>WTTZ01000125.1:0-65236 GCA_011750695.1 Penicillium sp. OUCMDZ-019
TATTATATTTTCCTAATATATAGGTTTTTATATATTTATTTTGGCCTTATATTTTTAACTAATTATAGATTATTATTAGAAAGGGTATATTAGGAATTTACTGCTTCTTGATTAGCTCTAGTGCTGTCCACCTAGTTCCTAGCTATATATAGCTTCTCTGCCGTTCCCAAGTAGAATGCACAATACACATTCTTTGCCCCTGCGTATCCCAACAGCTACTGAGACAATAACCCTAATTCACCCACAATTGACAACCACCCACGCATCGATAGCAAGCAGAAAATGGACATGTTTCATGTTCTTTTCTAGTGATCGTGCTATTGAGCTTAAATTGGAAGCACACACACTACACTTGACGGTACGAAGCTCCCAGAGCATGTTTTCTCTTACACCCACTACGAGGCGGAGAAAAATAGTCGTAGATAGTCATGGCTGGCTCTGGATGCCCCTCACTGGGCAGGGGCAACAATTAAATACGAGATTCATTATCACCTAACTAATCTCAAGATGCTGGCAAATTCTTCCTACAACGTAAACGACATGGCAGCCCAGGCACCTAGTAGCTCTTTTAAGACAGATGGCATGATCATTGTATGCCATTTATGCCGGCTGCTGTGACGATCTGATTTCGCGCATAGCGGACGTCATGCTCAAGGAACAACAAAAATTGGTCAAGGTTAGCAGACAAATACTGCTCAGTGCAATCCACTGATGTCACCTGAGCAGGGGCAATTATTTTCCCGCCTATGCCCGCTTTTATACAAAACAAACCAGCGTCGAACATATATTGGACCCGACAGACAGTTCTTTCAGCTAGTACTTTGTATAGACTCTTAAATTTCCCAGCTCATCAAATTAAAACATCCACTGTTCGAAATTGGGTTTGGAAAGCATTACGTGAGAGATTCCGACTTGTAATTTGGGGGTAAAATCAGTAATAAGCACTGGATCCCAACTCTAAATTTCACGCCTGGAACTTAAAACAGAAACATGAAATGGGACGTTCTGTAAATTTTGATAAATGGAAAAATTATCGTTCTATGTGGAAACAGCATCTTCTAATTGGCGGATCATCTGGGACATGGTACATCCCTGGGGGCACGCATAATACAAGGGTGCTAAGATACGTGCAACAGTTCTTGAATGGTGCATAAATTTAGCATGTTCCAAACAATCCAAACCAAATCAACGGCAGTCAGATTGCTAGGATTTTGTCACGTTTGCAGTTGCCAAACAGTGAGTAGCATTACGAGTCTGTTAGCACAGTGTGGTGTAGCGCGAATTCGTTGGTATTTTTTTGTCCACAAATCAAAATTCAATCATAGATCGTTCAAGAAGAGATGTTTTGAATCACCGTGGATAATAATCGCCGGGCACCTGGGCACCTGTGAAGCGGAGCATCCGTTGCGTATGCAGCACTTTATATGTAACGCGGATATTGACCTCTTACAGTTAAAGCTTCCTCGATTGGGGTCAACTCCCCTGAAAAGTCGTAAAGAGTGTACTTTTTTAGATTCTCCGTCTGCCAGTACCACAACCTCACTTTTGCATAATTTATTCGCCACCAATTGAACTTCCTGTTTGGTTTCTGGGATAGGAAGCGGTATGCTAGCGTTCCAAGGTTGCTTCATGTGCATTAAATCGGAGTATATAAACTTGGTCTTCCACCCGCAGATAACGAACAAGGGAAATAACTCAACTACCTTGAGAAGTATTGTATAGATACTGTCTGCAGCTACGTGATTGATCATCAGATATAATGGTTAAAGTCTTTGAATGTTTCGTCCTCGCCGCTCTCGCGGGTTGCGCAATCGCGAAGCCTGCCGCGAAGCCTGCAGTGACGGCACCGCCATCGCTCGCAAAAAGAGCGACAAGCTGTACATTCTCAGGATCAGAAGGTGCATCGTCAGCGAGCGTATCGCAGAAAGATTGCTCGACCATTATCTTGTCTGATGTCGCAGTGCCCTCTGGCGTGACGCTCGATCTGAGTGATCTGCCAGATGATACAACGGTGAGGAAGCCCCGACATCTCATTCTCAGTTAAAAGATACAAACTAGAGAAGTACTAAATATATGTCCGAGCATATCACAGGTTATCTTCGAGGGTGAAACAACCTGGGGCTATGAAGAGTGGGATGGCCCTCTGCTTCAAATATCTGGCACGGGTATTACGATCGAAGGTGCTTCGGGGGCATACCTCAATGGAAATGGGGCCCTATGGTGGGATGGTGAGGGCAGCGATGGGGGAAAGACAAAGCCCAAGTTCTTCTACGCCCATGACTTGACCGATTCTACAATCACGAATCTGTATATCCAGAATACCCCAGTTCAGGCTGTGAGCATCGACAACGCCGATGGTCTTACCATCACGGACATGACCATCGACGATTCAGATGGTGACACCGAGGGTGGTGCAAATACTGATGGCTTCGATATCGGATCCAGCACTAATGTTATCATTACTGGTGCCAATGTATACAACCAGGATGACTGTGTTGCAATTAATTCTGGCACCGAAATTACCGTTGAGAACAGTGTTTGTTCTGGCGGACATGGCTTGTCCATTGGCAGTGTTGGTGGTCGAGACGACAATACTGTCGAGACAGTTACTTTTAATAATAACGAAGTCAAGAGCTCTGTCAACGGTAAGATCACATCTGGCATTCCATTCATCCGAGACATATTACTCACAAGTGTCAATCCAGGGATTCGCATCAAAGCCACAGAAGGTGATACCGGATCCATCACAGGCGTAACATACTCCGAGATTACTCTCGAAGATATTTCAGGGTATGTCGTCTTTCCTCAATTGAGCAAAACGAAGTAGGATGAGGGTTGGCTCTGTTTCAGAACTGAAGATTGACGGGTCATGCCAACTAGATACGGAATCCTCATCGAACAAAACTACGATGGCGGTGATCTTAAGGGAGACCCGACATCAGGTATTCCAATCACTGACTTGACTATCGAAAACGTTTCCGGGACAGACGAAATTGAATCTTCTGGATACAATATCGTTATTGTTTGCGGTTCGGACGCTTGTTCTGATTGGACTTGGAGCGACGTCAACATCAGCGGTGGACAGACTTACAGTGATTGCGAGAATGTACCTAGTGGTATCAGCTGTTCGTAGGCATACAGTATTACAATTGCTAGTACATAGTCTGCAAGTGCCAGGCTTCACTCTTTGCTCGGCACTTGCAGCTTATTGTTAGCAGGGTCTAGGCCGACAATTGTTTATTCCTACTTACCATACGCTACTTTCACTCTAGCTATGCATTGAAATATTAAACTCACTTGCTTCAAACTTACATTTCTAGCAGGGTGAATACAACCTTGCATGTGTACATAGAGCAAGGCACGTTTTCTGTGCCCTTCCATAACTTCTGGATCTGGTTTAGGAATTCGACAAGAAAAGTTTGACAGATATGAGAATGATTTTAAGATACATACTACGTACCAAAAATCAGACAAAATCTGCAGTTAATGTTCCGCACTAACTGGCTACATAGCAAGTTAGTTGCATGTGCGCCAGCTATATGCAGCAAATACATGCGATGTCATGAAGAGAGTCCATCACTCCTTTTCCCACTATCAGTGATTAATTGTGAAGAGATTCTTAGCAATCCTCTTATCTATTCACTGGCTACATTCTCTGTACTCTGCACCTATGTGCAAAGCATGTGGCAAGTCAAAATAACTTCTTACTGACCCACTAAGATCATTCACACTAAGGTGACGCCCCAGCCACCAGGATCGCCTACCTAGTGAGTGGGTATTCACACAGCAAATACTACCTCAAATTATAGCTGTGGGGAATACATATGCTAATCTACGAAGTCTAAAATATGTTGGTTTTCCGGAGACAATTCAACTTGTAACGTTCCGCATAGAACCTGTTTATAGTCGAGTCCTTCATGAGATATTTGATGAAAACTACGTATCATGCTCGAAGAATTACTGAAATTTACGCAAGACCCCACGAGAAAAATGCAATTGCCGCTTCTGGGAAAAAGGATATAGTATGATTGATTTGCCCGGCATAAATAATCTCATTCATATTCTTAATTCATCTTTCAAAGGGATCTCTTCTTAGATAGAGTAGCTTTCGCTTCTTCTTTCTCGAATTAGATGTATCATGGCAGTAGCTGTCGAGACTCCCCCCAATCCCTTTGTTATCAGTCTGCTTAAGCGGCCCAGACGATGTCGGCGCCGATGGCACTGTCATCCTCACTGCGTGCCCAGACGATGTCGGCGCCGATAGCAGTGTCATCCTCGCTGCGTGCCCACACAATGTCAGCACCGATGGCGCTGTCATCCTCGCTGCGTGCCCAAACGATGTCGGCGCCGATAGCAGTGTCATCCTCGCCGCGGACCTGCTTTTCTGTGAAGAAACGCTGTTAGATGTATATCTTCTTCGATATCTGCGTTGTGTTAACTAACCAGGCGTGGGCAGAGCGAAAGCAAGACCCAGCAGGGTAGACAGAACGATTGTAGTCTTCATGTTGTACAAGATATTCTAGTACAATAAATTCTTCTAAGAGAAAGAGAAGTAAAATGTATGTATGACTTGCCGAAGAAGAGGGGATGGGCATATCTCCGATATTTATGCATTGAGGAGTCGTCCATACGTATTAGCTTCTGGATTGGGAGAAATAAGACCTAATACAGCTGCCAACTTCCGTCACATTCGTCCAACGCATTCCGCGTAAGATATACCGATAGCAAGTATGGGGAAGTTCTCAAGGCCAGGCAGGTGGCGCCATTCGACTAACAAGCTAGCGCTTCCTTCCGAACAACTTTGCGTCGGTTGCGATGGTCTTGTTTATACAGGCCAATTTGCTGAAATAAGACCTCTTGCCCTTTGTTTAAATACCCTGTCCATGGTTACGGAGAATGTAGTATTGTCAAGATTCCAAAAGTTCCAGTGTGTGGATGGTGATGAGCACGGTTTGTCGGAGCGAGGAATGTGCACTGCCCCAACCCTATAACCCTAAAAATCAGCCTCCACTGATAGACAGTAGTGGAATCTTATTTAATTAATAGCTACGTATGATACTAATCTGCGTAACACCTACCCAACATGGTTAAGCAACAAACAGGTGGTTTATCTACCTAATCATATTCCATGCTGAGTTCACCTTCCGTTCTCTTTGATCATTCTCAATCTCCTCTTTCACGAAAGCGTCATCTATATTCGCCATGGTTGAACAGCAGTATAGCTTGCTCGCTCAAGAATCAGCGTTACAAGATGGAGACAACAACCATAGCGGCAGTCTCGAGGACTCAAGTAGTTCCATATTTAAAGTGCACATCGTTCACAAATACCCAGCTTGGGCAAGGCTTTCGATATTAGTCATCATCCAGGTTGGGGTATTGGTAGTCTACACACTTTTGTTGTGCGCCATTGGGACTTTTTCGCTCCCGGTGGCTTTTCGAAAGTCCCGCAACCCATATGATTTGAAATGCAGGTCGCATCCGTGACAATTTACGAACGCAGTCAGATATCTAACCCCACATTGCCTCAACAGATAATGCCATGAATGATGCATATTGCTACCAGGTGCGGGAGGTAGATTACAACTTCGACGCAGTTACTCCATTCAACGGCGCACCAATCGCCGACATTGAGGAGAAGTGGACGTATCTGATGAATGGGGGTAAGAGATAGATTCCACGTACCTCTGCAATTACACCTGGGTTCATCGTTGTTAGATGCAGGGTAATGCAAGTCCACGTTAGCACACACGTTGCGAGTACCAGAGGTTGATATGAAAAGAATGAACATGTCATCTATCCAGCTTTCTGATGGTTCCGGGGACTATCTCGCCGTGCCTATTGTATGTGCGAATTGGTAAAAATTGACTTCTTTATCACTGACAGTACTATAGAGTTATCACATGCTCCACTGCCTATATAATATCTATCGCTATAATCACGCCGAGTTCTATGGCGAAGATAAAGGCGGACCGGAATGGATAGTAAAGCACACAGATCACTGTGTTGATAATCTGCGACAGGTATGTTCCCTGACGCCTTAAAAGCAGCCTTGGGCTAAATTCTAACGTCATAGTTCGTACAATGCCATGTTGGAACGGGCTTTGAAACCTACAAATGGCTTGATACGCGAAAGCTGCCTTGGCCTGTAGTCAGCACAGATGAAATATGCGTCGACTGGACGCACTTTGATACATGGGTTCGCGAACGAAGTATTCCTGCCAAGGACATGACAACAATGAGAAATGGGAACCTAGTCAGCCATCCTAAATATGGGCCGGTGTATGAGGAGGATTACCATAACCATACACTGGCAGCTCATGATCAGCACTGAGGTTTCAACTAGTTTAAAAGTCAATACCTAGGTACGATATCATAATACAAGTTTGGAAGTTTTGGCCGTGATACATCAAGATATGTTCTTTTGTAAACTCAATTAATAATGGAACCTAGGAGATCAGTCACAAATGATTACACCGCGAGAGCAAAAGCGCACTATCAGCATATAACTTGGTGACATAAAAAAAAACTAGGGCTTGGATGCTTAATTGATGCTAGAAGGCTCCCTTGAGTTTTGTACGTAGACAACCGAGGAAAATACATAAAATGCTGCTCTAATTCATAATGACTGAACTGTACTATATCGCTCTTGATAAGCCAAAGACTCGAATTAATTTATTATCCAAAGCTCGGGTCGTAATATGCCAGCTATTGTGTGCGCCGCTGTCGTCAACTGGACTTTGATGCGAAGTCAAATCAGAGGAAATTTGTTGATGAAGAGCGGTTCAATAGTATTCATTTAATAGATTGAGGGAGTTTGGCAGGAAAAAAAACGGAGAGAAGAAGCTGGCTCACCAGTTACTTGAGGTGATCTATACCCCGTAGGAGTATGCTGATAGCATGATGTACGCACCAATAAGTCATGGATTATACCTAGGTATAAACCTAAGAACACAATATTTACGTACTACATACCCCTACATTCAAGCAGGCGGATAAGCCTTTTAGCGTTCTCACATTGTTGGCCATACTACATAGTTAAAAGTTAGGGCTTTACCCTAGGTTAGGGCGCCCTTCACTGCAGTTTCATTTGGTGATCCGGTCGGCGACCGTAAAGCAGCGTCATATTGGTTACTTATTTACGTTAAAACGAGGGGTGCTTTGCCATTCTGGCTTCATGCGTAAATCTTAGAGAATCCCCCCCACCCCAAGCAAACAAAGGATGAAGAAGGCGGCAACGAAAACAGGGCCAAAGAAAGGAACAGGGAGAGAAAACCCGGGGAGATAACGCTGGCTGCCCAGAGCCTGGGCGGACGGCGTGAAACTCCCCGTTTAGTTCGGCGGGGTAGATGGAGATGGAGATCAAGAGCTGCTCTCCCTTTGCCAACCAGCGATGCGGAATTCCGGATTCGGAGAATGCTTTGCTAGTATTGTTGCCGCTCGCTCATTTACATAGCCTCCGTTCGCTGTGTTGATCTTCACCGTCTCAGCGAATGCTCCGCATTCTTACTTTCTAAGATTTCACCGTAAAGGGATGTTCCAATAGTGTTCGATAATGTCAACAATTCTGCCATACAAATTGGATAAGTTGTTAAATGGCTGGTTAAAGACCTTTAGAGAGTCCGCGCCGTAAGTACGGCAAACGCGGGAGAAAGTATGCAGTTTAACATACCTAGATATAAAGCTGACCCATACCAACTTCAAAAAGAGGCTAATAAGATCTTTTCCAAGGTTCTAGCTATACAACACCCAAGCGGGGGTTCGCTTGCTATCGTCCGATTTGGACCAAATGCATCCTTCACGTTGACGAGGGCAATTGTAAGAGACACTTACCTAGGTATTATAGTCGTCCCCCACAGCAGTTAGATGTGCCATCCATGAGTAATATAAAAGGCCTCTCGCTTCTCCAGTGGCACCGGTGATTTTTCTAGACTTATTCATCTTAACTCAATATTTGCTGCGGTGTTTATCGTGTAAGCTGACAACGATGCTGTGCCGCTGGGTTTTGATGTTGGCATCGCTGCCCGGATTACACACTGCCTCTCTAGCACATCGACATAAATCACAAACCGTAACAAAGAATTCTGCTATACTTGTCTACAATGGGTAATTGGACTGTTCGTCTTACCTCCGGTCAGCCTTCATCACGAAAATTACCTGACCTTTACCACGTAGGCCCATGGCACCAGGCCAAGCGCTCTGCTCTTTTACGATAGAGTCTCTCTTGAAGAGGCCTAAAGCATTTGTGTCAGCCATGGTGAAACTATGATTCCGGAGCCTGATCTCGCAACGTGCGCCGTCAACCTTGCCTGCTGCCAACCGCACGGGGGTTGCGTATGTGATTAGACGGAGGGGTTGGTACTAGAATTTGCGTGGTGTTTTGCTTAAGAAGAAGAAGAATATACTCAACAATGGTCCCTCGGAAGGATTACGTGATATTCTAGAGACAGACCTGATTGAGCTGTACCAGCAACTTCTCCTATACCAGATGAAAACCACCTTAGCTTGTTACGGAAGCCAACCCTTGAATTTTCTGAAGGACCTGGTCAAGAGTAACGACTGGCAAGGGAGCCTAGCTGACATTCAAGACGCGAAGAAAAAGTTTCGCGAGAATTCTCAAGTCTATGATACCCAGAAAATCACGGCTTCCTTCGAAAGGTCTCTGGAGTTGCAAGAAAATCAAGCCCGCAAACAGTTTCGCGAGGATCAAAGGAAGGCCCTAGACTGGATTACCAAGATTGACTACGGCCCTCGGCAAAGTGACCACTTTGAAAAACGCAATGAAGGAACCGGATTATGGCTCATGGAGTCATCTGGGTTCCAGACGTAGCTACGTGAAAGTGGCAAGGCTTTATTCTATCATGGAATACCCGGTGCTGGTAAAACCATTCTAACATCTGTCGTTGTGGAGGAAATCAGCACAAGATATTACGCCGATAATACCGTTGGAATTGCCTATTTTTATTGCGAGTTCAATCAACAGGGCAGCTTGCGACCTGTTGACTTGTTCCTCGGCGTCCTTAAACGGCCCACGGAAGGGCTTCATTTCATTCCCTCTGATTTAGACGAGCTTTACAATCGACGGAGAACTGAGCAGCCCACTTTCGCCGATGTGTTCAAAGTATTAAAATCAATCATGGCCGAATACTCTCGAGTCTTCATCTTCGTTGACGCCCTGGATGAATGCCCGGTGGCTAACGGAAACAGGAGAGACTTTTTGTTGTCCTCGTTCCTTCCGACTCTATTTAAATTGCAAGTCGAATGTGCAGTTAAAATTTTTGCGACGTCGCGAGAAATCCCAGAAATCATGGAAACATTCAACAGAGAAGACTGCGCAACCCTACGGATCCGAGCTAGCGATGAAGATATTCGACTATTCTTGGATAATCAAATGAGGAGCTTACATCCGATAGTCTTATCACGTCCAAATCTGCAGGAAAGCATTAAAAATCGCATTGTCGAAGCAGCGAAGGGAATGTATGTGTTAATGCATCCTGCTGATCGCAATATTACATCAAACGGATCAGACTAATAGGGCGGATTTAGGTTTCTACTTGCGAAACTTCACCTGGATTCTCTGAAAGGACTAGGCTCTGCCAAAAAGATTACAGTTGCATTGGAAAACGTTTCTGTTGGACTCGACAGATTAGACGATGTTTATCATAACGCACTGACGCGAATCGACAACCAAACAACTGACGACCAAACCCTCGCCAAAAGAGCGCTATCGTGGATCACACTCTCAGGGAGGCAACTCTCTATGTCAGAATTGGATCACGCTGTTACGATAGAGCCTGACACTGAAGAATTTGACAACGACAATCTTTCTGGGATCGAGTACATCAGCTCCGTATGCGCCGGGTTGGTTACGCTTGATGGGAGCAATAATCAAATCCGCCTTGTCCACTACACAACATACGATTACCGTAAACGCACACTATCCTCTTGGTATCCTATTGATGTCGAGGAAATCGCGCGAAATTGTGTTACATATTTGTCATTTGACACCTTTTCATGTGGCCCATGCTCTAATTCTCGGGATTTGGAAGCAGGACTGCGTCTCAATAATTTCTAGGACTACGCTGCGGATAACTGGGGGTATCATGTCCAGGCATCTTCCATTGATGGCGAAGAGATACTCGTGAGTTTCCTGGCAACCGAGCCCAAGGTGTCAGCCTCTATCCAGGCCATGAAGCCGCGTGGAACTGTCCCGCGTCAAAACGAACAAACCCCGACGGAAACAATAGGAATACACCTTGCAGCTTACTACGGACTAGTTGAATCTATAAAAGCTTTGTTCAATAGGCGGCAAGACATAGAGCTCGAGGCTACGGAAAATTTCGATCGGACGCCACTGATACTTGCCGCGGAAAATGGCCATGCGGAGCTGGTAACGCTGCTAGTGAATATGGGCGCGAACAAGGAGGCACAAGATAGCGATGAGCGGACGCCGTTATATGTGGCTGCAGAGAATGGTCATGAGGCTGTAGTGAGCCTTCTTCTGGAAATGGGTACCAACAGAGATGGAGTTGATGGCCAACTTCTTTCGCCTCTTGGGATAGCTGTGGAAGAAGCGCATTGGGCGGTGGCAAAGCGGTTGCTGGACAATGGCGCCAATCCGGAAGGAACAAATGACGAGTTTGGGAGGACAGCTCTGTTCAGCTGCAGCAAGAGGAAGCGCAGAGATGGTCAGGCAACTACTTGACAAGGGAGCCAACCCAAATGCCGCTGACTGCGACTACGGCTGGACAGCTCTTACGAAGGCGACTGAAAACGCGGATGTCGAGGTGGCTAAGGCTTTGTTGGATCACGGTGATATTGATATAGAGGCTTATGACACGTACCTCAGTGGCACAGCCCTCTTCATAGCCGTGGCTAGCGGACATGAAGAGATAATAAAACTGCTGCTAGAAAAGGGCGCCAATTGGCAGGGCGAGAACGAGAGCGGCGATACATTCCTCGATGTCGCTGCGGAGAATGGGCATGAGGAAATTGTGAAGCAGCTACTGGAGAAGTATTCAAGCGATTCAAAATGATACCTAGGTATCTTCCAATATTGTGTACTTGACCCTGATGATACATATCTAATAACGCTAAGACTATGAGGGGGAAATCAATCCTTACATAGCTACGTACATACCATTATATTTCGATGCAGCTATATAAATGTGGAAGACATTATCTTTATATAGCAGCGTTGTGATTAACTAGCGTGCACATATTTAAAATATGACGAATGAATTGTGGTGGAACTCGAGAAATTAGGGCTTTCGACAGGGGAAATTAGGAAAAGGTTTTAGTATGTACTGTACTGTAAATCTGAATCATTACATATCAAACGATCTGCACGCGAGGCTGTGCACTATGTACATATGCATCACTTAGTGAGAACTTAGTGGCCGTAGCGAGGGGATAACGATTCAGCTGAGTATTTAGGCTTGCACCTTCCTTCTCCTAGCAACGTCCTCGATAAACAGAAGAGAGAAAAAACAGGCAACCCATGTTATTACACCCGTCCTCTAATATTTACAAGTTTTGTTCTTGCGACATTTACACCTGCCGCAATGCCCACCCTGGCTCTCAGACTGCTGCCGCTTTTTGACAGCGCCGCAGCAACACAATCAATTCAAATAAATATGGTTTTTGACACCGCCGGAATGTCTAAAGGCGACGTTCTCTTTGATCATACATTGAAACGGGCAGTCGTTCCCACTGTGCAGTATACAGCCCAGTCTGTACGATTGACAGATAGTCATAACTCGGTCATTGAGCTGTATACTGCGGATACTAAAAATAACACACGTCGCGAATTTCACGTTGGACGAGATATTCTCAATGGAGAGAAACTGCGCGCCGAGTATCAAGCAATTCCGCGAGTCGTGAACGAGTCCACGCGCTGTGGTCCCCAGGTCGCAGTTGAGGCAGATGCCGGTGGACTCAGTGGTGCCGGGTTGGCATTTCTGCTGATCCCAGCGATGCTTGATGTCTTGCATGACATCGTAATTGAGTGGGATTTGTCCTTTGCGCCACCAGCGACACGAGCTGTATGTACATTCGGGGAAGGCCAACGTATTTTTGTGCGTGAAAAGCCGTCTGTTCTTTCTGAGTGCTTTTTTGCAGTTGGTCCGTTGACGAGTTACCCTCCTGTCGACAACACGAAAGAAACCACCTCGAACAGCCTATTTGGGATATACTGGCTTTCAGACCCGCCATTTGATGCCCATCTCTTAGGGGAGCAGCTGCAAAACTTGGTTCCACGCATGGCAGAGTTTTTTGAAGACACCGAGCAGCTATTCCGAATTTTTATCCGGCGCAACAAATACAAGTGTGCATCTGGCCGTGGTTTGCACCGTGGCTTTGCCTTTTCGTGGACTCCACTCTCCCCAAAGGACGATGACATGGTGCAGGAGTTTCTGATGCATGAAATTGTACACAATTGGCCCCGATTAGGATTCACAACTGGCGGACCCGAGGATCTCATAGATGGATGGTTTAATGAGGGAATTGCAGAGTATTACTCTATAATTCTGCCATACGTATTCGGAATACTTAAAGAAAATGAATTCATACAGCGATTCAACTGGCGTCTATCTGGCTACTATACGAATCCTGATCGTGCCGTGCAAAACAAGGAGGTACAGGACCGACTTTGGCTCCCTGGAAGAGCTCATCGAATTCCGTACCAACGAGGCTTTATGTACTTTGTGCAACTAGCCTACAAACTGCACAGCAAAGGGAAACGGCCGCTTGATGAGTTAGTTAAAGAAATGATCAAACTCCGGGCAGAAGGCAAGCCGCATGGTATTCATGTCTGGCTATCGCTTGTCCAGCAAGAGCTGGGCTCTACTGCATTGGACGATTATAAGGACATGTCAGATGCAAAACCTATCCTACTGCCATCTGATCTTGTGAGAGTATGGATTTCGAATAGCAACTGGAAACTCGAACTAATAATGCAAGAAGAATTCGATTTGGGATTCTCGGAAGAGAATCTCTCTGCTGATCCTCCCGTGATTCAAGGCTTGAACCTTGAGTCAAGAGCAGCAAAAGCTGGTCTGCAAGAGGGGGATGGGATTACGCTCAAGTACGGGTTTCTTGTTGACGCAGACGTTTGGCCAAAGTTATTTACCATGCATGTAAAGCGAGGGAGCGAGGATGCCCTTCGTAAAATTACTTGGTGGCCGAGAAGCTGGCACAAGGTCGAGAGCTATCAGTTCGTTTGATATTGGATTTTTCTTGACTATAGAACATTGTATATTTTACAGGCAATTACGAATGAGATCTGCATGAATTTAATAAGGCGTGCCAGAGCGATAGTAATTCGCTATAGAACGCTTATTAATCCGAACTGGCTTAGAAATCCAGCTGTTTATTAAGCTAAGCTGTGATTATGTACTTCTGACCAGTAAAAGTGCGGTGTTCATAGCTAGGATGGAGTTCCCAGCAAATCTCGACCTCTCATATTACACTTCACTTGCCAAGTATCCTACTTTTTAAAAATATCAATTAAAAATTCGGCCACATGCCAGCTTTCGTAGCCGCATCCGCATCCGCATCCGCAAACGCATGTCACTGTTAACGCCGCGCCTCCGGTAAAAACGAAGTGTAGAGGAGTCTGAAACATGATATCGTAATGTTGTTTTTTCTTTTATGTTTCTCTTGGCGGTTCCTATGTCTTGGATACATATAGCACCCTCTGTTTATCTGTCATTCCCAGTCAACTCATTCAACAACTACAAAAATGCCTGCAATCAGTCGTCCTGCTTCGTCTGCACTCATTTTAGTAACCGGCGCAAACGGGTTCCTTGGAGCGTGGATTGTACGTCTCTTGCTTGAAAGGGGATATTCAGTTCGCGCAGCGGTACGCAGCTTAGAGAAAGGCTCTTATCTTGAACAGGAGTACAAGTCCTATGGCGATAAGTTTGAGCTTGCTGTAGTCGGGGACATTGGAGAAGTAAGTATCGCTAAACAAAAGGAATGTTGCATATAACACAAATCTATTGAATACATGTTGGCTAATTCATACCATTTTGGCTAGGAGGATGCTTTCACTCAATCAGTCCAAGGGGTTCACGGAGTAATTCATACAGCCTCACCGGTTTCAACAACCGTTGAGGATCCAAAAGGTATGTTAATTTCTTGCAGATTTACAGAAAGCTAACGCATATCTCCCAAGAATTAATTGACCCGGCTGTAAACGGTGTGCTTGGAATTTTACAGAGTGCTCTAAAATATGGGTAAATCCCTAAAAGTGAGAGACAACAGATATACATGCGTAACTAAACAATTGACTAGATCCAACATTCAGAGAGTGGTAATGACCTCCTCTTGTGTTGCAATTCTAGATACTTCGGATGTCAAGGTCACTGTGTCTGAGGAAGTCTGGAACGACCGACGCGTCGAGGAGTGCAATAGACTTGGCAAAAACGCCAGTGGGTTGTCCAAGTACTCCGCGTCCAAAGTTTTGGCAGAGAGAGGTTGGTCCTGGTAGTCCTTAGTAGTCGGAGACATTTGCTGACATGAAATCTGCCTAGCTGCTTGGGATTTCGTTCAAAATCATAAGGTGGAACTAAGTTGGGATATAACAACTATTAATCCTCCATGGATTTTCGGGGTAAATCAGATGCTTTTTTTTTTGTCGTCCACAGTTCCAGCTAACAGAACAAGCCCGTCATCCATGAGGTCAAGAACCCTGGGGAGCTTAAATCTTCTAGTAAACGGTTCTGGGATGCACTTGTTGATAACTATTTCTGGGGCGTCTCTCCACTCGAACGGCCAGGTCACGGTTGGGTGCATGTTCGAGACGTCGCAGAGGCGCACATAAAAGCATTGGAAACCCCTAGTGCTGGTGGAGAACGAATTGTAGTGAGTGCCGGGTCTTGGGTATGGCAAGATATTCGTAAGTGCTCTGCGACTTTTTCACCCGGTTTTCATTTTTTCCGTCTCATTCATGGTAACCTTTCTCTAGTCAACGCTGCCTTCTCCCTACCTAGCCACATCTATAAGCGACACCCTGCAGCAACCGGTCCACTAGAAGTCAAGTCACGATTGATAACTTGGGATACCAGAAAGCAAGAGGGAATCCTTGGCCTTAAATTTCGCTCCATGGAAGAGCTTGTGCGCGATATTCTTGAAAACTACTCGGAGCGAGGTTGGTATTAGGGTTATTATTTTGACGCCCTGGCTTGGCTAAATAGGCATTACACTAGCAAAAGAAGTAGTGATACTATAAATTTGAACAATTCCGTGGCGACGAATTTTGTATCTAGAAGCCTGGAGATGGTGATAACATCTACTTCTAACCCACTGATTCATGTCCATTTTTTCTATGGTCAAAAAACTACATGTCGTTATTTCATTTTGTCTACGCTGGTCGTTCCACTTTGGGTCGCATATCCCAATACCTTAGATAAACCCCGTTGAGCATTGCACTTGGAGACTAGCCGTCTATAGAAGACTGCTGTAAGATCTGGTGTAAAGATGTCTTTTGAACTTTCATTTTTGGTTTTCTCCTTTTCAAATTTCTCGTTCATATTAAAGTTATGAATGTATTTCTATCCTGTATCAGTGGTACGTATATCCCCGGCAAAAACCATCTGTTCACCATGGCCTCACTTCTTCCGTTGTCGAGAATGTTCCTGTCTCACCATCCTTCCCGAGAGTTGCCAGTCGGGCCAGGTTAGTGGCGCCATCATCTACGCTCCCTGTCCCCCTATGGTCATTCAAGTTCGTCCCAATGTATCCGGGGCAAGAGGCATTGACTTTGAACCCCATTCCATGCAAATTGGCTGCATATGACAGCATCAACATGTTTAAGGCGGCTTTACTCGTGCGGTAAGCCGTGATAGGTGCCTTTGACCATGGATTCGTAAGGTCTGAAGCTCGGGTGAGAGAGCCCACCGACGATGAGGTAAAGACGATTCGCGGGTTGCTAGACTTCTCAAGCAGTGGAATGAAGGCGTCGGTTACTGCTGCTGCACCAAAAACATTGATGTCGAAGGTCCGCTGCATTAGCGTGCGTATCGGTGTACCCTTTTCCTTCACATCAAGAGCAACGCCAGCGTTATTGACAAGTACATCGAGTCGTCCATACTTTTGCTGTACAAAGGCTCCAGCTACGGAGATTGACTCGTCTGACGTGACATCAAGTCCCAAAGTGGTCACCGTTATGCCTTCGGATGATAGCGAAGAAGCTGCTTCGATGCCTTGGTTTGCGTCGCGACTTCCCATGATGACATGATAGTCAGGATAGTCTCTGGCCAGCTTCTTTGCCAGGCCATATCCAATTCCACGGTTTGCCCCAGTGATGAGCACGATATTTGTTCCGTACATAATGGAATATGTCGACCCGTCGAAATTGAGTATGTTAATATAGGAACGATTATCCCGGTTGGAAAACTGCAACTTGCTCGTTACATTTTTATATATATTGCGATGGGTCCGTTAAATCCGGACAGCCTAGCTGCATTTGATGCGTTTGAGTCAGCATCTTACTTTATCGGGGCTAGTAGAACAAATGGAAGTCCCAATTGTTAGAACCGAATGTCTCACCCAGCCGTATCTTGGGTAAAACTTGGATATTGATCATCCATTGAGTCGTTGATGGACCATGTAGCTCCGGCTTAGCTCCGGCTTAGATCCGCGAGGAGTCCAAGCGCGGACCGGGAGCGGCCGCATCTAAGATCTTGGGGTTGGCCAATCAGAGAGCCTCGTCTATTGTCTATCCTTGGAAACATCTTGTAGTTGTCAACTGTTCATGAAAGAGGCTCTCTGATAGTATATAGTTCATAGGAATTTCCAGCTTTATTGTGTAATTCAGTGCATTTCAAGACCATCAACTCAGCCACTATCTTCGAAAATCATATGCAAAATCAGGCATAGATGCTTTTGTATGATTTGGCACAACCAAAGGGCTTCAGAGCTTTGTTGATCATATAAAGAACCGGCGTCAACTCTGTGAGATTTCCGGTCTGCCGAGGAAAATGCGTTGATTCGAAATAAGGACTTTAAAGATTCATCATCTCGGCCATACATTCGTGCCATATTATTTATTGCTTGTATGACTCATTCATGATATCATCTCAATTTCATTAAATTCTTGTGTACAATCCAAGATCTCTAGAAAGCTCCCTTGACTAATGGAATAACTTCATCCTCTGTCCCGAGCCCAGCCATCGGCTTACTAGACTGATTCTTTAGAACCCCAAACATAACCTTCAAATTCTTCAGGTCCTCGGGCACGTTCTCCCTCCCACCCAAGCAGCCCCTTGCAGCTAAATTGCCCAGCCGCTCACTGCCCTGCGTGGTGCATAGCGTTTGAAATAGCCCACCAGTTGATGCTGAAATACCGTTGCTAAGCAAGGCATGACCACCGCCAATGAGGAATCCCAAGGACAAGAAGATCGCCAGACAATACGGAACAATTAAACGTGCCGGGTTACTGAAGGAGTACACATTCACTGAAGACATTTCTGTGACTGTAGTTTGCGAGGTCGTCTGGTTGAGTGACAATAACGATATGACAATATTCTGTAACTGTCCTTGCATCGATTCTTGGGTGATATTGAAATTGGGCGATGTTGTTGTGCCAGAGTATAAATCAGATAAGGCAATGATTGTATTCTCAGTTTGTTGAGCATGCATAACTAATTTTCGTAGAGTTTAGCAACGTGTCCCGGAAAAAGTTTGAATGTAATAGCACTCACTTAATGCGTCAATATAGCCGGAAAATGCATCAACAAGGGTATCTTGAATGGCTGCGAGATTGGCCCGTCTATTGGTATCCATTACATTGCCACCACCGCTCCCTGTCGAGCTAGCATTAATAGCACCATCGTCTCCTCCGTCCTGGGGATACATCCCATAGTCTGTGAAGAGATTCGAGCTGTTGAGCCGTTGATTTAACTGTATACTCGTAATTGTTACGGATTGTTGGCCATTGCTGTAGTCGATCTGTAACGTGTACACAGCCTCGTAAGCAGTGCAGCTAAGATTCTGGAAGCCTGCATTCATTCCGCCTGACGACCACGACATTTCGAAAACAAATTCTTGTTGTGTATTGGTCAGGGCATCTTCGTCTGCGGATGCAGCATAGATGTATACAAAGGAATTATTTGGTTGTGGGTAGGTATTGTTGACCCAATTGAAAAGCGCCGGAGAAACCGAATCGTTGCATTGGAAGCTCGGTGCAGCCATGTCGATGCTATATGAACAATTTTGTCCACAAGGGGACGATGAAGGTATATATGATCCTGCAAGAATTGCTTGGGTTGCTAATCTCTTAACTTTGTTGGACGGTCCGCTGCATTTTCACTCGTTTCGTTAATTTTCCTCTTCTTCTCCATGTTGAAATATGGATCGTGAGAAGAACTGACCCATAAGCACCGAAATTATCAGCCTCCCATAATGCTGTAGATAACATGTCATTATACGTTCCATTTCCGATAAAGCTAGGATCAATCGTTGGAACAGACTTTGTCGAAAGCCTCGTGACCGTTGTCGGTTCTATCGTCAAGGCGCCAGGTGGAAATACCATGGCGATCGGAAGACACCAGAACAGAACTGCGCAGAGAAACGGAATTGGGACGCGCCAGAACAGATCGATCCGGCCAAGTTGCAAGGGGTTACCCATAACTGATAACAATCTGTCAAGATCCCCAAGTTGCATAGGCCGCACTCGCAGGAGCTTCCATACTATTTGGACGAATGAAATTCCCAGTGCAGCGGCAAGAAGCATTCGGAATCCATTGACGAAGACTAACGAAAGCGCCGTGACATAGGGCTGGCTGATAGTTTGGTCAACCCGACGTTGATCTAGCCACCGAAACAAACCTAGATGGGCAGCGGCTAGAGATACAGCTAGACGGTGCATTGCAGAGTTAGACATACAATCCAATGGAGGCAACCTTGGAAGTCGGATAGTTGCATACCTATCAAGAAACAGCTAAGAATTGCACTTGGCGTTACCCAGCCTATCGTCCAGCGCCAGTGAGAGTGAGAGTTGACAGAGCTAGTTTCTGATGTGGGAGAGTCCATATCAGAGGACAAAAACTCCTTGGTATCCGCAGTCTCCTCATTATTATCGTGTTTGTTGTTTAGGTCGAAATCAATGTCAAACGCGCCTAGCTGGTCCGCTAGTGTATATAAATGCTGAGATGACATTTTCTCCCCAGAAGCGTCTGAAAATATACTGTAGAGAATCATCCGATAAAGGTGGTACAAAGAACGTGCGCCTGAATATGAAGGCGTTCATTATCGACCGCAGCAAAATAGGAGCGACTCTTCTATTTATTATGTAATGGATAGTGCTTACGGTGCTGACAGCCTGACGCGCGGAAGAGGGAGCAATTATTTACACTAAAGGGTGCCGGTGCATGGCATGCGGCGCAGCCTCCCGAAGCATTCCTCGGCCATTACTATTTACGGTGCTTTAAGAGTGGGTGAATGCCACTACTGCAAACTAGTTGGGAGTACCGTACAAAAACGGACCCTACGAGGCTGTAATAATCAAGAAATGACGGGAAGTTGCATTGATCACGTCTCACTCTCACACAGCCCGCTTTGCCAGGCATTTTTGAAAGTAGGATCTTCGCCGAGTGAATGGGGGTACGGAGTAGTTAGGAGTCGTTTTTGACGGACCAGGGACATGCAGAGACAGTGCAATTTGGCACTGCGTACTCCGTGCTGGCATCGGGGCGGCTGAAGGCGGGGTTTCAAGGTCTACTGTAGCCTTGCAGGATTTAATTACGCCGCGCAAAAACACTTCATATTGCGTCCGATTCTCTTTTCCGGTCTATATTCCGTGTATGGACTGTTACGTCCTAGCTACCTCGTAACAAAAGAAGCGTTGAAATAGAACGAAGATCTTCGTGGTAGACATTAAGATATCATCAACATTATGGAGTATATATAATCATAGCAAGCACTCGCTCGCGACGTGTCGTAATGCACTTAGGTAGCATGTTCCCGCTCTTCAAGATCAATTTCACAGGCAGGAATATACCAGGCATCTGAGCGCCCTTTCCAGATTTTAGGGCAGAAATAAATAGCGAGGAATGTAGGAATCCCCATGTAGGCCGTTGGAAAACTAGACGCTGTAAATTGGCCAGGGAAGAAGACGTTGAAGCCGTTCACCGATGTGAGTATGATAAATAATACCATGGCAAACCACGCGGAATAGGGTTGGGTCCAGCTCTCGCAGGGCAGTCTAGGCTTCCCCGGAGCAGTACTCTGTACAGGCACATGTATCAATATCGCCATGTCGCGGACAGCGAGGAGCGTTGGATTCCTCAGGCACCGTCCTGGCGAGCGCTAACCAAATTTGGTCCCGCTCTGTCCTTCCCTTTCAAGTTTCCAGAACGCGTCGGGCTGTTCCTGCACTATTCCGCATTTGGATAGGAACAGTCTAGCCCAGAGTGGAAGTTGCCAAACAGCCGTGCCCCGCTCGGTCGTGCCTGCATCCCGTCCCGTGACGTGACCGAACAAGAATCGTCAACATCTTCGCAGTCTACCCCGAGCACCGACTGAGAGCCATGTGTTGTGCAGTCAACGACGCTTTGGACCCAGCCAGTCCTTGAAGAATCCATATCGAGTGCCCTCGATAGTGGACGCCGCCCATGGGACTGGGAACTCCAGACCTGCAATCATAAGAGATGCTGCCACGCTGAGTACTAATTTTAAGGCGCCTCTCCTGCCTTCCGCTCGCTCAACTCTATTTACTCCTTCTTTTCGTGCCTCCGTTTTTCTCGACTCTCCAATCATAAGACCAAATATCACTTCCACCATGGCACGTCCCAACCGCCACCCCTTCGACCCTCTGACGCCGAGTGAAATCTCGCAGGTATGTCCTCCTTCACGCCGCCACAGCGTATTTCAGGCTGATCTCGCTTCCAGGCTGCCGCCGTCGTACGGCCGCTTTTCCCCGGTCAGAACCTCACATTCGAGTGATCACCCTCAAAGCGAAACATGAGATGGTCCGATTCTTGGAGAAGGAGCACCGCAGGCAACCCACGGGCACTAGTCCGGCCCGTGTCGCTAGGGTGCAGGTCACGGTGTCTCATGACACGGGTTTGCAAAAGTCTTTCGAACTGTTTGTTGAACTGGATAAGAGTGCCGTTGTGAAACAACAACATCTCGTGGGAAAGCACCCGTACACATGAAATCTGTGGAAGAAGCTTGCTTGGGCGACCCCCGAATACAGACCGAGATTAAAAACCTGGATTTACCACCCAACGCTTCCGTCATCGTTGAGCCGTGGGCGTATGCCACCGATGGTTTGAATGATATGTCGCAGCGAATAACCATGGTAGGGATGCCCCCCACCCGCCTTCTTTGCAACTTCTAGACTAGTACCTGCTAACTCAATCTTGCAAGTGCTGGTTTTACATGCGCCTTGTGAACAGTGAAGACGCCAACTACTATGCTTATCCGCTGGACCTATGTGCTGAGGTGTCAGAGCAGCTCCAGGTAACCAAGATCTATTATCTACCATCTTCCCAGAACGATAGTATGCATGAGGAGGGTCAGCGGTTCGATCGCCGCAAAGTTCATCCTCTTAGCGACAGCGAGTACCACCCAGACTTACGGCCCGCTTCCCGAACAACGTTGAAACCATACCAGGTTGTGCAGCCTGAGGGACCGTCATTCAAAACGCAGCGCAACTTCTTGCAATGGGAGAAATGGAGCACGCATGTCGGTTTTAACTACAGATTGGCATGCCATCGGTCTGCATGCTGCTTCAATAGCTGGAGTAGATGCTAGACAACTAAATAGATATATACCTGTCCTCGCGTAAAGCTGGTTTGGGGTTTTATATAGTCGAACTTACTCAAGCTTGTAAAGTAGTAGACTTGAATTTTCCTGGTATTCACATTTGTTATTGCCCGAAACTGGCCTCTTGGTAAGCGATTTATATTGTTCGCGTGTGTCGAGATTACATAAAACAGGACCAAGCACATGTAAATATTATAGCCCAAACCTGTTAGCTGGGCTTAAAGTCCTTAGTAAATGGTGTGGTTGCAGTTAGCATTTCTCTGGTGTGATTGTGTACTCTTAACGCCGTCATTGTGTCGAATGGTCAAGTCAACATTCAAAACCGAAAGAGTGGCGTTGAAGATAAAAATTCGAATCCGTATTACATTCTAACCGGCTATAATTCCTGTTCGTTCCTTTTGTACTTTGTGTATTTCTGGATCTTGGATGCCTAGGGAATTATCCCAGCCCTAAATGGATGGTTCCCGGGAAGAAGCATGACAATGGACCAGGTTATTGGACGGAGACAGGCCACGGCAGTAAATTGACAAATAAATAATTTGGATATATTACGGTCTTCTGGGTATATCTACAATATGATCTAAGATAAAGAAGGCGTATCATTATGCTTAAGTTACTGCTCCATGGTGTGCGTTTTCTTCTACACTCTTTCCAATTCAAAAATATACGACATTATTCTAAGACTTGAAGAGAATGGTAGATTGAAGATTGATGTTAGTATGGATACCTCCATACATTAGGTAGATTGCACTTGACCTCTTAGATAGAGTTTGGCTTGCCCGGGTCTTCTTTATATATTCCATTAATATCCATACCATGGATGGTAGCTCCCCTTATGATATTTCCAAGGTTTGCCTAAATTTTCTGGCCGAATCCGTGATCGGCCATATATTTCTCCAATTCCCTATCTTCATTCTCTAGGTCGATATCTCCACTCTCTGGCAAAAACCAGTAAACTATCATACCCAGAACAGCCACACCACCGGCGAGGTAGAAGGTGGAGCTTTTGCCAGCAGTTTGCTCCAGCGGAGTAAAGCATTGTGTTCCAATAGCTGCTCCAGCTCGGCCAAAAGCAGTAGCAACGCTATAGCCCATGCCCCTCATAGCTGTCGGGAACGCTTCGGAAGAGATCAAACCGATGGTTGCGCCAGGGCCCATGTGGCCGAAGGCTTGCAGGAGGCCATAGAGAACCACAAACGCAGCAATATGCTCTGACAGTTTGGAGTAAGCGCCTCCGATGACAAAACCCAGAACAAAATATCCGCCAAACCCGATGATACCGGTATACCGTCGACCGATAACATTGGTGAGCCAAGCACCAACCACCACGCCCGGAACTGGGAGGACGGCCAAAATGACCTGCCAGATTGCAGTAGTTTGGATATTACCATCTTTGACCAGAGATGCGATGATAGTACTTGACATGATGCTGTTTGGGAAGTTTATAAAGTCATAGAGGAAAAAGGCTAGCGATGTGGTGAATAGTCGGAACCAGTACCGGCGAACTAAAAGCCAATAGAACCGGAGCGGCCTCTTCTTTTGGGTTTTGAAGTTAGAGTAGTGATACAAAGTTGAATCAACCATGAAGAATCGGAGAACCATGACTATTGCCGGTATGACAGTTCCGATGGAGTAGAGAGCATGGAAGGTAATGGTAAGATTGTTGTTGCTGGCTTTGAGGCAGATTAGGTATATGATCATCAGGATAGGTGAAGCCAATGTGGCCATCAGTGTCGTGAACGAAACAAAGATGGGTCCACGATAGCGAGGAATAAACTATGCGTAATTCGACTGTTTAGTATATTCTTCAAGTTGACGGGTTACCTAGGGGTCCCTCTTACATCATGAGATTCTTCCAAACCGGCTGCGGCACTGGGCGGATATTCACCCCCAACGCCAAAGCCACAAATGCCTCGGACAATCACAAAGTACCACAGCATGTTTGATCTAGGCACTTGCAGTGCAAGAGTAGCCATCAATGTGCTGATGGTGACTAGGAAGGAGGTGAAGAGCAGACCAGCGCGCCGCGACATCATATCAGCAACATAGCCAAAAGCAAGGACACCCAGAATGGCACCTATTAGCAGCGAGTTGCTAATCCGCGTTTGCATGCCAGAAGGGTAGCCTGAACTTCCGAGCAGCTTTTTGAAGATGACGTTTGTAGGGTTCGCCAGTCCATTCTGGAACCCATCACTGAAATTGGCAATATACTGTTGGTTGAGAAAGAATTCGCGAATGATTAGCTATTTTTGATTACAGCATGCTCCAAGATCAAAAGTCCTTACACAGCTCACGAGGGTTACGTTGCTCTGCCATTTGGAGGGGCGATAGACATGACTGGTGCCGTTTTCGACTTCGCTGTCTCTCACAGGCACTTCTTTAGAGTCGGGGTTTGCGGTCAGACCCTCTGACATTCTGGCAGTTGCTTAACAGAGGCTATTGATTTTCGTGATTTGCAAAGTGCAATGCACGTAAATAAATAAGTATTTTCGCATGCCGAAAAAAAAAAGACATCAACAAAATTGATGCTGATTGGCTGTAGATAGACACCCGAATTCCCACTTTCGAAATGTTTAGCAGTCGCCTAAACAGATCACCGCGGGGCTCGCATCCGGTGAGGGACAGCGTCTCCGCGGCTTGTTGTAACACACTTAGGGCCCGGGCTTAGGGCTTACATATTAGATAAGGATGCATATTTTTCGGCTGCCTTCTCTATGGAGTTATTCCGATTGCCGGTTAAGCCCGTAACAGTTCACAATAGTGAAATATCGATCAAGAAACAGACTTTTTACATCTTCCTATCATCCTGAGCACTCCACGGCGGCAGCAGGTGATAGAATAGGCCATGTCCCAAGGTCGCGCAGAGCACTCCGACCTACACATGATACACAGCGAGTTTGTATTTAGTCAGTCAGTCAACTCAATAACGATGTCATTTCTAGTGGTGCAGGTACTCACCCAGTGTATCCAATGATACCCAGGGAATCCACTCCCGACGTACACACCAAAGCAGCGAGCAGGGTTCATGCCTAACATGAATCAACGGACATTTCCCGCAAAATGAATATAATAGGAAAAGAAGAAGAACGCACTAGCACCACCATATCCCGCTTTCTCATACGCCGAGCCCCAACTCAGCAGTCCTAATGTCAATCCGACAAGCCAGGGCGCCAATGCTGGTCCATAAACGCGCTCTTGCCTGGGGTTCAACGCAACGCCGAATGCAATGAACACCAAAGTAAGCGTGCACATAAACTCCATTAGCAATGCCTGTCGGACTGCGATCAAATCTGTCTCAATAATGCAACCACCTACAGCAAAATCTGATGACCCATACATGTTTCTGAGCGCCAGACCCGCGAGCACGCCACCAGATGTTTGCCCGAGTAGGTATAGAACCGCGCGTGGCAAAGATATCAGGCGCGCGAAGAATGTTGCCATCGTGACGGCGGGGGTAATGTGACCGCCACTGATCGGTGCAAAACAGTAGATGAAGAGAGTGAGAAAAAGCCAGTTTGTAATTCCGCCGACAAGGGGTCCGAGAAAAGTCGAGGTTCCGTAGACACCAGCTGCCGTGTCTCCTGTTGACGCTGAGCTTGATGGGGTTGGTTTGGGCTGGATCGAAATCCAACCGGTGATAAAGCATAGTAAAAATGATGCTGTATTGCAAGACTTAACCTCAAAAAGATCCGACAAATTATAGAATATGGCAAACTTCACTGACCTACGCCCTCTACGATAGCAAATTTCCACAAGTTCCAATCACGAAAGCCGTGCAGGTCCAAGGCTTCAGAGACCCTCATAAACGGAGCCGCGTCCGGCACCGTCTTGAGGAAATCCGAGTTCTTGGGATCATTGCGGTCCAGCACCAGCGCCTGATTTCCTCCAATACGACCGGCAAAGGGCTGCACAGCGGGTCTCACGCCTGTCAAAGGGCTAGAATGACTGCGTGACCGAACGCTACTGGTGGTGCCCATTTCATCATCCGGTGGTAAATCGCGTGGTTCCATTGTTGGCTTCATTTTGCCGAGGGTACAAAAGAGGGGGGAGAGAGAACGTATAGGTGCTAACGGCAAAGACCAATAATTGCCATTTTAGAAATTATTTCCGGCGCGGAGAAATCAGACTGCACTGTCAGAGCGCGGATCCACTCGAAGTATCTGATTTTCTACATCTCCATAGCAAAAATGATAGCATTGAAATAATTTCTTACTGAGTCGCCACCGTCCACGGTCTAAGCCTGTTTTGGCTCTGCATCCCCAGAATAGGTTAGGTGGATTTCTTACGTCAGCAGTAGCGTTCTTACTAATTGGCTGACAAAATCCGACTAGCCATATATGGTATAGCTGCTTGCCCCGGTACGGGTATAATTTTAACTGAGGCTGAGATCTTGGCTGGAATGGTGTACTCCGTAGCATGGTTGGTAGAGGTATCCTCACGACTCATTGCGAGGAAGCTGCAGCATGCTGAATGCGAAGAGCAGTGGTTAGACCGATTACTCCAGTGCTAGTTACGTACGACACTCATTGTCAGCCAACCACGCAAACATTCGGATGCAGTGAAAGACTCACCCAACGACCACGATCATGTCAGATCGAGACATTGTTCAATAATTGCTCGACAAGGCTGATAGAGCGTTAAAAGAGCCTTTTACAGCATCGTTATTACATTGATGTTTGCTGTGCGGTGATCCGTGATGCTCGGAAAGCCGAAGTGCAACCGGATCTCCGGTTGGCATCAACTGATATCGGTTCAGCTGTGCCGAGCAGGCACAACTACGGGGTAATAGTTGGCTGTGACTTGTCCTAGCATCAACATTCAGAGACTTATGGGCCGTATCTGAATAGGTTGTACTTTGGCCTTCCCGGTGCGATTTCATGGATAAGGGGCTGGCTGTATGAAAGAAACCGGTCTACCGAATTGCTTTTTGAGACCAAAATACATCCGCATGTTGTATACCACCCTCTCTTACTGCCTTCTCTTTGGCTTTGTATTTTCTCCGTCTATCGCTATTCCCTTTCCAAGCTAGAGGTGGTGACAATGGTTGGGGACATCTACCTAGGTACATTGCCCCGTACATAAAACTGTGTGGAAATTTGGCTAGCCATTGGAAATTCATGATTTTATCAAGAGCCCGTTACAAGAGCAAAGTTTACGGTTTAACAACAATTTTCAACGGCGGAGGGAAAATCTACCTGTGTAGAGTGTTAATCTAATATATAAATCTAATTTGTAAATTACCGCTGGAATAATTGTCAATGTATCTGAATCACGCCGTGATAAATAATACCATGTAAGATCTGCTCCCTGTTTAGAACAACCATTGAAATTCAACGTTCATTAGCTTCAGGTCCGGAGTAGAATATTTTGGCTTGCTATGGCCCAAGGATAGCTAGCAATCTTTTATTTTAATCTCGAAAAATTTGGATCAACCAGCAAAATCATGGAGAATATCTGTGCGGTGAAGGTGTATTTGTACCACATCACCGAAGAGACAGGCCTAATCAATTACAATTACATTTTTCTAATTGATTTTCCAGCCAAGTATTCTTGCCTCATTTCCTCTGCTTTCTCCAATTTCCACTCTTTGACTGCCACGTGCAGTTTATTCTCATGGAACAACTTCACAAAGGCCTGCACATCCAGAATATCCGCGATTAGGGACCCAATCAATTTGATTTCATTAAAAATAAAAGTCCGGTAGGGCAGTGTTACTCCCTTTTCTGGTAGACCCAATAATACCATAGTTCCATGTTTCCGTGTCAGGGCTGCTGCCAATTCAAAGGAAGACGGATGGTCGGTAGCCACCACGGTAGCATCGAGTCCTTTATAGTCACCTGGTACGGCCTTGCTAATCTTCTCCAGTGACTCTTCGACAGGGTCCGTGGCCAGGATTAAAACATCAGGGTTATGTTTGTACGATGCCACTACATCCAGAGCTGCCTGCTTTACGTCGATTGCCGCGACCTTGTATCCCTACTATAGCTCGTTGATATGTGTTTGCACGCCACCTAAGTACTCGGGTACGACTTACCATGCACTTAGCAACTTGTGTACCAATATGACCCAGTCCGCCGATTCCGACGATTCCGATAGAACCTCCCTTCGGCACATTGGCTCGAATAATCCCACCGTAAATAGTGACCCCTGCACACATCAAAGGAGCTGCAATCTTGAACTCCATATCGTCCGGCAACTTGACCACGAAGCGAGCATCTCTGAAGAAAACAACATTAGCCTAATCAACGCCTACAGTGGAACTGTCTCAAATCATGACCCACGCCACCATATAATCAGCCCACGCCCCGTCAATGGTGATACCCTTCATTTTCGGGGCTTCGCAGTATATAGGAAGGTTCTTTTTACAATCCGTGCACTTTCCTGGGCAAGAAATCCGGTCAATTAATGTCGTCGTCAGCCACGAGGTATATTGCCGAACTATTCTGGTACTATTCTAATACTTACCACAGACACTATCCCAATTTATGCATCCAACGCGGTCGCCCTTTTTCCAGCCTTTGACATGTGATCCAAGTTCTTCGATAATACCCGCTGGCTCGTGTGACCCGATAAATGGGAGATCAGACCCAAATTCGCCATTCAATGCCATAAGATCTGTATGGCAGAAACCAGCAGCCCTGATCTTGATCAAAACCTAGTGTGACTACGGCTTCGGAACGGCCACTTCAGATATATGGTATGGCTCGTTGTACTTATGGATCTAGAGAGCTTTCATTGATTCTGGTGCCATCTTGACTGAGCTGTATGTTTCTTGAATATTAGAGTACGTAAATGACTTTCCAATTTTTAAACAAACCGGATATGATTTACTACTTATAAATGTCTTCCCTGAGCTTCTCCGCATTCAGTGGGGATGCTCACCTCTAGTGTGGGGGGGTGGGGTACAGTATAAAGTGAAGAAAGATTAGAGTCTTGACTTCCATTCGTCGAGCAGCTGAGAAACCTTTCGTATTGCTGGGAAATTATGTCTATCGTGTGTAATCTGAAGACAATCATTATGTACTCACACAAAGGAAAGCTTACAAATAAACGAAATCCCCCCACCCCCCAATTACTAACGAAAGATGCAGCCAGTTAACAAAAAATATCGCGAGCACTCGCTCTTCGTTCTTCCGATATATTTTATGCTCTCAACCTACTCAGATATTTCTTCTTGTGACTATCACTCTGACGTCAAATGTCAGAATTTATGCCAGGAGAATGCAGGCAAAAGGGGGAAACTAACTACAGACTGCTCTTCTGGCTTCTCAGTCGCACGCTTCTTGCTCAGGTGATTTCCACCCCTGTCTTCGTAAACACCACTAACATGGTTATATCATGAAGGGCTGATCGTGTGAAGGCAAGCTTGCTTGCTAGGAGCAAGCGAGCACTAGATTGTGCGAGGCTATCTAAATAACTAGAGAGCTAGCTGGAGAGGGCTCAAGCCCTAGAGCGGTGCCTAATCTGGCACCGGAGCTCGTCTATCAACGTGGGCAAGGGGCTGCCGTCATTATATGCGTCGATTCAGCTGTCATGGAAAAGGTCCCTACATGTGATCAGTGTAAAATCTTGTAATCGACCACTACAGGACTTATTCAATAGCGGCCTCAACTGGGACAGTGCCACGGGTTCGTATGTCGAGAACCCTCATCATTGACTCTATGCCCAACGGTGAGCGAGAAGTACTCTTATTTTTATCCGACCTTGAAAGCCCGTGCGGGAGGACTTACTACTGTACATACCACGCGCCGGGCGGGCTTTGTGTTCCGTAGAAACAACACGCGTCGTCATGCTGCCATTACCCCCAAGCCTTTCTCGTTTTTCGTTCAGAACTCTGCGGCCGGGTTTTCTACCACCTCGAAAGACGAGCATACTCAGGCCGTGTTTTCAATTCTCCTCTGCGCCGTTTTCTAACATGGCACTCGCTGGGTTGATCTGCCAGGGCGAAGGAGGAACACGGTACCGCCTTCTACGTCCTCTCGGGGCGCGAGTTGACAGCAAAAGCCCCAATGTATGGCTGGGACTAGATGAATCCAACACCAGTAATGAATATGTGATCAAGCGACCTCCCGAAGAAAACAGCACATCCTGGTCTAATGCACTCTCAGCTTTCGAGCACGAGTTGGAGATGCAAAGGCTTTTTGTCAAGGATCCAATGATCAGAAAAATTGTTGATTATATACCCAAATCAGAGCCTGGTGGGCCGATGATGGTGCTAGAGGCATTCACCGACTCGCTCTGGGAAGCCCGAAACACGAGGCCGTTCACTACCAAGGAAATTAAATGGGTCATGAAGGGCATTCTCCTAGGCATCTTTACAGTGCACATGAAAGGCTTGGTTTATACTGGTAAGTATGACCCTCGTGATAGGAAATTCTATTGAAACTGAATTTCTTTAGATTTAAAGATGGAGAATGTTGCTCTGGGCGGGTTTGATCATACTAAACCGAACGAGAATGTCCGTGATGTCATTGTGAGGCTTGCAGATTGTGGTGCTAGTTCGTGAGACGCTTTATTGGTTCCAATATGAGTGTTACTGATCACTTTTATAGTCAGCAAACCAACTACTAGAGAAGTCACTTCTCTCACGTATCGTAGCCCGGAAGTCTACTTTGGGAAAGCATGGACTGAAAGCACAGATGTCTGGTCCTGGGGAATAATTGTTAGTGCTTTCCTAAGATGACAAATTCCTATTATGTTTGAGCTACTAATTGTTATAATTTATAGTTGGCCCAATTGCTTCAGGCTCAAGTTGATTTCAAGGCTCCAGGAATGTATGATTCAATCTGCACTGGAAGCCTGGAAGAAAAGACAAAAGCTGTCCGTGATCAGCTAGCAATTGACTTCGACCTAGGCTCTGTGCCAATGTATGCCGAAGATGAGCAATGTGCTACACTTTTACCCACACCGCAACCAGAAGAAGCGTACATGTGGGCAAATAGTATGGTCGAAAAGGGTGTTCTTGGTGAAGACATCCAGTTCTTGGTCGGGGTTTTAAACCCAGATCCAAATGCCCGCCTCACAGTCCGCGAGATCCTTGAAAGTGGGTATCTGGATGATTAGGCCAATGACTTACCATGGCCATCTCTGTTGGATCACGCATGGCCCGAATAGTTTCTGCAATAGCATTTGCAAGTGTGTCCTTGGTGATAAAATTGTATGCTTAGCTCAAGAACTCGGTGTTGCTCCGTATGTCAGGAAATTCTCGTGGATCAGTTTACAGCCATAAAATGCATTGAGGTATATTGTTCCATTTAGAGCCAAGATGCTGAGCACCTAATGTGACACGCGTACAACATGAGAAGGACTTGGGAAGAAGAAGTAGAAAATGACCACTCGTTGGCTTTGCGGAAATATATACATAACCCTAACATGGAATCTGGAGTTGTCTTCTCTTCGAGTTTTGAACTGGATTCGATTCGACGCGTAGCATCCAACGTGTGGGGCCGCCCGTATTGCCTAAACAGGCAGTTTTCTCGCTCTGCTGCGCCAGACTCGGCTTAGCTCTCCAGCTCCCTCGCTCCCGGCAAGATTGTCCCTTTCGAGGCCATGCTGCAACCACAACGCCTGCGCTGAGACTTCCCTGAGGCAAGCCTGCGAGAGATGCAATGGCTGTGCTGCGATCTTTGCGCGGTAGACCTCGCTGCGCAGCCAAGAGAATGAAATCCCCATCGCAGCCGTCATTCTGAGCTTTGCTCTATATAAGCCGTGGCATTTTCCAAGCATCCTCGGTACCGGAAGCTCCATCACAACAAGAGAAAACATTAAACTGTATTTTACGTTCATCGTCACTGCGACCTAGTCATTCCATATGGCATCTACAGAAAGTGAACCCGCTGCAACGCCGCCGTCGGGCGAAACCACACCCGCCCCTTCTGCCAGCGATGGCAACCCGAATTCGACTAAGACTTCTCCTTTGAACGAGGACTTTAAGAAGCTTGTGCACGAAACATTGCAAAAATGGCATATTCAAGGGGTTTCCGTTGCGGTCGTCGATGGGGACCAGACCTGGGCCGAGGTAATCAGCATATACACCTATATATACACGGTTTGTTTGCAGCTATTTACTGAATGCAACGGCTAGGGATATGGCATTGCGGCCTTGCCGGATACTCCGGTTCGCCCTTCTACCTTATTTTACACCGGAAGCACGTCCAAAGCGTTCACCGCTGCAGCGGCCTCTTTGCTCGTAGACGATGACGAAAAGTATCCCAACATCAAGTGGACCACACCTCTCAGCGAGCTTATTCGTGAAGACTTTGTCCTCCCTGACGAGTATGCCACCTCGCACATCACATTGGAGGACGCACTGTCTCATCGATCCGGATTGGCAGGACACGCACTAACCTTAGGTCGCCCCGGCACTGTACGAGATGTCGTCCGAAGTCTACGCCATTTCAAAATGAGCAAAGGAATCAGAACAACGTGGCAGTACTGCAATTCATTATACATCGCCGTATCACATATGATTGAGACTGTAACCGGAGAATGGCTGGGTGATTTTCTCCAGAAACACATTTGGGGACCTTTAGATATGAAATCAACCTTCTTTTCCCTCGATGACGCACGGAAGCACGCTGCTTCTGATGATAACGACACAACACTTGCAGTACCTTATGGCTGGGATGGGGCGAGCTCTGAGGTAAAGGAGATCCCCCATTGCGAAGGTGTCTTGAGTGGCGCTGGCGCAGTGATTTCCAACGTCCTCGATTATGCCAAGTTCATCCGCTCGATGATGCGCCAGTCCGGTCCCTTGTCAAAAGCTGGATATGCCGCCATGCTTGAACCACGTTCATTTTCTCCGCAGATGCTGCCGCAGCTGAAAAAGCAGACGCTTTACACATTGGGTTGGTTTTCCACTACCTATTATGGCGAATTTGTCATGCTACATCCGGGAGGCCTGGAGGGCATGACTGCAACCATGATTCTTTTTCCTGAACGGGACTGGGGTGTTCTCGTGTTCTGCAATGCCGATGGCCCAGGCCGCGAAACTCTAGCGTGGCATCTTACAGATGAAATGTTAAAGGTCCCGCAACAGGAACGTATGGACCTCTATGAGGTGTAAGTCTTTCTCTTTTCATCTTAAAACACACGGCCTTCACTGCATTGGCGCTCGCATGCTCATACGTCCTCTAGCACCCAAAATAAGCTTGCAAGGAGGAATGAATATAACTCGACGGCTAAGCAACGTCTATATCCATCTGTCCCTTCTCCAGCTCGGCCGTTGTCCCTTCCGCTATCGGAGTACGCCGGCACATATACACACCCGGCCCATCCGGATTTTATCATTAGTGTGACTTCTGACGATGAACCCCAGCTCCGCGTTCTTTTGACAGGGTCATTTCCTACCCGAATAAACTTGAAGCACGTATCTGCCGAGTTCTTCCTCGCCGAGATATTTGTCTTCAGATTTGCTCCAGATCCTGATGCTGTCGTAAAGGCCGAGTTTCAAATTAACGCGGAAGGCAAAGTGACTAAATTTGGCGCTGCTATCGATTTTGCGAATATGCCGGATACATTAATTTGGTTTGACCATTCCTCCTGAGCGGCAACGCAGAGCAAGCAGCTTTGTATTCACCACATCTTAGCGTTCATCGTTATGTAGGAATTCAACGTTGGTTCTAAATGTAAAAGGACTTTTAGACTTTTTTGGTATGTTTCTTTAGTAATTCGTAGAAATGAGTATTGCCAATAACGTATGGGTCTAAGTGAATGATAATACGACTGCATGGAATTCCAATATCTAAAGAAGCTTGGCTTCCCAAAACTCGGCCTGTAACCGTAGTGAAGCCATAATTGTCTTTTCCATATGGAAACCATGTCCTTCGCCTTCAAAGATAACTACTTCAACAGCCTTGTCCAGTTCACGCATTTTATCTTCCATAACTGTGGCCTGCCATAATGGCACTATTGTATCGATATCTCCCTGTAGAAGCAACAGTGGTGCCTTGATTTTCTCTGCGTGATAGAGGGCACTTCGACTCTTATATAGAGCCAGTAGTTCTTCTTTATCTTTCTTTCCTTTTCCTATCACCAGGGACTCAATATAGCGACTTTCAAATTTATGCGTCGTCTCCGCAAACCCTGACAAGCTGCTTATGCCGTATATGCTTATCCCAGCAGTCCAGATATTAGGATATGTATATAGGGCTTGCATAACGGCGTAGCCACCTGCACTCTCACCAACAATTCCAACTTTTGTAGGATCGATAACCCCTTCCGAAGCGAGATATGAAACGCAACTTGCTGCGTCCGCAATATCGCCAGAGCCCCATTCGCCATCCAGAGCTTCGCGGTATGCCCGCCCATACCCAGTAGATCCGACGTGATTGACAACGACATATGCATAGCCTCGCGAGGTCCAGTATTGGCTAGTCAGCGAGAGACCTGGAGGAACATGATAGGTTGGCCCTCCGTGCATCCAAACTAGCAAAGGGGGCTTAGTACCCTCGGGTCCTCTAAAACCCGCGTTCTTTGGTTCAAGGAACCAGCCATAAGCATTTGGAGAACTGGCGCAGCTTTTGCCGTATACTCGTGGAAAAGAAATGTGTCGTGCTTGTGAAATAATGGTTTCGGATATGTCCAGTTCAACTGTCGATCTAAGTAGTTTAATTGAGGCATGATTGCCCAGATCGACACGGTAAAGTGCCTGGGGAGTAGAACGAGTGCTTCCTATAACTGCAAAAGTTGACGATGATACACGTCCGAGGGCATTCTTTTGGATATCGACGATGGGCAAGGATAGATCTTTCCATGTGCTAGTGTCTAGATAAATCACGACCAAATTCGATGTCGCGCGGTGATTGACAGATGCAACCATAGTGTTGTTATCTAACTGGATATAAGTGCAGCTAATGGGCAAGGTTAGACGGCGCTTTCTTGAAACGAAAGAAGAATGAAGGAAACGGCGTACTTTCCCAGACAGGGCTCTCGGCTTCCAAACTCGGCTGTCTCCAGGCCATCGAGATGGATTAATTTGGAGGATGTACCATCAAATCGATGCAACTGCCAGTAACCGGTTTTGTCGCTAACGTAGAAGAGAGTACCATCCAGACCCCATCTTGGCTGGCATATACTCTCAATTCCAGCTTCTCCTGACACCAAAGTATGTTCCAGGAGCTTCCCAGCTTCCCAAGGAGCCACATAGAGGAGCGTTCCTGACCAAGGCATGTCGGGGTGGTCCCACTGTGTCCAACAGACTTTGCTCCCATCTGGACTAAATTGTGGGTGTTGATAAAAGTCAGCACCCTCTAAAATAGTGGATATTTTGGCCGTGGTGGTATGTATAGCGACAACCGCATTGTTTACAATTGTTTTCCCCGGCGAGGACTCGACGTGAGTCTCCCGAACAGCAAGTATCCATTCTGCAGCTGTAGGATGAACAGTGAAACTCCCAAAGCGTACAGATTTATCAGAAGCCACAATACTCTCAACATTTCCAGACGCGGGATCTAGTGAAAAGATACCGTTGTCTGGATGGTTGGTGAAAAGCAAACGACCATTGGTATACGTTCCAAACGATCCACCACCATACTCATGAATTGTGCCCATGGCATTGTAGCCTACCGGTAGCACATCTCTGACAGTTTTATCAGTCAACTCCACAATAGCAAATCTGCCGCCTTCTGCAGGACGCGACTCGAGAACGAAAATTTGCCCGGTGGATGACTTCCTCTGATGAGCTGTAGCTACCAGCATTGAGTGCCGGGATAAGGAGACTCACATTCACCTGGATTCCTTCAAGATGGATGCTATCGCCGGAGAGATGTTCTGCTCTAATGGGACTGTCCCATTTTCCGTACTTCGCGACCGTTGCTGGTTCTGACATTATTTCTTAGTAGCAACTCTTACCTTGATGCGATCTTTACAACAAGGGAGACTTGAAGTAACGAAACGACTCTTTATCAGCATTATCGATTTACCCAGAGGGAATCAGTGTTTTTCTTCAATTTTGAACGCTCGCTCTCGATCTCCTAATCCGGAAGGTCGGGGTCCCCACAAGGATAACAAAAGCGACGCTTGACAGGACTGTTCTTAGTTCTACGTAGTTACGAGTCAGATATGCATGCCAAGTTCAAAGTACTGGCACAATATCTATGCACTTTTAACCATGACCTTCCTTTGTGTGCCCACGCAATTTATTGAAGATGAATAGGAAAGGAAATGGGCAAGTAACAACACTGGGCACTCGCACTCATCCTCTTGGAAAGGCAGGCTCTTTATTAGCCCAAAGTTCTAATAGCCGCGATGGCGGAAGAATCTGTTTCAGGATATATAACCAGAAAATCAATCTCCTCGTGCTCTTATATGGTTTTCCGCTAATATTAACTCGGGTTGTGACTTGGATAACTTGGAGTTACCTCCAGTAATTTATTCGACATACAACCTTGGAAATGTACAACTGTATGCATAAACACTGCAATATATGTTCTATGGTCGTCGCATAAGTTTTCAGTAAACAGCACTTAGGTAGGCTTAGGTGTGAAATTTAGAAGGTGGGGAGGACAAAGGCTGTTGTGCCCGATTCATGGGGCTATCAAGGTCAAATGACTATTTATTCGCCTACGCAAAGTACCTAATGTTCACATAGAATTGTACCGACAAGGACTGAAATGCACCTAGGTATCAATAGAGTTATAAAATAGATATATATTATATTAAGGATATCCAAGAACCATATTTCTTTACCTTCCTATAAGAATGTTCATACATTGCCAGTTATATCAATCACAATCAAGACCTCTCCACTGTGGGATTTGACTTTTCATCCTGGCCAACTTGAGCTTTCTCCTTCAACGCGTCCATCGCACCAGCCTTTCCAATAACAATTCCCTTGTATTCTCGGCTATCATCCACCTCTCTGATATTAAGATTCTCCAACAAGAGGGAAAGGAGTAACGAAATAGCCATAAGAACTAGACCTGCAAGTATCATTGTGCGGAAAACACTAGTATACGATTCATTGATAGCATCACGCGTTGGCGTTCCCCACGCATATGACAATGCAATTTCAACAGAGCCTTCAATCTCAGGCGCCGCGCTTACAGCCTCCGAAGGTAAATTGGCACGAAGCTTTCGAGGGAGCAGAGCTTGTAAATCATTATGTTAGCGTTGTCCTATGTTCCGGGGATTGCTGGGTTGGTTTACTTGACCATGTTCCTCCAGCAGCTGCTGCACCGATGGCATTGCCAACCGCGACAGATGTGGTGAACAAGGCAGTTCCAGCTGCCATGTCTGTGTGCAGATGTTAACAAGCTAGTACATCGCAATCGTGTGAGAAGTGGATAAATCTTACCAGCTTGAGTGACGGATGCTTGTACCCCAAATTGGGTGGTCATGACAATTCCTTGTCCAATCCCTAGGATTAACTGGGAAATGACAAGTTGGGGCATGTGCCCATGTCCATTTACATATCTGTAGGTCAAACCCATTCCAAGCACGATAATTGCATATCCGAAGACTACGACCCACTTGTACCTCTTCAAATATTTAACCACAAGACCCGCTCCGACCTGGCCTAGTGACCCTGAAAATGGGATAAGAACGTAAATGTTAGTAGCCGCGTTGACAGACAAGTTGGCTGCAACCATTTCGTAGTACAGCAGATAGCTCTGTAGGAGATAAAGGCCGGCGTAGTTTATTAGCATAGCTGGTTGAGACGATTAGTATGAATGTTTCTTCGTTGTAGAATGGGAGGGAGCGTACGTGCCTGATAAGCCGAATATGACTGTACGACTCTTGAGAATGGACATGGGTAAGATTGGCCAGGGTGCCCATTTGGTCTCCCATATGGCAAGCGCAACCAAACAGCAAGCACCAACAACGAGTTCCGCGATTGTGTGCGCACTTTTCCAGGTATTTGTATTTGACGAGGCTAGCGATATTGGTATCAGCAAAAGAGTGAGTCCCGCAGCGAAGAGAACCAAGCCGATTGGGTCGAGTTGGATGAAGTTTTGGACATGATTCATAGGCTGGTAAGTTCCCTCCTCTTTTCTTAATTTGGACCCCTTTCTCTTGTTGATATAAAGGCATACCAAGAGTGGCATGGCGATTGTAGGAATCTAGATGATTGATATTAGTTTGTAGCAACGGTGAATGACGGAAGCCTGGAATACAAACAATAATTGCAAAGATCCCAAACCCCCATCGCCATGTGATTTCGATGATACCGGTTGCGACTGGTCCTGCAATCTGCTCATGGTTAGAATATCGACAAACACCTATGGTTCTCAATTTGGTAATTACCCAGCATGTTATGATTGATGGCGTAAGGGGTATTGCATTGAGAATAGCACGATTATGAAGATCACTGGTGTCTGACAGTTCATATTGTTAGCAATGATGATCGTGGTAAGCCTTGTACTGCCTTGACACGTACCGCCCGCGAGGATCTGAAGCATCAACGAGATTCCTACAAGAGTCAGCAATTTGATTCTGATGCCTGGGCAATATGCAGCACACCTATATAGCCGAAAGCCCAAAACACTTGAGCACCAGCATAGACACTTAGAGTTTTTGACGATGCAATCATAATCTCTCCGATGGTCATCAATAATACGGAAAGCGAGAACATCTCAAATCGCCTAGGACAGCGTTAGAGAGCAATTATCAACGCGATATGATTGGAAAGAGTCGTTCTCTTGTCCATACTGACCCATATACATCGGCAAGTCTCGCGAGAGGTTGTAAAGCGACTGCATCTCTCTTAGCATCGGCCAGTCATTAAGCCGGGAATTAACAGTAACAAACCCGCTGAAACCACTGCTTGCACCACAACAATGGTCCCCAGGAGTGGAGCAGAAGCAAAGCTACTCGTAGCATATGGCGCAAACGAGTTGGCCGTTTGGTTATTCAAGCTGGCCGCGAAACTCATTAGCAACGCTGATACCCATATCACTATCAGACCCTGAAGGCTCCAACTGCGTTTGATGCCGTCCAGGTCAGCAAGTCCGGCAAATTGCGTCTTCTCCTCGGACGCATTTTGAGCTTCAGGCATTGCAACGGCCTCAACATCAGCGACTTCAGCGGGGGGGGCTTTCTGGTCGAAAGTCTCCTGACCCTCTCGGCGATCCTCGGCGGCCATTGTCCAAGGGGCTGTGGCAAAGGAATTGCTCGATGAAAAAAAAAAAAACGGACAGGAGCACGAGGCCTTGAGCGTCGGGAATTGGGCCTCCCTCTATATGCAATTGCCCATTGCCAGAGCTCTGGAGTCGTAGTATGTACGTAGTACGCTGTATCAGATAATAGTTGATGGCGGTTGAATCTGGCCTTTTTTTGTGTTTTGGCCGCTCAACAAGCTTTAATATTCCTGTTAGGCTGTTCCATCGGCCGCTCTCGGATGCCGCTTTGGGCCAGCGGATCCGAGGCGTGCATTACTAAGGCGTGGATAATTCCGCGCTTTCCCTCAGTCGGCCTAGTGCAGCATCCTGAAGAATATCCCGACAGGGACGTTGATAACATAAATGAAAACGACATGCTTGTGGCGAGATAACTACTCCGTACTACGGTCTACAGTAGCTTGTGACCTACGCAGGCACGCCTTCCTGAGTCAGTACGATATGAAAAGTGCAATCTATGCCGGCCAGGCGATCGGAGCGGACTGCTTCCGTTCCCTGTTGCCTTTTGAACAGTGAACAGTGAACACACACTGGAGACGCGGTTCTCCAACAGAGCTCGGCCAGTCGATGGACCTCAAGACTTGCCATCTGCAACTGACACATACTACGGAGTACGGGGCGTAAACACTAGATACATGGCACGATGACAAGGGGTGCGTCACAACCCTAACCCTGATCGACGGGCGGCGCACGTGACGGCCCAAGGCGGCTAGCGCGCGGCCCCCACGGCTTATCTGCCTGGGAGATCCTCAGGCTCGCACGCTTTACCCCATACTCGGTCCGGCTGCTGCTGCACGATCTGATCTCCTCCAACGCTCCAACGTCGCCCTCACATGAATCCACACTCACAGTCCCCCCCGCGCAAGCGGATGAAGCAGGGCATCACCCGTGTTCGCACCGGCTGCTATACCTGTCGCCGGCGCAAAGTCAAGGTAGGTACGACTGCCCACACATCTGGCCTATCCGAGCACCCCGTTGCTGACGTGTTGTGTTGTGTTGTTTCGCAGTGCGATGAAGGGAAGCCTGCGTGCCGTGCCTGCAGCCAGCTTGGCCTTCGCTGCGAGGGCTACGCGCTGCGCTACAAGTTTTGCGATCCCCAAACCTTCGACACCACCCTGATGCCAGAGACAGGCTCCTCGCCCCAACAATCCCCGGCTCCAAAGCGCTCAGACCAATTCACATATTCGGCCACTTTGCAGTCGGTTTCGCATCCACATAATAATGGCGCGGGGGACTTTTCTTCTACTGCAATTGATACCTTGGAAAACAGCGAGTCGGCCGTCGTTAGTTCGTCCGATGCCAGCTCGCAATTCCAATCCAACAATAACAACATCCATGGCCAGTTTTCGCCCTTTAACAACACCTTCCTCGCCACCGTCGGAAACTGGGCATCCACACACTACTACGATGCCAATTTTGTTTCCGTACGGCCGGCTCTGTCAGCTCACCAGATTGGCTTGTCTTCCCCAGACGACACAACTAGCTCCAGCGATTTTGGAGACACCTCCCACGCGTCAGGCACGCCAGAAAAACCCCCAGCAGCCTTCTCCCACACTAGCGTTCAACTATCTTCTCCCCTGACTCGAATCAGAAATTCTTCAAGTCTCAGCGAATATTACTTTACGCAATGGCACAACGGCGTAGCCCCTCTACTGCCCCCAGTGTTTCGCGATATCACCACCGAGATGCCCGACTTCCAGCCCTTGCGTAATGCCGTTCTTGCTATTTCAGCGGCGTACGTGGCTCATCTTGAGTCGCTAATCGTTCGTACTGCCCACCAGAACAGAAAATCATATTACATACCCCAAAAGGACCACCAATATCAAAGCTTACAGTATTACAACAAGGTCATAAAAGGCATTGGGCAGTGCGTTGAAATGCTCCCTCAGATGAAGTCTCTGGATGTACTAGCAACACTGCTGTTGTCCTATTACTTCGAACTGGACTCGGGATCTTTTACCGGCGGCATCGGGCACATGACTGTTATTGATAAATTCCTAGCCTCTCATGAGGAGGAAATTAAGTCATATCGAGTCGGGAAAAAACTACTGTCTACGTGGATGAATCTGCGCTCGCAGTTTGTGAATCGATACCTTGGAAGCCACATACCCTCGATGCCAAATCATAAATTTGATACGTTCCCGCTAAATCGCACAATAGATAATGGAGAATCGCACCACGATTCCATAACCATCATGATGTGTGATTCCAAGCTGTTGAGCAGAAGAATTATCCTCGACTTATGTGTGTCGCGAGGGCAGTGTCGCAATGCCAACAGCAACTCCCCGTTTGAAAAAATACTTACTCAGATTTCACTACCCAAGTCACGGCAGGCGTCAGTTTCACAACTAGTGGCCATCGATGATGGCTATCGGAAGTCCTTGGCGAAGCAACGTGCAAGGTTAGATGAGTGGCACTCTACTCTTGATCTATCAGAGCTCCCAGTAGAAAGTTACGTATCTCGACACCAGGACGTAACCGGCCAGTCAACAAACGAATCTGACATTATTGAGGTGCTTCCTTTAAAATTCCATACTTTTGAGGCTGCTATGAATTATGCATACTATGCCCACGCTCAGATGATGTGTTCCAAAGATACGATGTATCGAGTTATGAGTCCGGAATCTGTTGTGCCTGCCTTTACGAGAAAGGAAAGTCCTTGGACAGAACTCCTATTGCGTATTACTTCCGGGCTTCAAATTTCAGACTGTATCTACAAGAACATCTTCAATGCCGGTATTTTGTCGATCCTCACCGCGTGCATAGCTCTCTGCCCTCGTTCGGATGTGGCGTCATGGATCCAGGATTGGATACGCAAAGTAGAGGACTTCGGAATCCCATTAGAAACTGGCTTGCCATTTGGACTAATCAAACGGATCATCCGTTTTATCTTAAATGAGAGACAGGACGGACGTGAGGTCCTTTTTATCTTGCCTTTGGATACTGAAGATGCGGATAAGTCTGATCTGTATCAGAGCGATTTCAAGATGCAAGTTGCAGTCTGTGGGAAGTATATCCATACAGGAAAGATGTATAACGAGACTGTCGGGATACCAGAAGTATGACAGTAACGAAAGCTATGACTGTTACACTTGAGTATTTTCCAACTTTATATATAATCGACCTCGTTTAACTATCCGTTGAACAACAAGGCCATATACGTTTCCTATGCGGATACGTTACCCATGTATATATTTTATATAGTCTCCCCAAAGGTTACAAGTAATGAAACATTACTTGAGTCATTATTTCATCGTATGACTCCACCTTGTAAGTGCACTGATGATTGATTCCAGGGCTGCAATCCTGGAACTACATTCCTTCCTCTGTAAGAACCATCACCAGTATTTGTGGTAAAAGAAAGAATGCAAATACCTAATACCTAGGTAACCGTCCACTATTATTGATGTTGATCATATAGAGGTTAAAAAGCCATTATCGTTCGCCATCTAAGGAAGTTGATTCTCAGTCTGCAATTCACCGAAAAGCAAGAGCCATGTCCATAAATCTCCACAAAATGTATGCCACAACTATTGCTGTAGATAGGGCTAAACCAGCTGACAGTAAAAACATACACTCTATAATGTGCGTACTGCTCGTACGGTCGATCGCTGCCTCACGCCCGATGAGTTTGTTTAGCTGTGGCTTGTACTTCATTGTGAAGTCCGTTCCTCCTTTTAGACCCCCATCACTTTTGATGACGGCCCAGTACAGATGGCCTCTGGAGTACTGCATCACTGTTAACTGACTGGGGATATGAATCCTACAAAAGTCGCAAGTTGTTTTCGCTTTGCTTACCTGAACCATGAATTTATCAAGGGCTGGTATGATCCGTTGGGCCCATGCTAGTATCGCTACTGTTGCGCATAGGCCCGCAAAGGCAATATAAGATAGTATCCCTGGTCTTCCTAAATTGAGCTCATCGCAAACCTCATGGCCATTTAGCCAGCGACTTCCCGCCTCAATGAAACAACGCGAAATAGTGAGCGGCGAAGGTAGGTTTTCAACACAACTCAGAAAGTTGTATGCGACTATCTGAGAAGTCTCTGTGATGCGTAACTCGTGATAGTAACAGCTCTCCATTACAGCTTTGGCTTCCTCCGGTGTTGAAAAGAATTCAGGTCGTGCTCCTATCAAATATGCGATATATCGAAATAACGCAAGATAGTCTTCGGTCTCGTGTGCACGCGGCTGGATCCCCATCTTAGTTAGCTGTAGGAACATTGGGTTACATGCAAAAGTTGCGATTGAGTGAATTGAATCCATGGTATTGATAGGTATTCCAAATTCGGCCGTATTATAATAGTCCGGTTGACGACTGGCCAATTCAAGGAGTCGACGGCGGACAGATGAATGAAGTAGCCGCACACGGATCGTCGACTTGAATCCTTCACCCCCAGGCTTCATGGACTCGATATCATGCGTAACTTGAAGAAGCCATTGGAACGTCTCTAATAAACGACCCCAGAGGACTCGTGTCGAGAAGCCTCCGGTGCGAACAAGAACCTCTACGACACCAGTAGATGCCGAGTTTTCGCAAACAAAGCCTTGCAGTGCAAAACCAACAATATTTGCCAACGCATAGCGGTAGAAGAACTCTTGTCCACGTGCAAGCTGGGCCCAGTCCACCCAGCTTGGAACGGTTTGCAACTCTTCCCAGAACCTACTCAAAATCTCGTCTTTGTTGTGATACTGTTCGAGCAGTTTGTAGAAGTCGCTGTGGTAACTTTTCTTTTTCCCAATGGCGAGAATTCTATCTAAAACATGAGCGCCAATTTGGTCGTGCTCATGTCTCAAGGATTGCATTAGTTGTGGGTTAAGATGCTTGTCCGTCCATTCGAAGCTATAAGACCATTTCCGGGCCAAACGTTGGCTTTCGGCGAGCATGGTGGCCCAATTGATAGAATACCTATACCGTGGAAAATTAGAGGACTCTGTATAAAATGTGTCTTGTATATCAACTATTTTAGATAGTAAATGAATTAGTTGGCGCGTAATGCTTTGCAGCTCTCATGCAGATAGCATCACATCTTACGCCCTCTAGAGTAATTAAATATATCACTCACTTGACCAGTGTCCAACTGTCTGTAAAACTATACAGCCCGTCAAACAAATGCCCGTCGGAACAATTAGGACTCAAAATGCTCATCTAATCCTCATAAGATCTGATACTCAGAAATTAAGCTGTCGACGCTTTATGCTCCGAAGAAAGAAAGAAGTAAATACAGTCTTATCTAACAATAGGTGTACTTAGACATCATGTGAATGAGTTAGAACAAAGGAGACACACAAGCTTTTGATGTACTGAGTCATGAGTTCATCATGAGACAATGTGACAAAGAAGGCGTTTAACCTACCTAGGTATCCCATTTGTTCTCAATACATAGTCTCTTTCTATTCAATAAAGAAATTCTGACCTAGAAATTTTATTGTCGCACCGTTTAATTAGAAGACGTGTTTGTTAAGATGAATTGTTTTTATCCAAGTCCAAAAAGCAGGAAGAACAAAGACCAGCTTGCATAGGATATTGCCGTACGTCCAGGGTAAACTCGGGTTCTCGCTTCATGCTGTCAACTCGTAATACTGTTGTCACATAGATTACCCCTCTATTGGGTTTACTTTTAGCTAGGACCATCCGTATCGGTATTTGCATATTTTCTAGTAAAAGTGAAAGTGTTATCAAAAAGGGGGTTATGCGGTCCGAAAAGCAAGCTGTCACTAGACAGCAAACACTCCTGTTTATGGACAGACCCCTTGATGACAGAAAAGTTGAAGTGGTTCTCCCTGATATGTTTAGACTCTTCCTGTCTGAACCACCCCGACTTAACCCAAACTACGATATCGTCAAGTCTGAATCAGAAGCTTGGTTTTCAGAGTCTGTGCTTACACCTTGCCTGGATTCATAGTTTACCTATGTGTTCTGTGGGTATGAAGTTTTGTGATCATCTCGACTAACCGCGTGCTGGAATTATTCAGGAAGTGTCATTTAAATGCCCGCCAGAAAAGGATTCTCCATGCCACGGACTTTTCTTACTTCTGTGCAACAACGGCTCCAGATGCAGGGTTTTTAGAGTTGAGAACGCTGTGTGATTGGGGAAATTGGGTATGGGCTTCTTTCTAGCCACCAACGAAATCCCAGATTTTAACTCACTGTCAACAGGTTTTTCCATTCGACGACTGTACGTCTCGGGCGTGCAAAACCTCTTAAACTAGAGCCGAGAAAACTAATAACGGCATCCTTAGTATTCGACAATGGCGCCCTCAAAGACAACCTGCGAGAGGCCCGAAGGGTCATCGATGTTGTACTATCAGATATGGGTATTGTCTGGGAAGTATCGACAGTGAACACTGGCACAGGTATCGAAGGTAAATTACCGATAGAGCTGCAGGCGCTTGTGGATGTACATCAATCTGTCTGGCATAGGATTACGCAAGGCTCTTCAGTCGGCAAGTGATATTGACGGTTGTCTACTTTTAAAGTAGAATTAAAAACAGAACTGACTAGTTTACAGGAGTCCAAGATCGTTTTGCTAGTTACATGCATGATTACTTCAAAGGAAGTATCGATCAGGTGGCTTTGAGATCTCAAAGGCGGTATCCATCCTTCCATGATTTGTTAAATATAAGACGGAGGTCAGCTGGAGTGGCGCCATTATTTGCCCTTGCCGATTATGTTGAACACACCGGGTATTCTTCGTCAAATACGTATGCTAACTTACTAAGATATGCACTGAAATTGGACATACCCCATGAAGTATTTGAGTGTGAAGCCATTCAAGAGATTCAACAAATTGGTGTTGATTTTGTTGTTATGTAAGTTATTGTCTCAAGGACCTCTTATCTTCTAATAAAGGCTTACACGGATTTTTTTTAAAACTAGTCAGAATGATATTTTGTCGTATTGTAAAGAGGAGGTGAGCTGAGAAAATATTTGAATCATTAATGGTCATTAATAGGCGATATAGAACGAAGGAGTTCCACACAACCTTGTTGCAGTAACTCGTTTTCAGATGCAATCTTCCAACAGTCCAATTTTAATGCACCCCCAGGCTGCATTTGATCATGTTGGCGGGCTTCTCACTAAGTTATATGAGCGGTGGTTTCTTGCCCTTGCGAGACTCCCATCATGGGGCGAGACAATTGATGCTAATGTACAAAGATATATTGCTAGTGTAAGGGCTGTCGTCATAGCCAACCTAAACTGGAGGTGGGTCTGTTTTCCTTGTTTTTCAACTCATTTTTGAGATTACCTAGGTTTATTTGAATTAGAAATCCCAAGGGGCTAACAGAAGACAAGTTTCCGATCCGACAGATACTTTGGGCAGGATGTTGAAACAGTTAGGAGAAAAAGAGTTATTCGGGTTTTAAACAAGTTGTAAGGCGAACCATGATTCTACAATGTGAAAAAGATGCAATGATCGATCCATAGCTAGTAAATAGTTGCATGGCTTTCTCGCACATTCGTCTGCGTATCTGCTATACTTACTAGCTAACATCAAATAACGATGTACATCATGTTGCTCTCATCCAAATATTCTATTGTCTCATTGGTCTACGATTTATCCCTGGAGGCTGAAGCCCAGGGTAAAGGTGACAGAACACCCCAACGTTCCCTGATAGACGAGCTGCGGCGCCCGATTAGGCACCGCCTAGGGCTTGTGCCATGCCGCCTTGTTAGATCTCTAGATATCTGCCCACAATGCAGAGCTTGCTACTAGCAAGCATCTTCCATCATTAGGATCTAGCTTCCACGTAACAACGGAGAAGTTGACCACTAGGCTACCAAAAAGGGTCCCCTTATGGGGCCTGTGGTATTTGGTGGTTTTGTATATAATTTGATGTTGGGTCTCCGCTGTCACCACGAGAAGGACGTAAATCGATATGAGTAAAGGGTTAGGGTTATGTTCACCGACCCACCTGCGGCGGTATTACGGGGATGTGGGACGGGCCGCCTTCCCGAGTCCCCACCGCTCGTCTGGGGAGAGCCAACTCGACCACAGCCTCACGGCCATCAGTCGGGTGCCAAACTTCCACATCTTGATCCATATGGTTCTATACACGTCTGCATGTCAAGCATCCCATAGCTAGCGAGATGCACTTACACCAACCATAGCAGGACACCGCAGTGCATCATTAGGCCATCCGATCGTCCATCCCTACCTATCATGTCGAATACAGACACCGCCTCCTCGACTTGGTCTACGTTTTTGTCGGACTTTCCAGGATCGGACGAATCAACGGGAATCAACAACGAAGCTATCTTCCATCAAGAATTTGTCCTGATCTGCTCCAGCACTCGTGAAAGGGACCCGCAACGGCTACTAGCCAGGTTTCTGGGACACCATGACCAAGTTATAGCATTCATAGGTGCGCTAGACGAATCTACTCGCCTTGAAGCTTCAAACTGTCTAGGCTCTGTCTTTTGGTCTAGGGCTTTCGAGACTGTTTCGGTGAGTCGATCTTAACTGCATTGCGATGCCCAGCTCCCGACCTTCTTGCGCCTCTAATCGCACGTTAGATGTCGTTGCGAACTCGGCGCAAAGACTTGCTATTCGGACAGTATCTCCCCATAATTCGAGACATTATTCCAGCCTTTGGTGCCGAAATTTCTCTGTTTCCAGACAATGGGAGGGTTCAGAGGCCCCTGCAAAGAATCTTTGCTATATATATGGATTGCTATGATACAATGCTGCAACACTTGACAACTGAACAAATTGAGAGTGAGACCACAAACCATGAGTTCTATGCGTAACTTTAGCTAATAGCGTTGAAAATCAGCTGAACTCGATGTATTTAGCGAAAAAGTTAACTCCGCAACTCGAGATATAAGGGTATTGAAAGGGGAGTGGGAAGAGGTGGTTAGCGACGCATCTAAAGAACTGGCGGCGGTTAGGCGGGTGCCCTCGCCTTTGAGTTATTACAATGGAACACAAGGACCATTGGATCCTTTCACAACGAGAGCAGCCTTTGAATGGCAGGAAACACTGGGACAGGGCACGTTTGGACAAGTATCAAAGGTCCGCGAAACATCCACGGGAACATTTTACGCTCAAAAAGTTATGCGCGTCAGCGATCCAAGAATGCAATCTCGGGTACAAAGAGACGTTATTAACGAGGTTTCCATAATGCAAAGGCTACGCCATCATCATATCGCATCCGTTCAGTTTCACGTTTTTGAACAAGACTCGTGTAGCATTATCATGTTACCAGTGGCGGAATGCGACCTTCGCCGCTTCCTTCGACGATGTATGGATGTTGATTTCCCAAGAACGGAATTAACATACCTTACATCGTGGTTTGGATGCCTGGTTGGCGCCCTATCATTTGCGCACTCTAAAAATATCAAGCACGAAGATATAAAGCCTAGCAATATTTTAATTAAGGATCATCAACCGTACCTCGCCGACTTTGGCTCCGCCAAAGACTTTTCTGGGCTGGATAGTTCAACGTCTTTATCCACGCTTACATTCGGCACACCCGTGTACTGGGCCCCGGAAAACCAGCCACGAGGTCGAAAGGCCGACGTGTTTTCTCTTGGATGTGTATTTAGTGAAATGCTCACAGTCAGGCAGAAACGATCCCTGGAGAGCTTCCAAGCCTTTCGATATGCTCAACATCGAGATAACGCCTACGCTTTCCGAGAGAACCTAGACAAGGTTTTCGGGTGGTTAAATAATATTGTTCCGTCAAGAGATTCTGTCGGGACTTTGTTAAAAGACCTGACTTTTGACATGTTGGAACCTAACGTCTTACACAGAAAAGAAGCTAAGGAGATCAAGCGAGCTCTCAAGGTGGAAGGAGACACTGTCTTCTGCTCGACGTGCTTCTGATGAGTGCTAAAATGAGTGCATGGCCAATGTCTTCCATAATGAGTCCGTGGTGATTTTCTGCACAACCATTCTTTTTCTGGTGGCTAGTGAACATAGGTTTATATGTATTACGTTATTCTTAATCCATCTTTCTCTCTCTCTCTTTTCCTTTTATTTCTTTGTATTTTTTCTCTCTTCTAGCACGGTGTTTTGGTTTGAGGTGGGAATTTGACAATAGTGTATGGCGGCACTGTCGGCAATGATGGTAAATAAATTAGGCTTGAAGACGGATTCCCCCTACTAAAATGTAGATATTTGTTGATTAGTTTTAAGTATAATCTTTACTGTTTCATCATACTAAAATACCTAATGACATCTGATTCTGACGATACATCCCTCAATCTGAGAATGCGATGGTTGCCCGTTTTGAGCATTGATTTCCGGTGAAGTGAAACCAAACATAGTGGTAGACTCTCCAAGATGGTTCAACTTCGAAGAGATTACACAATAAAATCCCCTGGAATTGAACCAGAAACATTAAAAATGAGATAAAAGTGCTCTCTTACACGTTTCCAACTTTCCACGGTTGAAGAACTCCCGGTAAAACAAGGTTCTTCGTCACCCAGTCTGTCATCGATTTTCCCCGTTACTTAGGCTCAGATGCCTCGTCGAAGATGTCCAGCGTTGCAGTATCGTTTTCATTGAATGGGGCATCAAAACTATCTATCTCATCAGCCCAAGGGATACCCTCCTGAGCCCCAATCTGTGTAATTGTCAATGCAGCAGCCTTGTTGGCACGAATGACCGCTTGCCTGATGTTCCACTGGTTTGCTTCCTTCTGCCGTAGGTAGTCAGAAGCATATGCACCCGTAAACGTGTCTCTGTAGTGTCTTTATCAGTCCTGTTATCACAATGGACCTGTTGATTTACTAACCCCGCGCCGGTGGTATCTACTACGTTGACTTTGTACGAGAGACAGTGGCCCTGTTCTGTTGCTGTTGCGTAGTAGGCCCCCTTTTCTCCAAGGGTTATCACGACATTCTTCACGCCCCGATTAAGGAACTCTTGGCAAATAATCGGCCACGTATCTTTATTAACTTCGTCCAAGTCGCGTCCAGACATGATCGCTGCTTCTGATTCGTTGAGTAACAGGTGAGTAACATGTCGGTATGTACGATTTGTTATTGGATTTGCTGGCGCCGCGTTTAGAACGAAATCAACACCAGCCTTACCAGCTGTTTCGATCATCTGTTCGACTACTTCCTTATGAATCTCCATTTGGGCAATACAGAGATCCGGTCGTAAGCCATGGGCAAGATCCTCAACTTTTAGGAAATGTTCCTTCTTCCAAGTGGCAGTTGCGCCAAGGGTAAATAGGCATCTGTTCTCGCGCGTATAGTTGTCAACTATGACAAAACAAATGCTAGATTGGGTATTAGGTACGGTGATGATGCCAGAAGAGTCGACGCCGTTTTTGTTCAAGTCAGCGTAAAATCTTTCGCCGTATTTATCGTCTCCAACTGCACCGACCATTCTCACGTTGATTTCAACCTCATCATCGAGTTTTTGGGTGGCGGTACGAGCAGCTTGATCCTCGGGGGCTGTCTCTTCAACGTTATCCACCCCATCTAATGGTTCAACCGCTGGAGTATCGTGGATATTCATGGACTTCCTGTGACATGTCCGGTAAGTCGCGATGGCGGAGTTTGCACCCTTCCCACCTAATGCTTCTAAGTACTCATTGGCTAGGAGACTTTCTCCTCCATCAGGCATTCGATTTGCAATCATGATCAGATCGTAGTCGAGCCCGCCGACGATAGAAATGGTTTTCAGGGCCATTGTTGTGGATTTAAAAAAGATATGACCTTCAAGACCTGCAGATATTTGACAAGCAAGGCTGTGTTACGAAATGTCGGTGGAGGTTTATATCTTGGAGGGGAGACTACAATATGCAGGATGTATTGGCCCCACCACACTTCCAGGGTTTCGGCCTCATCGGTGTGACACTTGCTGGCTATTTAAGTTATATATTATGTTTGGGCAATTATTGTTCTGTTTCCCAATATATCCTCTATGTAGACTGATGCAAATGTCTCTACCATTCCCGACGCACAATCTCGGTCTTTTCTTCTATCATTATGCCAGATGTTGTGGGAATTGTCGGCTTAAGCCTTACATGTTTTCATGGTGCTGTGCAAGCGCTGGTAATTCTTGGCAAGGCTAGACACTTCGATCAAGATGTTTCAAATATTCGGTTGCAGACCAAACTCATGCTTCACTCTCTGTTCACATGGGCTGAACAAGCTGGCTTGACAGAAGAACCTCCGACCCTGATGATGAGCGCAAACGATGCTGTTCTCGTTCCCGAGATACTAGGCCAATTAGAAATTCTATTTTCTGATTTAAAGCAACTGAAGCAGCGATATGGCTTGGATTTAGCACAAACTGCAGAGACAATTGAATCTCTCTCGGGCGAAGATTTGACTCTCACGGAGTACAGCAAGAAGATCGCATCGGATATCTTTCGGAAGAAAATCAAACGGTGGAAAAGGCTTAGATGGGTTACTTTGGATGATAAGAAGTTTGAACAATTACTGGACAAATCAAAGACCTATGTCACTGAGATGGAGAGATTTCTCGAGCAAGAGAGACAAAAAAGAAGAGACAGGTATCTTGAGCTCGCCCTCCGAAGTGTGATACTGAACTCCAATGGTGAGGAAGAGCTTTATACAATCGAAAAAGAGTATAAAAAAACTCCCTCAAACGCTGCTATTGCTGCCTCGGCGAGGTTGAAACAGACGAGACTCAAATTAGGCTTCTCGGATTCAACCCTTGGCTCATCATCATCTGCACCACCTGGAACTCTACGCACACCGCAAGTTGCGGAAGAAGTTGACAAAACAACCCACAGTACTTCAGTCATCTTCTCAAAAGATCTGAAGCTGGCTATGAGGCTCTTGACTCTATCTCAGGATGCGAGATCCCAGCCTCTTCGTACGCTGGCTCAATACGGTGATGAAACCGTACTTCTAGAGTGGAAGTATACTTCTGAAATTGCTGACACAACAATTTTAAGAAGAGTAAACCAAGTCGCCACGCTCCTACAAGACCTCGGACCCATGTTCCACAGCTTGAAATGTCGTGGCTTTGTTACAGATCGTGTATCAAGGCGATATGGGTATATATTCAATCTTCCGGAGAAATTTAATTGTTCTCTTCAGTCAAGTCGAGATCTACACAGAGCTCACTCAATGCTGGAATTGAAGTCTTTACGTCAAACATTTTTTCAATCAAGATGTCCATCGCTTAACGTTAAGCTTACTCTGGCGGTGACGTTACTAGACACGCTGCTAAATCTTCACACATCGGGATGGCTTCACAAGGCACTTCATTCCGATAACATTGTTCTCATTCGAGGAGAAAATGATGATGATAGGGGAACGGCTAACGACGATTTGGCGAAATATTCCGTATTCGTTGCCGGTTACGTTTATTCACGCATTGACGGTCCGGATGAAATGACAGAACCCCTGCAGTCAGAAGTTGAGGCCGACTTATACCGTCACCCGGCTTTTTTAAGCAATCCTCGCCATTCCTATCGCAAAAGCTGGGATATATTCAGTGTTGGGTGCACATTGTTGGAAATTGGACTCTGGTCAAGTCTTCAGCAAGTTCTTGAAGATTACTCGAAGATTGGCGCGACGACCTCCGCATCGTCGCTACCTATGAGATCAATGTCGATTGTACCCCAGGGGATGAGTGTAGACGACAATAAGAGCAGCAATGCCAAAAGCGGCGCTCGCGATCTAATGAAATTGAGACACGAGTTAATACTCCATCAGTTGGCAGTTGGAGGATCGCAGCTTAACCATGTGCAATCTCGGGAATCTTTACCGTTATGGGTCGCCGCTAGCTCTAATCCCAGCACAGTCATGGCTTCGTTAGAAGTCTCAATGGGAAAGAAATATGCAGGCATTGTTAAGGACTTCCTCACTGCAGACGACATGATGAGGAGACATGCCGATATGGAGCAACATAAATTTGCCCTTGACCTCGAAACGAATGCCAGAGACAAACTAAAACTCATTGTGGAGGCTATATAGCTACATATTTACTTGTGTTTGGTCATATTTTTCGGGATTCGGCAGTGTGTATAGTGTCTTTGGGATGCGTAGGACTTACACAATAATGAGTGTATTTTCTTTTGACGATATTCCATAAATTTTGGTCAAACGTTTCTATATCCATCACCTATCCTCGGTGAATCTGCCATCTACCACTTGGTGTTAGGCTAGATAGTCCTGGCTGCATAAACTTGGTTGGCCAGGGACTGGAACTAACTTCATTTGGCAATTAGGGCTACGGGGTGAAAACGATGCCGATGAGGCTCTGCTCGTGCTAGAATGAAAGATTTTCTCGAAGGCAAGACCATCAGTACTGTTCTTATCGGCGATTTCTACCACGTAAGGGTGAAAAACCTCGAAATATTCCCGGTGGCTGCCAATGTAGATATTCTCTCACGGGCTGAAGCAAGGAAAGCGACGAAACCCCGCATACCATACCATACCATACCTAGCTAGTGAGTCATCTCCTCCCACGTATAAATTGTGTGACCATTGCTATGCAATCATTCGTCAAGATGAAGGAGAAACTTACATTCCGCCGTCTAAGAGTTCTGGTGCAGATGCAAGGTGCCTAGCAAGGCCGGAAGCGCGGTGTGTCGATACACCGACTGTTTGTACTACTGCGGACTAAATAGTCGCTTTCATCTTACCAACAAGGCTTTGATGAAAGAGCCCACCCAGTCCGATTGGAAATCAATAAGACAAGGTAACTCTCCAGCCACCAGCGCGATTTGTTGGACGCTGTTGCCTACATTTACATCTACCACACCACCGCTAATCCGTAGTGCTCCGGCAATGCGCGAACCAAGCATGAGCTCTGGGTTAAACAATATCCTTCTTGATGATTCTTTTAAAATTGAAGTGGAACAGAGCCCTTCAGATTCTAAATTGCAACAGCGAAATCATGACAAGTCTCCTGCCAACGAGAACACGGTAGCGACTAACCCGACCTCGCCGCCCTACTCATCATTCACCAAAAGAGCGAAATGGGAGATAATTGTTTTGAGTACTTTCGCAGCAACTTTTTCTCCTTTGTCATCCTTCATATTCTTCCCTGCCATCACAACGTTATCCGAGTCTCTTGATGTGTCGGTCGGAAAAATCAATCTCACCATAACATCTTACATGATCGTTGCTGGTGTCGCCCCAACACTTTTGGGCAATTTTGCAGATGTAGTGGGACGGCGGATTGTGTACCTCTTGATGATGACCATATACTGCATCGCGGACATTGGATTGGCGCTACAAAGCAGTTGGTCGGCTCTTTTCACGCTTAGAATGGTACAAAGTGCTGGAAGCGCAGGTAGGTCATCGCTATTTTTTCCCTATTGCAGTAACAAGGAAATTATTAAATTGCAGGGACAGCTACCATTGCTGTCGGTTATGGCGTGGTATCAGACATCGCTACTCCCGCTGAACGTGGCGATTTTGTTTCTGGCTTGGTACTGGGGTAAATATAGCCTTGTTGCTCGGTTTATCTATTTGGGTTTTGATTTTTCATTTCATACTATCTCCAAAATCAGCCCATTATATAGGACAGTCCTTGAGCTTATTATATTCTAATAGGCCAAATATTGCCAATGCCATCGGGCCTGTAATAGGAGGTGCCCTCGCACAATCTCTGGGGTGGCGGTGGATCTTTTGGCTACTCACCATTCTCTCGGGTGCCTGTCTTCTGTTGCTCGCTGTATTTTTCCCAGAAACAGCGCGGTCGGTAGTAGGCGACGGCTCCATGGAAACTTCAGGTGTTCATAAACCTCTTTATTCCTACCTTCACTTCCGGAAATCGTCGTCGTCGTGTCTAGAAACACATGGAAATGATCGAACAACGTTGGGACAAGAAATGTCATCTGCCAAAACATTCCAATTTCTTCAGATATTCTGGAGTTTGAAGTTACTATGGGCCAAAGACTGCTTTCTTATAGTACTCATATTCAGTATCTTCTACATGAATCTCAGCTGCGTACAAGCTTCGACATCCTCCCTCTTTATCACAATCTATGGAATCTCTCAACTCCAAGCGGGATTGGTATACTTACCAGCGGGTGGTGGGTCTATCATTGGGTCATATGTTGCTGGTAAAGATCCCTGCCATTCTACCGTCAACACTACGCTATTATTGTGCTCCTTGAATCGGATATTTTCAGCCGAGAGAATTCCAATGAAATCTATGCATTTTCTTACTGGCGGGTTACATCTTTAGGTCCCATACTTAAACACGACTACCACCTGACAGCTCGAAAGCATGGCATGGTAATAAATCTCGAAGGAGGCGATGACATTGCTATGTTTCCTATTGAAGAAGCACGACTCAGGAGCATATGGTATACAATTTGCACGGGAGGTATCTGTACAATGGGCTACGGATGGGCGTTACATTCTAGAGTGGTGAGTCATTGAACAGTCAGGATTCTATTACGCTGCAAATGTTTATAGTTTAATCCGCAATATAGCATATGGTCGCCCCGTTGATACTACAGTTCGGCATAGGACTTTCCACGGCTATTGTGTTCAATGTATGTCACCTTCGCTTGAATTATCTTCGTAGATGACCGAACTTTTTATCGCCCAGGTCTCTCCCCCGAAAATTACCTTTGTTGACACTATTAGACATCTGCCACACTCTTAGTAGATGTACACCCAAAGTCTCCTTCCGCCGCCTCCGCCGCCAACAGTATCGTTCGTTGCCTCTTGGCTGCTGGTGGCCTTGCTCTTGTCCAAATTTTCATAGATGCCATGGGCGTTGGGTGGACCTTTACGTTGTTTGGGGGTCTTTGTATGGGATGCTTGGGTGTAGCATGGATTGAAATGAGATTTGGAAGATATTGGAGACAGGAGATGAGAGAAAAGGGCGTCGAGCGCTGAGGAGTGGAACCCAAGAGGTCGCAGTGAGCATATATCATTGATAGGCCCTTGGATGCATGGCGGTTTGATCGGCGACAAAGGCTTAGGTAGAACTTCGCCATACGGTAGAAATTTGAGGTCCCCAATTTAGACAATAATTTACCTGAACTTTCACTGGAAACCTGGTTATGTCCAAGAAAGTGACAACCAGGCTCTTCTGCGTCCATGAGGTCCAGTTAATGGACGCCCTTGACTCTGTCCCACGTAATAACCGCAAACTCCGCAAAGGCCCGCACAGCTGATACATAAGAACACGAGTCTTCGGCAGGTCCAAAGCTGCCGTCATTTCTCTCCTCTACATTTCTCCTACATAGAATCATGGATACAAGTTCTGGCTACCTTTTATCGCTGCGGGCGATTCGGGAGCGTACCGAAATCGTGGCTGATGCAACACATGCTGGAGAACTGAGTCATTTCGACTTCCACGAAGATCTGCTGGGTGACGTTGCAGACTTTGTGACTTCAGTGATTAAGGTCTGGCTGCCAAAATTATGTTAAATTCTAATAACTTGGTAACAATTTTCTTTTCCAGCGTGACTATGGTCCTGGTAGATTTGACACAATTCCTCCACATGGGCGCTGGCAGCATTTCGAAGTGGGCAATGTGCCACGCATCACAACCATGATACACGATTGGAAAGTAAATAAAAAAAAATTGTGACAATTACGAAGTCACGCGCCGGCTTATTGAGATTTTTTTTTGTCTCTGTGCTCTTGGACGCTGGTTCTGACGATCACTGGCGCTATAATGAGCCTGGTACCGAACAAGAGTACGAAAGGAGTCAAGGCATCGCAGTAGCTAGTTTGTATATGTTCCAGTCACTAGCATTTGCTGTTACGAAGAACGAACCTGGAAAGACGCCATTGGTTAATGGTAAATGATTCGTTCACTGGAACTTGGATGTTGTCAATATGTTGATTTTAATCACTCCACAGGCAAGGTTTTGGAAGAATTGAAAACGGATGCATTAGCGCAAGGATTTCAAGTTTCGGAAAATAATCCAATGCTTGGGATTGCATCGCGCGCAAATCTGCTTCGAAGTTTAGGGAAATCTTTGCTCGCCCATCCTGAAATCTTTGGAAATGAAGGTCGCCTAGGTAATCTCGTTGGTATGTGTCTTCCAACTAATCATCCATTCTTGCCCTAAGAAAGGTGATAGAGCAAATAAAAGATAAATGCTTACCATATTTATTATAGATCATTTGATAAAAACGATAGGGAACTCGGAACTGGGTATTACAACTCTATGGGATATCCTCCAGACATCGCTCATCCCTATCTAGCCAAAAGATCGCACAGTTATTGCTGGGAATGCCATTGGGGATGCATTGCCTCCAAATATTTTACAAAAAAAAGTCCAGAACAAATCCATGTTCCATAATCTATAATATTGAGATATTTGAATGAAAATTACAACAGTCAATGGTGAATGTGTGTAATAGGGATAGTATTCTCTGTTGTCACTTAGTGCGAAAGGAAAGAGGCAGTTTGAAACTCCAAAGCTAGTCTGGTTGATGTTGTTGTCTCGTAGGAGACTGGAAGTTGCCTTAATACGAATCTCGTCAACTATAACTTTTAACTCCACCAACTGTATGTTAACCCTGGCTACACAGCCAAGCATCCATTGTATACATCAAAGACGGCTGCCATAATTGGACCTCCAGAGAGTTTGAGACTCGACTCCGCATTTGGTCCAGCTATCCAAAGTGCGTGTAATCTTCAAGAATGGCTTGACGGGCACTTCATGTTTGTTGAATTCTATGGCAAACATGGTCTTGTCGGCATCAAGGTGATAAACTTCACGAGTTGGTTGCAAGTTCCACTCTTGAGTCCAAGATTCAAGGAACTTGGTGGTGAAGTCTTCCGGTTCCTGCTCCTTCGGCTCCCAGACAAAAAGTTTGCTGTATCTCAAATCGGCATGCCAACCGAGTTGGTCTTCAAGTGTGGTCTTGAATGTCTGGCCCCAGTACGTTGGGTCACGTTCCTTATAAATTGATACGCGTCCGACAAGTGCATGTTCATTGTTTACGAAGAGGACAATGAGTTCTTTACGATCAAGCTGATGTTCGATCATGAGATTGAGGGCGTGATCGTCAGGGACATCGACAGTGACGAATTGGTCGTGTGGAACGTGGATGATGCGAGGCGCCGGGCTAGGGGCAGTTGGAACGGCTCGTCCCAGGATGGTCATTGCAGACCCGAATTCGTTGAGGTCGTATTTAATAAAAACCATCCTTTCTGTAAACCACGAAGTGGCAGTCTGGGTAGAAAATACGAAGTAGTTTGTGTAAAAGAGGTGTCGCAAGGGGTGTTGGAACGTTAGAGTTCTACCCTAGAAGCAGGCTTCGTATTTAAGCAAGAGCCAGATGCCAGACATCACTTAGATCCAAGGATGTCTGAATGTGATTGTTTGTTAACACCTGGACATGTCTACATATGCAACTCGGCGTCCAATTGGAGAGATAGGAGGATAACGAGATATTTTACGCACCGACACCGCCCAAACAAAAATTTCTGTGCATGTAGTTACACAGTGTAACAAACTAGGAAGTGAAGTTCACTGGCTCATGGAGATGAAGGTGGTATATATACTTGTTTGGGCCAAAATGCCGCTTGTAGTCTGCACGTACCCGTCCCTATCAATGCCATAAACGGGCTCTTGCATGGTGATACCCGCCTGCCTTTCCAAGAAATCCAACTGGAGGACCTCCATACTCAACTCGTTGCAATCGTAGATTCTTCAGTGTTGATGTCATGCTAGTCCTGTTCTGAATATCTAACCTCGGGGGTTTAGAATAGTAAGCTGCTACCTAGATAGGGGATTATAAAACGTGAACCAGAGATTTGGAATAATTTGCTCTTGAAATATATATCAAACCCTCCAGATAAGAGTACCCAGGCAATCCTAAGCAAGGTAGCGTTAATGTCGAATAAAGTCTATATTCAAACATTTGTAAATCTACCGACTTTTTTTTAATGTCGTACGTAGGTTCCCCTCTCCCCGCTCTCACTCCGCCGTGTAGCTATGTTTGATGAGCGCTCTTGGAAACAAGCCATGACCGGACTTGCAGCGGACCGACCCCAAGCCAGCACATAAGTACCCCGTATCCCCGCACTTTATACCAACGAATTTCATAGTTAGCGGTTGGATTAGAGGACAGAAATTAATACCACTGGATTGTCGTGGCTTACTCGGCAATGCAACCTGGCAAACTGCACCGTTTTGTTTCCCGATATAACGCCTCCTGATTGGTAATCTGCAATAAAGCGCCGATGGTCTTGGGATTATTAGACAGGACGATCAATCATCAATGGCGACTTGCAGACTGGTCGTTTCGGATGACTCCGCCGCTCATGGCAAGCGGCGAGCGCTGCTACAACATAAGAACCCATGCTTATTCCCATCTTCCAAAAGTTTCTCTTGGTTCGTGTGATATTCGCAGCGATAGACCTTTCAGCGCATCAAAGAAGTAGCCATGAGATCTTTAAATCACTGCATGGCCAGTCTGGCCATTATAGTGACCTCGGCATTGGCTTCAACTCCCACGCAATTGTTCAATTTCTCGAGTTATGTCGATATCGAAAACAGTCACTTGCGCCCTAATGGTGATCTGCTGCTCAGCACATTCGATAACGCTAGTCTCTTCATTCTTGATCCGTCCGTGCCCAATCCTCAAGCAGAATTGGTCGCAGAACTGCCCGGTGCTACTGCTCTATGTGCCATTACCTCCATAGGATTTGACAAGTTTGCGGTGATTGGGGGTGTTAGAGGCAACTACAGCTACACCAATGAGACTCTCTACATTGTGGATTACAGTACGAATTCGGCAACGCCAAGTATATCGATTGGTGCAAACATTACGGATGCTATCATGCTCAACGGAATGGACTCACTGCCAGCATACCCACACCTTGTTCTGGCGGGCGATGCGCGTCAAGGAGCTGTCTATCGTATAGATACAACCACCGGGTCATGGGAAATCGTAATCCAGGACGACGCACTCACTCCGCCATCTAATGCTGCTGCTCCTATCGGCATTAATGGCTTGAAAGTTTTCAACGGCTACTTGTACTACAGCAACACCGCGCTCAACACTTTTGGACGCATACCGATTACGGACGATGGGTTTCCAAATGGTGATATAGAAATCATCGCAGAACTAACCCCAGGCATATATGACTATGACTGGGACGACTTTATTTTTGATGCAAGCGGGATCGCATACATAGCGCAACCACCGAGTGCTATTACTCGCATTCTGCCAAATGGCAACGCCACAATTTTCATCGGCGGCGGTAACAGCACGGCGATCTTTAATCCGACTTCACTGTCTCTTGCCAAAAATGGAAAAACGGCATATGTGACTACCCGAGGTGGAACTCTTGATGGGTATGAGTATAGCGGTCAGGTAGTCGAGGTGCAACTGTGAGACGGACGCGCTGAGTTGTCGTCGAAACACACAAAACGTGATAGCCAATGTTGTGAGCACTTTGTATCTATGCAGTGGCTGGGGGTTTGGAAGCTTCGCTCTCCTGTGTACTTGTGAGATTGAAAATATTCAACATACTACTCCGTAGATTTAATAGAACTCGAAGCTGACAACTGGTTTTCGTTGTGTTCAACTCTACTTACGGAGTACTCCGCACTCAACCCGACTCCGACACTCCGTGAAGGGAAACACACGCCAAGCATATGTGGATCCTGTGGGATTTAGCGGCCCCACAGCGGCAGCCGGTAATCTCACGGATTCTCACCAATAACACTCCACTCACCAGGCCAAGCTAATCAGTCGGCTTATCGGCGAGTATTCCCAACATCACTTTCGACCTGGCTAACTCGCCAAGTAGTAACATACAGGCGTTTGAAATAACACTCCCAATCACTGTAGATTGAACCGCTTGGAATGTTTTGACAACTTGTGTAGATTCCATCTCCGCTGAGGATATAAACATCTCGGCATTGCTTTCCATGTATACCATCGAGAGTGAAATCTGGACTTGTACCTGCGTTGTTCAGTACGCAGTCGCATGAACATTTTTATGATCCCGTTCAATGGTGACACCCGATATTGTATTGTATTGTCTTTCAATAGACCGGTTTATAGACCAGGCCACTAAAGCAGACACCTTCGGTCACAAATAGTTTACTATATTGGCGCGTAAGACTGTCAGTAGCTGACGGCCAATATATGCAGTAAGGGCCTGCTTATTTTGAGTTTATATTGTCATGCAGTCACCTTGATTTTAGTCATTAGAAGCCTCTCGGTAATTTACGAAAGAGATATCGGAACAGTCGAAACAATGGTTCACGCCTAGATAGTCTTTTGTCACCCCGGTTGATTGGAAGATAAGTGACCTTGTAGATGGATTTTCATAAAGCTATTCGTGCACTAAATAATTCCCGTCAACGTTTACTTTTTGTATCATTCAACGCCGTTGCCAAGAAGTCTCAGAACATACGCAAATCCCACTGGCATCTAGGCAATTTGTGTATCAAGTGAATTATACCTTGAAATATTGTGTATGTATCCTACAGGGAAAACGCTTTCAAAATCGTCATTCCATGATGCCGAGAACGAGGTCACATATCCAAATTGTAACAGTGGAATGTTCGAAGACGATGTCCTATTAGGTACCCATGTACACAAAGATGGGCTACCTCCTGTCATTCAGAACTTTTGTTGCGCAGCCTATTCTGATGCTTTGAATACTGCTAGTGTACGGACAGCTTACGATCCCTTCATACGGTACAATAAAAGGTGCATCTGGCAGCATCGTATTTGTAATTCCTTGTCACCCTCATGCTAGCTTCTTGTCGCCGCCGTTGGAAAATACCTGCACTCACCATGGTAGTATCAGCTTCTTTAATATTGAGAAAATATTCAGCGATACGCTTGTCTGGTTGGTGGAAACAATAATGGATGCATGCTAGGAAGAACCCACTATCACAAAGTGAGTCTGTTAATATTGATTTTATCTCATCTACGATGCCCATATAGTTATCATTTTCACACATGAAACCCTACGCCTCAGTCCTAATTTACCGGAGCCATCCATTGTATTCCGTTGATCAAGGCCTCGGACTTTTTTCCCTCTCTTTTCTCTGTCTTTGATGCAAGCTGGGGAAAGTTGATCGAGAAAAATGAACTTGATTTGAATTCGTCTTCCTGATCTCCTGTCACATTGAGTACTATTGCGAGTAGTCAACAACATTTCCATTGACTCTGGCTGATAATACTCACAACGGCGAAGTTACCCATATAGTTAATAATTCCATATCTTAATACTAAGAAATTAAGATGTATAAGCACGTCCAAGGTTTCCGGCATACCTAGGTACACGTCTGGTAATTTATGTGTAAAGAGACAGCTCCGCGACTTGACAAGCCTCATTCGTTATTCAACTCCATGTACGTTACATTTTATACCCAGCTTATGCGAGTCTCCTGCAGAAATAAACATGAGCTCTTGGCTGTTAAACGTTATCGAATCATATCTATCCTTCAGAACCGATTAGGCCATGTAACCAGTGGAGCAATGTGATTACAGTAGCCCACAATGCAAGCAGCCCCCAAGTGTCTAGACAGTAGGAAACTCTAATTTAACATTAAGACATGCAATCTTTGATCAAAATGTCCATATGTTGATGTACTCCACGAATCGGTTGGGCCATATACTTGCCATTCTCATTCCAACAGTAATGTTACGTATTCCATGACCAAAACATACGAATACTTCAGTGCTTCATAGTTTATTAGCAGTCATACATGCTACGGAATATGAACGCCGAGGAGGCGTTTCACTAATCATGGGTAGCCCAGAAACGATATGCTCTTCCTGTCTCAAAAAATAGTGTTAGCTCACGTCCACCGCTATGTTTTCCCCATCGAGATCCCCACCCTGGTGAATAAATCTCCGACAATACTCCAGCAGTTCTGAGATTCTGGAATTATTCTTTCTTCCGGATAATCCTCCTAGGTACGGAGTAGATGGTTGCAATTCTGCTGCGTAATTACAGTACCCCGGCCACGCTACCGCCGTTCCGGCCGGCGGTGACAGCTTCAAGTGTGCTCCATGTCTCCGTATTGTCCTCTTCAAAGAAGACGGCTTCCTTCGATTCCACATGTGATTATGCAAGGTTTCTTACATATAACCTACTCGCTCGCATTCGTAGACCCTTGACCTTTGCAGGTTAGTTCGGAAAAGAAAGTTTCTCGCGCTTGAGCCAAGTTCCCAACTGTGATTGCCTGCGGTTTCTACGATAATCAGGAGGCTGATTTTCAGTGCACAACACGCATAGGCAAACACATTCAACTACGTAGCACAAAAGCACCCTTCGGTTCCGGTTCGACCGTATCTCAATCCTTTCAAGATTCTTTTCAAAGGAGGATCTTCACCCCTGGGCTATGGCGCTTGGCGAGATTGCCGTGCAGATCCCGATAACGCCGCCTCCGGGAATGACGATCGCAGAGCTATCGATTCGGATTTTCAGACTCAGTGGCACGGACCATTTTTTGAGACGAAGCAACGTAACTAGGACAATCACAGAATAGGAAGGTTCGCTGGATTATTGGCTCATTATTTTCAAAAAACGTCGGAATGAGACCAGTTGGGGCAGGGGTGAGCGGTTGGCATAAACTAGAATCACAACAAATATGCGCAAGTTATGAAGGGGTCACTCTTTGGGCTTTCTTTAACACAGACAAGCCGGAATTATATTAGAGACTTTTAGCACCGGCTGGAAACTGGAAACTGGAAACTCAAAATTACTGCAATAGGTATAGCGCCTGGCGGCCCCACCCTGTCTCACTGCTTTAGAACCCAGGCGGTAAGCTAGCAGTTTCCAGCGCTGGAAACCACTAGCTAGTATAATTCAAGCACTTACTGCCTAATAATTCTGCCAAATTAAGACTTGAAAAAATCAGAATCTTATATAGTTATATAATACTTAAACTTTTGCATGCCAAGCCATCTACTATTTACATATAAAAGTTGAATTTTTTTATTTTCAACATGAATTCTCAACCAAAGATTTATTCTATACCTATTCTAGCTACGCGCAGGCTAGGTGATAGATCAACAACAACCCTGAATCCATAAACCCTAGATCCATTGATTATAAGCCCTACACCAATACTACCACAAACTACACACTCTACGCCTGCTATAGCTTCTTCAATTGAATAAGATAATATACCATTATCTGAGAATCTTAATACAGAATTACAAACTAGAATAGTCTCTTATTAATCATTTAATAAGGCTAAAGTACACATACTTTTTAAGTCATGTTTAAATCTTTAAAAGGAATACTAAGAAAGCAGTGTAGTTACCTTCTAGGAGCAGATCAATATAAAGCTTATATAATAGATTCAACACTCTTATATATATAAGTCCTGCCAAAATACAATTAAGCACTATATTAGGAAGCATAAGACTTATCTAAAAGAGCACGTTACTGGCAAGGGTAAGAAGAACAAATCCTCACTTAATATAGTAATTAATTCATGAGTTTAATTCCTTAATAATCTTAAAGAAGAGAAAGCACAAGCATAAACTTAAAAGGGCTAGTAGGATTAGATAAATATTATACAAGAAATATTTACACATGATTTACCTAGAAGCACAGTTCAAATAATAAAAAATTCTACTCTAAAGCCAGAAAATGCTATTAATAAGGAATCACCAGTTCTAATATTATCTTGAACTAAAAGATCTTCTAGATGGCAGGTAATTTCTAATTCTCTCAACACACTTATTAATTTACAAAAGGAGGAATTAAAGGAGTCTCAATTAGAGCGCCAGGAAAGCACAAAGCACCTCTATAAGGATACTACAGTTGCTAATTCATAACTAGGAGGCTATATACAATCATTAGAGAAGGATATACAAGATATAAAAACCATATTTATAGATGTAAAGCAATCCCTCGAACTTCTCCTACAGCATTCTACATAGAAAGTTATTTAGTTATCTAGATTTAGATACATTTCAATTATTATAGGCTTAATATTATACCTTTCCCCCACGGGCCACTAGATTGCTATAGAAGCAAGTTAGAGCATTTATTAATAAAACCAATACTACATACTACGCTGCAACTAGCTGCCATAATAATTTAAACTCCAAATTAAATATATTTACACACCAATTAATCATATTAAAGCCAAAGAACTGTTCTACTAAGATACAGTTATTAGAAATCCACTCATTCCAGGCATTATGATTTATCTAACAGTGTTAACATTAAGGTTTCATTATAAGGAGTAAAAACTTTGTAGGAACTTCTATAAGCTATATCTCCTAGCAAAAATAGTTCACTGTTGTTTATTAGAGTTGTTATTTTTAACCTGAAAAACCATCCTAAACCATCTCAAACTGATAGTGGTTTGGAGTGGTTTATAAATTTTTAACTTATAGTGGGTTGTGGGTTGCTTATATAAAAATCACCCTAATTTATGGTTACTTATAAATAGGGTTAGGTTGGTTTAGGTTAATAAATTAAGGATTATAA
>WTTZ01000126.1:0-65082 GCA_011750695.1 Penicillium sp. OUCMDZ-019
AATATTTATACTAAATACTTTTAGATAAAATACCAGTAATAATACCTATAGCCTTATTATTCTTGTTTTTCTATATAAGAATCCTTTTCTAGAGATTATTAGTTTTCTTTTCTATAGATAGAATCATCTTTCTAGATTTATTCTTTTTATTAACTAGATGAGATTCCTTCTCTTCCTTGCATATGATATGCCATACTTCCTGGCTTTATAAATATATAGTAATCATATCAAATCAATCATTCTAGTTCTCTGCTTTATTAAGTGTTGGAATCTTATTAAATTTGTCATTAGTTATGTTGGTTAACTCAGTGCTTTATTAGGGCTTCAAGAACAACATCAGAAGATTGGAAATTAAGTGAATAAGGGGTGTTCGATATGACCAGGCTAAGCTGGGCTCATAACCTGTAGAAAATATGAACTTGTCTTAATAGATTGGAACTGTATGATTAGAAGCTAACTACCTGGGTGCTCTGCCCTCCTATTTATGCTTGCGATTCTATCCTTCGGATTCCTTCCAGCATATTCTATGAAACCACACAAAACAGATCTCATACACAAATCATGAAGCCTTACAAAGTGCTTTATAGCCGTACAAAGCTGTTGACAAATCCTCCGACGTTTCTGATACATATAATCGTCGGAGGCGGCCTAAAGCGGCAATACCGAATAATGCTGGATTGTTCAGGCTTTCAACACTTAGCTCATGTTCCAGAACAAAATATTTTCAAACGATGTTGAATGATGTTGAATGTAGAAGGTCTACATCTTCGAGCATATGTGCTGCCTCAGGCAGTATGCCGTCTCCTTCCTCCAACACGCTGCAGGTCCTGTGACTTCCGCTTCTGAAGTCTTTTGTTTTCTGCAACCACAAAACGTTCTGCATCATATCATAATCCTGGGATTCTAGTCGCCGTGCTTTATGGTGGGCGTGGGAAACATGCATGGCGTCAGGGTTCGTAATATACCTGGAAGACCTTTCCAAGGTCAGCGCACCTCACCTTTTTCTGACCAGCTCTCTCTATACTTACCCTACACAACAATGCCTCTGCTCGACTATTTCATGAATCGACACTCTGAATCATTAATGAGCCTCGCCAAGTCAGTCCGAGCGAACACAGCACGAACCCTCAACGCGCGAAATCCAGCCTCTCTATACTGTCTCCCAGCCGAGCTGATCTGCGAGATCTGCGACCATCTCCCTACCGCAGAGACGTTCTGCCTGATGATATGCTGTGCGCGCTTCTGGCATGGCCGAACCGGCATTCCGACTTTTACCAAGGTGCGACTGCTGGTCTGCCAACTACCGCGCGTCAAAGGTCGACGACTATATCCACCGCCATGGCCAAGAGTAAGACGTCCACGACGCTCGAAACAGCCCTATAGATACGAGCTTGCTGCGGCTCGGTCTCGTATCTTCCGCCTGGTGGAGCTTGATCAAGTTTTTAGGAAGAGTGCCGCGTCTTTTTATTGCTGCACATGTATGAGTGTTCGCCAGAATCAACACGATTGTAAACTAGGGACCCGTCGATCTAAAGCTCGTAAATGAAGAGCAGAGGATAAGCTGTTTAGCTACGATTGCCTCCAGCTACGTATATAAAGACAGGAATCTATTTTGCTATATATGATATTTACACTTCAGATCCTACAAGTAAAGCTGGATCATCTAGGCAACGTTGATGATCATAGAGAAGAAATATCAATTGGCTAATAAGTATATGAAAAAGTGAGAACAAAGACAGTGCTAAAAACAGGGGAATATCATCATTGTAGAAATAAGAAAATAAACCATACACGTGTCAACTTTGTCATCATGTAAACAAACAAACATTCATCAATCATGCATTAATTGATGAGCAGCTGGCTTCCTCCACTTTCGCCAGCAGCACGAACTAAAACAGATAGATGCTCCAAATCTTCTCCAACGTCGCCAAGACTGACACGAAAAGGCAGAATAAGAAAAGAACATAGGAAACGGAGTGCGTAATGAGAAAGAAACCCGTCTAATAATCAAACCGACTGACTAACCCTAACTACTGGACTTGGCTGACGATTTCGCTGGCCTTGGACAGACTCTCCACCATCTGTTGGCACTCCTTTCGGCGGCGGACGGTGTAGTCGCTCTCCTTGAGAAGGTCGTCGAGTTCGTTGTTGCGGTACATATTCTCTAGCAGTTCGCGCTGCATTTCGTCCTTTGAAAATCTGTAGAAAATCAGGTTAGATCGATGCTTGCTGAAAAACACACAATATAACCGGCTAATGGGTAGACTTACTGTACAAGAGTGTACATAATAGCCTTGGGGACCATGTCGATCATCGTCCGCTTGACAATGTTGAAGTATGAGTTGATCAACAGTTCTAACAAGTCAGCCATCATTCAACCAACTAGATAAAGGGAGAAGACATACTAATAACTTCAACTTCAATGTTCTCCCGCTCGTTCAGGGTGCCCGACGCCTTCAGGGTCGGCGGGGGAGGTTCCATAGCAGCCATCTTCTTCTTGTTCTTTGACGCAAAGAAACTACCAAAGAATCCAGAATCTTTATTCGCCTCTGCAGTAAGATCCAATGAAGGGCTAGCTGCGCGCTGTGGCAGGGGCTTGCCCGTCTTGGGGTCCACCTGAGTAGGCTTGCTAGCGGCCTGTCGGTCATTAACGATGGCCATGGCACGGTGTCCATTCAAGAAATCCGGGTGGCCAGTGTTGACATAGCAGGATTCCATGCTGACTAGATCCTTGACCAGCTTGTTGCAAGGCTCCATTGCTTTCTTGAAGAATTGAATCACCACGTTGTGGAACCTCTCTTTCAGCATTGGATAGCGTCGGAACAAGCTCTTGTTCAGCAATTGCCCTAGAATCCGGACCAGTTCATCGTACACCAGCGAAACGCACTTGAGTGAAGGCTCTTCGAGTCGCTTTATTTGGTGCTTGACAATGAGCTCGAAAGCCGTCGTACCAACGAAAAGCGCAGGCGATGAACCAGATGAGTTGTATAAGATCGTCCGGATATCAACGTCCTTGACCTGATCAAAGGGGTCAACTGCCTTGACTCCATTGGAGTATAGCTCGTGGAACACGAAGCTGATACGAGCACCTCCGGACAGTTCGATGCTGGAGAGTTCTGTGTTGTTACCCTCCAGGACAGTTCGGTATTCATTGCTGAATTCAGTAATGATATTCAAGACTATATTGGCGCTGTTGCCAAGCATCGAATCGCCCAGTTGGCCTAACTCCTGGCTGTATTTTTGCAGTGACGACGAAATGCGAGCTTTGATGTCTGGGAGCGTTTGTTTGATGTGCATCATGAGAATCTATAATCCAGTAGTAATGTTAGCGTTGAAATGCGGGGTGATGATGATGATAACGCACCAAGTTGAGCTTCCGAGCGAGATACGGAGTACCGCAATAAGACGCCTTATTCCGGTACGCCTTGTGGTTTTCAAAAAAGTTCTTCTCATGCTCCAGAGCATACGAGATGGGACGCTTGTTCTCAATGTCACGCTGACCACGGTTGACAACCGGGACATAACCCAGTCGGAGAGGAATGATCCTGCCTGCAAGAATATCCACAACATCGGTACCGTCGTCCATCAGGTCGACCTTGGTCAAGACACCGATTGTGCGTTGACCCTCGGGGTCAACTTCACGGGCGAGCTTTAATCCATCCGAGTTGGCCAAATCCTGGTTGGCGGCCGTGACAGCGAGAACAATGGCGTTTGGCTTGCTGATGTACTTCAGGACCATGTCCTTAATCTGTTTCTCAATATCCTTTGGTTGATCGCCAACGGGCACCTTGGTCAGACCGGGTAAATCGACGAGCGTCAGGGTGAGGACGTTCGGAGAGTAGATGCGCAAGTTAATGGGGGCGGGGGAAATGCCGGCATTGCGGCCGACTTTGCTCTCTGTTTCGCGAACAATTTCCTCTCGGATCTTATTGAAGTCGTAGAACTTTTGCCCCGGAATGTGCAAGAACTCGCCGTACTCATCGACGTTGGCTGCGCTATCGGTAGTGCCCTCGACGGCCTTGTCTTCCGACGTGCCGTTCGCCTGTTTGTTCGGCGGTCGATTGATCAGCTGTAGAACCAAGGGTCGACGGGTGACAATTCCTGAGCCTCGCGGCAGACTGGGCAAAAAAGGTCAACTGGTGTCCGACAACGCACTGCCAAATTGAGGCTGAACTCACAAGTCCCGTCCAACAATATTCTCCAAGACAGAACTCTTTCCGCTGGACTGCGAACCGACGACGGCGATCTGTGGCAAGTCTATTGGGTTTTGCACCTATGATCCAGGAGAAAGAGGGGTTAGTCATGCAAGGACCGACGCCGGGCAAGGGAGCACGTACTCCTACGGTCGCGAAGACATCTTGGAGCTTGTTCACGAGCGAGATCAAGCTGGGGTCGTTGACGTTGATGCTACAGATTGATATGGTTAGCCTCTCCAGACAGCTTGGCTGTACGGGTGGTTTCCAGGAGCGCTGCGTACGAATACCCAGAGGGGGTGGCCATGCTGGCGGATGTAGCTGGAGTTGGTGTAAGTCGCGGCGCTGATCGAGGCAGCTGAAGGGCATATATATGTAGAAAGGAAGTTGGGTTGGGCGTTGTGTGGGTGGCTGATGATATGCACTGCAGGCCGCAACGTTCGGGGCGTACGTATGGGTAAATACTAGCCGCCCGTTCGGGCCTAGCGCGGTCGCTACCTAGGTACTCCACTGACAGTTGACTCACTGAGTCCACTCCTTTCTCCTTTTATATCTCCTTATTCTCTTGATATCTCCCATTTCTCCTTATACACTCCTTACACCGTACGCACAGTGCAGCTATGCAGCATGGCTCTCGTCTACACAAGAATGGAAGGACCAAGAAAGAAATGACAATGCATACTATCAGTCCATGAGTCAACTGCCTTGCGCGGCATCCAAAAAGCCACCACAATTCTGCTGCCTGGCAGACTCCGCGAACATCTAGAGACAGATTGTACAGTAATCAAACACAAATGCTATACGGGAAATATATCGCAGTGACAGAGAAGTGAAATGAAATGAAATGAAAATATAAAAACCATCGACCTCGAGCTATACTACAATCTACCCAGCGCCGTCTACTCGTCAGAGACAGTGGCAAACCGCTCGGACATGTCTTGCAGCAATTTCTCGTACTGAAAAATACACAGGTTAGTTAGATATACCAAGTAAAGAATGAACAGATACACATACCTTGGCTGTGACCGCTTTCTCGTCCTCTGGAACCTCAAACTTCATGCTTCGTAGACCTGACAGGATATCGGCAGTGGCTTCTCGGACCTTTGCCCAGTTTTGTCCCTGGGAGACCGCCTTCTGTGCCTCGTCATGGTATCCCATAAAGGCTTTCATCATATATTGGGTCTTCCACAAGGGGCAGAACTGGTCGTAGTCACTGTAGCCGTTCTGCTGCAAGAAGTCATCCTTGAGCAGCGCAGCCACGTCTAGGGTAATCTTATCCGAATCACCCAGCGCAGACTTGCCGACCAGCTGGACAACCTGGTCAAGTTCCTCCGAATTGGAGAGGAGCTCCTTGATCTGGTCTCGAAGTCGGGGGAACTCGGGGTGCTCCTTTTCGTAATATTTGTCCAAGATGTTGGTGTACTTGCTGTAGGATACCGAGGTGTTGATGGATGGGAAGTGTTTGCGCTGAGCCAGCTTCTTATCAAGGCCCCAGAAAACTTGCACAATACCGAGAGTACTGCTAGTGACAGGGTCGGAGAAATCACCACCAGGCGGACTGACGGCACCAACAATGCTGACACTGCCCTCGCGCTCAGGGCTACCAAGAGCGGTACTCTTTCCGGCTCGCTCGTAGAAAGATGCCAACTTGGCACCCAAATAAGCAGGGAAACCCTGGTCCGCAGGCATCTCACCTAGACGACCAGAAATCTCACGCAGGGCTTCGGCCCAACGAGAACTGGAATCGGCCATCATGGCCACGTTTTTGCCTTGGTCACGGAAATACTCGGCAACGGTAATACCAGTATAGATTGAGGCTTCACGGGCAGCCACAGGCATATTCGATGTATTAGCAATGAGACATGTGCGCTTCATGATCGGTTCCTTGCGGCCATTAATATCAATAGAGAGCTGCGAGATTGTTAGCACTACTGATACCCGTATCTCGTAAGAGAAGTCAAGCTTACCTCTGGGAAGTCCATCAACACTTCGGCCATCTCATTGCCACGCTCACCACAACCGACGTAGACGATGATGTCGCTGTTGGAGAACTTGGAGACTGATTGCGAAATGACAGTCTTACCACAACCGAAGGCTCCTGGAATGCAAACAGTACCGCCTTGCACACTGGGGAACAGAGAATCCAGCACTCTCTGGCCGACAATAAAAGGCGAATCCGACGGAAGCTTCTCATTCACTGGTCTGGGGACACGGACTGGCCAGGTGTGCATCATGCCGTGCTCGGATTTTTTGCCGTCGAATTCAATTTCCAGGATCTTCTCATCGACAGTGTAGCTTCCGGGCTCAGCTATTCTCGTAATGGTACCCCGGGCGCGAGGAGGAAGAAGGATCTTGTGTTCATCCAGCAGACTGTTTTCATGCACTATACCCCAGATATCGCCGCCAGTGACCATGTCGCCTACCTTCTTGGTCGGCTTGAAGTCCCACTTCTTCACACGGTCGAGAGCTGGCACGGAAATACCACGTGGGATGTAGATACTCTCGGAAACATCTGAGATGCCTTTAAGCGGTCGCTGGATACCATCGTAGATTGTTTCCATCAAGCCTGGGCCCAGCTCGACGGACAGGGGCTTTCCAGTGCGGGTGACGGGGTCGCCAACAGTGACACCGGCGGTTTCCTCGTAGACCTGGATGGTGGCCTTGTCTCCGTCGATACGGATGACTTCGCCGACGAGTCGATCGTGGCCGATATGGCACTAGCGGGAACAGTTGTCAGCAAGTCAGAGTCTGAGGTCAAACGTGCACATCCAGCTACTGACCAGTTCGTACATGGCACATCCAATCATCTGCTCGGCGACCACGACGGGGCCGGAGATGGAGAAGACGGCGCCAGTCTGGTCTTCGCCAGTCTGGTTGTTGCTGGCGGGCGCCATGACGGGAGAGGGCGACGGCGACGGCAGGACGATGGTTGGATTGGGAAGCGTGGTGAGGGGGGAGCTGGCGAGGGAGTTGTTGGAGGAGGTGTTGTTGTTGGAGGTGGAGGTGGAGGAGGGAGTTGCGGGCAGCGGCGGTGGAGTCCCAGAGGAAGCTGCAGCTGCGGCAGAATAATCCAACGCGGGCTCAGTTGACAGCGCCGACAGCAAGTCCAGCAGCGATGGGCGGGCCTTGAGGCGAGGTCTGAGGCCGAGTCCAAGCATGCAACAGGATCAACGAGCACATCAACTGGGCGTGACGGTATGCGTTGTGTTGTGGCCGTTGGGGCGGTAGCTGCACTGAGCTGCTGGACTTAGCGTCACCGTCGGAGACTCGGCACAAGAACGACAACGACAACGACAGCAACAAGAACAATGAAAGATCGCGGTTTACTTTAACTTGCCATAGCCTGGGCTGATACGCAAGGCATATCTACAGTCTTACATTCGCTTGTCGACGCACCACCTGCACATAAGGAGCTCTTCTATGCTTTTCGAGGGCTTTCATAGCGTCATTGCTTAGAGAACTACTCTGTCGACTGAACAAAAAGAGCTCGTTCATCAGCACTATCCCGAATAGTATCAACTTATATGGAGCTATTATGCTCGGGCTCGGACCTCAGGGTGGTTGCTCTGCGTTGGTGTCATCATTCAGTCCCAAGGGACAAATGAGACGCAGCACCATGCAAGAGACACGCTCGTGAACATGTCTGGCATAATGGCCGTTGAGAGTAGAATTAGGGCTACAAGCAGTCCTCTCGACTCGTTCAAATTACTCCTCGGGAAAATTCCTTGGTAGAAACACCACATAATGACATCACAGCATCAGTATACTCTCTGTCAGACCTCTCAGGAACAAATCCCCTCTTGTTTATGACATGTATACATCGACGTGATTCTGACTCTCCGAGTTCCCATGGCCGACTCAAACAAAGGCTTGGTGCAGCCCTTTCTGGGCGCGCTTCAGGCCTGCATATCCGTTGTGCTGACGCTTCTGTACGGCGTGGTGACTCGACAAGCAAACCTGATCCATGAATGCTCGATCAACCAGATGTCAGGCATCTGCGTGAAGATCTTCCTTCCTGCGCTGACTCTTGTCAAGCTGGGCTCCGAGCTGCATTTGGCGATTGCTGTGAACTATCTCCCTGTATTCAGTAGGACTCTCGTATATCACTAGCCACGCGAATTACGTTGGCTGCTCCATTGACTCTGACCGAGTGAATACTAATATTGCTACATCTATGTCTAGTCTGGTCAATTCTCTATACACTCATATCAATAGCCATCGGCCGCGCATTCAGTTACCTGCTCCGTCTGCCGCAATGGGTGACTCCGGCAGTGACGTTTAATAACACGAGCTCGTTGCCTCTTCTCTTGCTGCAAACGCTGCACTCAACCGGAAGTCTGAAATTGATTATATCACCGGGACAGACAGAGTCGGATGCCCTGAACCGCGCACAATCATACTTCCTAGTGTGTGCGGTGGTGTCGAATACCATTGGATATGCTATCGGACCACGGATGCTTCGCGACAAGGCCAGGGATGCTAATAAGCAGGACGACGAGGAGAATCAACGTGTGCCACCAGACAATATAGGCGTAACCTGTACGTACGCCCTGTTCTGGACTAACAAGATTGGTTCTGACCAACATGCCAGCCGAACCTCAACAACAATTCCGACATAACACTCACGACACCCAATTCGATCAGGAACACACCGACGAACAACACGAACACCATAGCGAGCAACCGGGTGAAGAAGAGCTAGACGAGCGAACCTCTCTCCTCCCAAACCCAGCACAAAAAGCCCGACACAACCTCAACAACACAGCCCACCACATCTTCCTATTCTTCCCGCCGCGAGTCAGGCAAGGCATCGACGCCATCGACTCCCCTTTCCTCGACGTCGCCTTCCTCTGCACCGCGGCGGGAGTCGTGCTGGGCCTCGTACCCAAACTCCATCGCGCATTCTTTGCGCCGCACGAACAAGGCGGCATATTCAACGCATGGCTCATAACCAGCATCCAGAACATCGGCACATTGTTCACCAGTCTGCAAGTATTCCTGGTTGGATGCAAGCTCGGCGTGGGCTTTGAGCGCATGAAACGCTCCGGCGATTCGGGGCGGGTGCCGGTTAGGGCTGTCCTGGTGGTATTTCTTGTGAGACTGATTCTGTGGCCAGTGTGCGCACCCTTTTCCTGCCTATCCCCTAGCCATCGGTTACCACCCGGTTAACCCTCCCTAGAATGAGCATCCTAGGCCTCTACCATTTCATTCGCCACGTCAAAGTCTTCCCCCACGACCCTGTCCTCTGGTTCACCATGATGATGATGCCGACCGGTCCGCCAGCACTACTCATCTCCGGACTCGCAGAGCTGAGCAACGAGGTGACGAAAGCAGAGAAAATCGCCATTGCGAAAATGCTAGCTGTATGTCTTCCTCTGTCCTTACCTTCTGACGTCGCTGTTGACAATGGTGAATGGAAGATTATGTACAGTCTCTCGCCGCTCATTTGTTTGACTGTCACCGGTGCGTTGAAGGCTACAGAGGCGATACGGGGGATGAAGCCGTGAAACAAGATATTACCTACTTAGACCTGGCAAGTGCTTGATACGTAGAGGTATAATAGATAATCGTATATTCTGGGCGGAGATAGGTATATAGATAGCAGCCCATAAAAAAGGCAATATACTAGGATATACTTGAAATCATAAAATCACATAACGAGCACAAAGACAGAAAAAGACAGAAGGAAAAGACAATTCTAGCCTATGTGGGAATATTCCTGCAGCGCCATTCTAGCCGATCCGTGCAAAATGTTCAGGAGAAGGTAAAGAGAGATAACAGATGTCAGATAGAGGACCAAATTTGCCGTTGCTGTCGTATCAATATAGATAGAGCTAGGGTCAGAACGCAAGACGAGAATAAATCAGATTGATGCGATGCCATGAATAAACGTTAGAGAGAGAAATGGAAGCGTATATGTGTGGAGATGTGTCCCCATTGATGATGCTATTCAGATAATTATAAAAATATGGTTTCGTGCCCCCAAAAACAACTTGGATAACAGCCGCCAACTGTATGCTCGGAACTAGTTCATATGTATCAGAGCTGTCTGCTCATGTCAACTGGACTGGTGATATGTGGTTTCAAGAAAGGCTCGTTGTTGATCGAAGAGCACTCGTTCGCGTAAACTCGGCTGGTGTAGAAAACCTGCCTTTCCCAGCATTGCCTTCATTGGGACTATCTCGTGTCCAGCTAGAATGATTGTCAGTAAATAAATGGCCATGCCAATTTCAATGCATTGAACATACATTCGCACAACAAAGTCGTCGCCTGCCGAAGCAAACATGCTAGGGTTCTTCGGATTCCAAGAAACTGCGTTGACACAGCCTTTTGTGTGTCCGTCCAATGTCTCCACAAGGGTGCCATTCTCTTTGTGCCAAATATAAATTTGGGAATCTAAATGATCAGTCAGCCACATGCCACTACCCATGCGCCTGAAGTGACAAAGCAACGTACCTTCGCTTCCACTGACAATAAAATTCTCGCCAGCACCGCCAAAACAACTTCGAATGACCCATTCGCCCTGCTTCTGGCCGTAGAAGCGACGAACAACCTCCGTCGTCTCGATGTCGATCAGTTGTATTTGGTTGTCGATCAGATTCACCAAAACGTATTTCGAATCCTTGCTGATGCTGACTGACGTAATCTTACTCTTGAGGCATAGGCAGTATTCTTCGACGCGCGTCTCAAGGTCATACACATATAACTTGTCCTTCTCGTCACAGGCAATCAGTCGAGTTCCGTCGGGTGTGATTGCACAATCTACAGCTCGAAAGCCGCCAGGCCACACATATAATGGACGTTGTCCTCGTAACCCCCAATGGCAGAGTTGTGCCTTGAAATCCATAGAAGCCGTCACAAACGATTCACCATCGGGAGCCCATGCAGCAGCGGTGACCGCCTCCGTGTGTTGCTCGATTGTTAAGATACAACGGCCAGTCTAGATAATTTATTAGTTTCTTGTTTGTTCTGCATATGACTAAACGTACCTGGACGTCCCAAACTTTAGCAGTTTTATCTTGCGAACATGTGATAAGCTTCGAGTCGTCGGGACTCCAAGTGGCGTATGCGACTGGCTTTTGATGCTCAAAAAACTTGTGAATCACAGAGAACTTGTCTGTTGCATCATAGATAATAACCGACTTGTCTTTGCTGGCTGTGACAAGTTTCGTCCCATCGTGAGAAAATTCCACATACCAGACTTCGTTTAAATGCCTCGTTAATTGAATGCTGGCATGTCGAGGAAAAGAGTTGCGGTCGCAGATGTGGTCACAATAGAGAGATGGCGGCTGTGCAGTGTTATGGTACAAGCATTGGTTAATCTGATTATGCTTGACATAGTCTAGGAGGACGGCTAATCGGCGGTCTGGAATCATTACCGCTGGCGATATGAAAGCTACGAGGTGTTAGTGTACGACAAGGCACAACAGGAAAAAACAAAACCTACTCGACAATTCGGAAAGCAACAACTTTCGAGACGACCCAATCGATCCGTCATACCCCCAGTACGCCCGAATATGTTCAGCAGGGCTCATTAAGAGGCTATGGTTTGATTAGATATCGTCATGCAAAGACAAATAGAGGGGAGCTGACCTCGATAGAGCATGAAGCTGAGTGATATTGTGATTCAGTGGTGTTAGTTCTTGCCGCAGAACCATCAAGGCAGCACCCAAATCGCGAGCCTCGAGTAATTCCATGAATTTCTGCTGTCGTAAAAGGAAGAGCATCTCGTTTTTGTCTGCGGTCTCGGCAAGAGCCAGCTTGCCCCAAGCGGATGGGGAATCATATTCTCCCTCGATTCCGTCGTCATCATCGTCATCATTATTATCTTCAAACGACTCTAGAAGTATATTTTCCGCCTCGGGCCACCGTCCGTCGAGCACGGCATTGCGAAATGCCACCACCGATGGGCTCTCCAATTCATAGCCGCTTTCCCTAGTCAGTGCAGCCGCAGCGCCATTATACCCTAGATCAAATAGACCCTGGATCAAGATCCGGGTAACCTCTTCCCGATCATGGCCAAAATATGTAGATGACGCTATTGACTGTTTTGCGGAGCCGTTCGTAGCCGACTGCCCATTAGAGCCGTTGGATGATATGTTGCCGTTCAGGGAATTTACCAAAGCCGCCTTCCTCCGCGGGGACGTGGCCAGCAGGCCATTCGACGTTTCTGTCTGTCCATTTGCTGTGGTCGGAGACTGATCATTCTTGGGCCGCATGTTTGCCAAACGCCTGCGCTTGGGAGACGGCGGTAGGCCTTCTGCTCGGCCTGGTCGTTGGGCTCTGCGGGTGCCCACAGAAGCAAGGTTGTCGCTGCTTGGTGCCCGTCCAGAGTTTCCTTCTTCAAGGATAACGCTGGGATCCGACGGGTCGGGCGAGGAGATGTCAGACCGGCGGCGGCGGCGGTTGCGGGGAGGAGCGGTCTCGGACGACAGTGTCCGATCAACACTGCGGAGAGGATCGAGCGACGGAGCGGTATGGTGTGTAGACGCGGAGTCGTATGCGAAGGACTCCTCGGTGTGGGCTAGGGAACCAAAATCGGCGGCAGTGGAACCCGTGGTGGTGTAAGGAGATTCGGGGTGGTCGGAGGCGATAAGGGGAGGAGATCCTTGCGGAGAATGGTCTGCCAGGTCGAAGATGGACGGGTTGCCTTCGGCCTGGCTCCGGAGAAGAACCAGGTGAGTAGGCGTAGGGTGTAGGGAGCAGGGTTCGCCAGAGCAGAGGGAACGGATGGTGTTGAGTTGGAGTATGAAAGGCCGGGGGCGGAGAAGAGAAGCCGGGAAGTGGAGTGGAAGGAGGAGACCTGCGATCCCAGAGAATGGGAGGAGCCGGAACAATAGCTGGGAAGCTGGAGCTGGAGCTGGAGCTGGAGCTGGACGAGGTGAGGTGAGGTGAGGTGAGGTTGGCGATAGTGGGATACTTCCATGGACGTCGTCCCAGCGGCAGCTTAGGTTATCGGCCAAGCAAGCAGGCGCCGGCAAGCTCCACTGGACTAGACTGGGTCATCTGCCATCCGCACGACCTTCCTTAGGTACAAACAACTAACAACTACCTTAGTATTACTATTGACAGCTGACAACCACGTAGCCAGCTGCGATGGCAAAGGCACCGCATCTGCAGCGAGTGAAAACGCATTCCACACGCCGTCGCTTCCTGTCCATGACATACTACTCCTACTACTAACTATGTACAGCATTCCATTCATGACGCCATGATGATTGCCGGCCGCTTGCCACGCACGAGGGCTAGCATTATATAAGGCCTCAAGACGGCCCCCATGTCCTGCATCTTGTCTCTCAGCACTCAGAATACTCGAATATATCTGTCTCCTATTTATACTTACAGCCCACCATGGTCTGCACCTGCGGAACCAATAGCTGCCCTTGCTCCGGCGTCGACAGCTGCACCTGCGACAACAACTGTGCCTGCAAAGGCTGTGGAGTATGCTATACCTAACTGCTATCACCGTGATGAAACTGGTGATGTTTCCCACGTTGATGAATGTATGACGGGTGCTGATTGACATGTGTCTTGCCTTATAGAAGTGATTTACCTGCAATAACCTTGGGAAGCCACCCTCGACTATCTCGGAGAATAACCGTCGATAATGCGACTAATGCGTGACATTTCTCCGAATGCACCTATTTTATGATAATGTGTGGATAGTATCTAATAATATAATCAAGCGGACTTTTCGCTGGTCGAAAACACCTATCAAGGGCACGCCTCTTTCATTGTATTACTACAACCTTGGAATATCTCACATATATAGCCGTTTCTATTCGTAAACATCGTTCATCGTCGTTGGGTTCTCGTAAAGAACCCACCAAGAGATCTGCCCTTTGTGCAGAGAAGCTTGTGGGCTCGTAGTACATGTAAAATCAAAGCTTTTTGCAAGTCACTATGCTGTGTGCGTTCTTGACCTGAATTTAGAACGCAATGCAACACTTAGTAAGACCAAGTTTACTTATTTTGTTGAACCGCCAGATACAATGACTTTCCGGGCCTGTTCCCGGTTCATGCCAAAGACGTTGACGAGGTACTCAACACTGATCATAATTGTCAGATACGTGCCAATAGAATAGTTAAAATAAAAGCATTAAGCATAAGAACAACTCACCTAGAATCACAAGCCAGCCTCTTCTTCTCCTTCGAAAACTCTTTTTGGCACGCATCCCATGCAACCGCCCTTTCCTTCGGCAAGATGCTTTTGATGCGCATTTTGAACGACGCGCTGACTGGTCGGTGATCCGACGCTCGCACCTCGTGTCGTCGATACTCGGTCTGCTTGACCTTGCCGACTCCACGATACAAGACTCGATCACACCACGCAGGGGATCGTTTCTTTTCACTCGTGTCGTATTCATCCGAGTTGACATCATATTTATAGGTGGGGGCAAATGTGATCGGTGCTTCAATGAATGTCCGGAGTCGAAAGCTTGGGTTCTTCCGTTTAGATGCAAGCAGTTGATCCCGCTCGAGCAATTTGGGTAGATTATTCTGCCGTACTGCGTCAATGACCACGTTGCGAGACATTGAGTCGATTCGATAATTCAGATCCCCATTGAGTACGCATATCTCATGGTCCAGAATCATCGTTCCGTCTCCGCCGTTCACAAAGAGATCAGTACGCGTGTCAAGGCTATGTTCGGCCGGGAGAGACTCTGTCTCAAGGATCGCTGCGATATCATTATTGCGGTGCGCTGTGTGTGTCTGTCCTGCCGCCAAATGGCAGTTGATGAAACACATTGAGCTATCATCAAGCACGAACCGTAATATCAGTGCTCCCTAGTCAATGATGTTAGAAACGTCGCTACGTCCTTAACAAACACCAGATGCTCGTACCTTATTGCCATGCAACCCACCCATGCCACGTTTGACTTCTGCAGCGCTGACGTTGCGGACTCTTTCACGCTCCCGCTGTTTTATAAAGACACAGGTGAACAGCCCGACGAGATTTGCCGAATGAAGAAGCACATATGATTCGTCAAGGGGCATTGCATCGTTAATGCAAGCCGCTAAATGGTCTCGCCACACCCTGTACTGCCGGCTCATATGCTCTTTCTCGTTGCTATCCTTCTTTTTGCTTCCCATAAGTAAGCTTTCTGTTAAAAAAAAAGTCAGCTGCATCCTAAATCTAAAATGGCGAACGGAATGTAGATATTACGTACTGGCTGTGATTTTCTTGTCTTCCAAGTCTACCAATTCTTGAAATCCAAAAACTAATATTTCCGGAGGCTGCTCGGGATGAACGGCATCCTGAATAAAGTCGCTGTGATTCAAGTCACGGGGCACAGAAGCCCCAGCATTCCAAGTCACAATAGTAGCTCGTATTTCCCTGAAATTGCAGTATTCAACATCTCTGTTTTGCATACGTGTCTCTGTGAACGATTAGTTAAAGCTTGCTATAAATTTAAAAAAAAAGAAAAAAAACCTCACTCACCTAACCAGTCGTCTTCCAACATGCCGTCCCACAATCGTAGGAAATTATCTGTTCCAAGTGAAACAACTTGAAGACGATTCATTACCCATAGGGAACTCGGATCAAGTACAAGTCCACATACGGGACTTCCGTGAGCATGCCAGTCCTTTTTGACGATCCAGGGATTGGTTGAAACGTCATACACGTAAACCATCCCAGTCTTGTACGCGGCCCACAGATAGTCCCCAACCATAGCCAGCGAGTTGATCTTGTAGACACTAACATTCACCGAGGCCACACAAGTGAAATCAATAGAGGAATATACCGTGACCTTTCCATCCGCATGACCCAGATATACCCGACCTCCGTTCTTAGTAGTGTGAGCCCCTGCGGTTACTTCGCCGGAATGATTGGCCCCCAACGGCTTTCTCAAAACATGGAACGCATCTCCTTGAGCATTTGGTCGGTAAACTCGTACTTCCTTGCCGGTGGCAAGCCAAAGATCGTCTCCCACTACCATAGAAAATGTATGCCCCTTGGCAACTCGGTCCTGCGGATGATCATAGCTATATTGAAGATTCGGAACGCCTGTTTCATCCGGTGGCCACACTAATAGATTCCCCTCATCGTCCAAAGTCCACATTTCTTTCTTGTGACGGTATATTTTGATAACCTCGCGTCTCGAGGGGTAGGATCGTGATGTCACAATTGATTGCGTCTCGATATCTATCTCGTGTAGTTCTCCAATACTAGTGCCAACCCACAGACGAGTTCCTTCGTCTCCGAGTCCAGTCCCTGGCTTGAAGGCAACAGAATGGGCTTTCACAGTCTCTCCGTGGCTGATACTCATTTTCTGCTCGCCCGTAGTAAGATCCCAGACGCGTGTGAGGTAACCGGTGGTGCAAACATGCTTACCACACACGTCAAACTCACGCGTGTCATACCGAGTTGGAATCGAAAGAGGGCCCGTTTTGAAGACCGGCGGACGACGGTTGACTTGAGAAGAGTCGGGGTAGTCTGTTCGAGAGACTGGTTGGTCATCTGGATAACCTTCGTCTTCCGAATCGTTGGCGTCGTTCCGCGATGGCTGATTCAACATGGCGTTGTGTGCGTTGTATGGGGAAACTTGCCGGATTTTGGGTGTTTGTGGCGTGTTTACAGCAGACTTGCCACTGACGATAGAGGCCTGCCTGCGAGGCGGAGGGGCAAACTGTGTATTCGTTTCAAGCGTCGAAAGACGATGTGAACTAGAAATCCTGGCAGGGCGCGAGGGCAAATCAACAGAAGGCCGAGGGGGCAAGTCAGGATTCCTTAAATCATTTGCTCCGACAGTGCGAGACTGCCGTCCTGGAAGGCCATCGCGAGGTGGTAAAGCGGGTGGAATTTCAACATGACTACTTTCTAAGACTTTAGTTAAATCTGCTGGTTCGGGTTCCTTGAAATCGCGAATGGTCGAGACAGCTTGGCTTGCCGACCTTGAATGGATCGTTGATGTAGTATCTGTTTTGCGCCTCGTGAAACCGAGTTCTCTCGCATCAGTGAAACTTGATGTATATTTAGGTGGTCGAAGACTTCTGTCAATAGAAGGCGGCAATGCCAGTGGCTCAGGCGTTGTGGAGGATGCTCGTAGAATATTAGGCGATTTACGTTGCTGTATATCTCCCTTGGATGGGGTCTTCTCTGGACTGCTTGGAGGAGTGCTGAATGGCGAAACATGATCGTGATGAACAGGAGAAGGATTTTGATTCGGCGTAGCTGCTAGGAAGTGGACGTCTAGATGGGAAATATTTGCCGGTTTGGCAGGAATCTTTGGTTTTTCGGCTCTGGCAACAGGGGGCGGAACAGAAGTGCTCTTTATTGAACCAGTGGGAGAATGTGCGCGAGATATCTGAGGAGCACCGACTGAACTCGCAGCTGGGGATCTTGGACTCCTTGCGCCTAGTGCACCAGGCGGACTTCTTTGCCGTGATCTTGCAATTTCGGTAAAATCGGAATCCCCTCGACTCAAAGTATGCAAGTGTCCATTGTTGCGCCCATCAGTACCTCGAGGAGGAGAACGAGGTGAATCAACAGTCAAGGTTGGTGTTATTTGCGGTATGGATTTGAGATTCATCGATTTAGGACGAAAGTGCCCTCGAGACGCAGGGGATCTCTCACGGCTAGTGTCGCTTCGCCTTGGGAGTGTCAAATCAGTAGCAGACGTTGTGCCATTTTGAGGGCGACCAGAAACATTCCAGGGCGACAAAGGACGAGGCAAATCGAGAGATGCCCGAACGATCGGTTGTGTACTTTCTGGTTCATTGAATTTTTGGCGAGAGGCATGCTCGTCATTCGTTCCGGATCCAGCCGAGGATTTCTTAGAGTACGAAAGGTGTTCAAAGTGTGATAGCAGAGATGAGACCGGTCTCTGGGAGAGCAAATAGTTAGATCATCCATGTCCCTAGTAGGCATTTTGAAGTTTCACAAGCAGCAAAAGGTTTAACCCACAAGAGACGCCTCATCGGTGCCTTCAATCTCCCTTTTATCTTCAGCCATGTCCCCGGGGCTCTATTTGGCTCAAATAGAGCCCAAACATATGTCCCTGGTGTCCTTCACACTGTCCCGCTCCAGAGTGTTGCTTTGAAGCTCAGTGGTTGAGTTGACGGCGATGCGGCGGGGTGGTGGTCTCTCGGGGCAGACTTGGTCGCAACGAGAAAACACGGGGGAAATGCGCTTCCGCCAGACTTGACTATCGGTATGCAGCTGTATTTGACAGACGTTAATCCAGAGAATCCAGTATCAGGGGAGAAAAGAGGTCCCGCGGATGACGACGTCCATGATCCTGGCGGTGGAGGGTAAGCTCTTAATTAATTACCTCTGCGCTAGAAGTCAGCTTAGGGCTATGCCAACGTCATTGTGTAAAGAAAGCACAGTGCAAGCCAACAGGACAGGAGAAACAAGAGCTAGCAAGTCTAGTTCCGAAGCCAGAAGGGAAGAGAAGGAAGTGAAAAGAAGGGATGATCAAAGGGCCTGCGCAATCCAGCGGGCTGCAACTATAGAAAGAGCGGCCGGGCTAAGAGCGTACGTAGATCCCCCCCGGCGGAAAGACGAGGCCTGAGGCAAGAAGGCAGGGCGGGCCTCCCTCCCCGCCCGGTGCGGTGGATGCAGGAACGACGCAGCAATCCGCGTCTTTCTCTCGCTACATCTATATAACTGCCAGGCTGTCGAGTCTCTCGTTTCCGACTGCCCTCGTTGTACATATAGTCTTTTTGCAGCGTTTGACTTGTTGTCTAAAAGCTTGCCTCAAAATGTGGTGTGTATTTCTCTTCCCCTCTTCTACAGTTCAAAAATGCTAGGAGAAAACACTAATTTCTTCGCAGCAAACACGTCCTCAATGCCCAGGTGGCCATTCGTTCTCCCTGCTGTGCGTTATTCTAGATCTTTCGTCACGCTCGCAACTCGAGAAAAGTTCCGCAATTCTTACAGACTTATCACCAGGCCGGAAATGGTTCGATTGCGCCGAGTGTCATCAGGAGCAGGAGAAGCACCCTCTGTTACAATCATTCGATATGGTATGGAATCTCATTGCGCCGTTTCTCGAGTAATCGGACTTTCTTTGAATAGTCTACTGATGCCTCCATCTGAGCAGACTTTCGCTTGCAAAAAGTGCAAGAAATGTTTCCGCAAAGACACTTCCGAGTTCGAGGAAAGGTAAACCCGTCCTCTTTATGTCAACGTTTGGGATTCATGTTGAACAAAATAACTGACTGGAATAATATGACGTTACCAGTGATGAATACTGCCCGCACTGCGACAACCATTTTGTGATAGACGCAAAGACTCCCCAGGCTTCTTTGCAGGTGGAGAGTGACGATGTCCGTATGGACGCGAGGTGCGTATTTCCGATGTAATGTCTCTTGTCATTATAAACTAACTGCGTATTGGGTTAGAATGCTCAAGGACGATCGCGTTCGCGGCGACACGGAACGATCTATTTTCAATGTTCGAGATGCGGCAGATAGATTGGGATAATTCAAGTTTCACCAATGCTATAGCGATAACGACGAGACGAACCATCATATACTCCGAATTAGCCTTATTTCTTCTTCTTTAATGCAATCTTTTCTACTTCATGTACTAGATTTATTCTCCTTCATAACGGAACAAACACTTGCGTGTATGATGTGACCAACAGAATAAAATTGTTTCATTGTAGTTATTTCCCCTTTCTCTATTACATTTGGCCTTTAGATACCTCTCATCACTACTCTAGCTCTCGGAGCCTTCGCCAGTAGTACCTGCCCGCGTCAAGATGGCTGCAGTTCCGGTTCCCGGGGTTCGGCCGGTCTTCTTCTTGGCTGCCTCTTCCTGTTTCTCGGCTTCGATGTTCTTGACATATGACTCGATGTCCTCTGTAGGAAGCATCTCGATGGGCTTGCCAGGGGCCATTATAGCAATCTCGATGTTCTTTGCTCCAGTCTGCACAACTTCCAGTAACGATTTGATCGTGAGTTGAAGGGTGGCTTCGCGGTCCATGTCATCTTTATGGTTTCTTTCGAGGAATTCACGGACGGTCTTGCTGGAGCGTCCGATAGCGTTGGCTTTCCTGTAGCAGAGAGGTGGAAACGGTGAGTTTTCTTTGTTTTCATCTTTAGTCGGGGGGCATGCTTTTCCTACCATGCAGAGTAAATTCCAGAAGGCTCGGTCTGGTACAGCCTAGGGACATTATCGCCCTTGTCGAAGCCGACAATCAGAGTACTGATTCCAAATGGACGCACACCACCACTTTGAGTGTATCGTTGTTGCACGCCAGCGACATATTTCGTAATGTATTCAATGGTCACGGGATCTTCGACGGTCAAGCGGTGTGACTGGGCTTCTAGTCGAGCTTTATCGATCAGGATTCGAGCATCGGCATTCAGACCGGCGAAGGCAAGGCAGACGTGGCGATCAATTAAACCGATCTTCGAGGGGGTGATCCGAGTATCTTGAAGTTTCATGGCAGATCGCTTTTCACAGCCCAGCACGACGATATCTTTCCCTTTCACACCGACGGCGCAGGTGCCTTTATGATTGCAAATGTCATTAGTTCATGTTTGAAGATGGCGTTTGGTCGATGATAAATGTACCTCGTTTGACTGCCTCTAGAGCATATTCCACCTGGAAGACGTGTCCATCGGGACTGGGAACAGTTAAAAGACTGCAGTCATTAGAAGAGATTGAATAGTTTACCTGAAGACTGTTATTGGGTCAGCAAGTGTTTGATGCTATAGGTGGACAAGCTATCGTACCTGAAAGAGCTCTATCATAACCAGACGCCATGTTGTAGCTAAACGAAGCTCTCTATATGGTCTCGGCCGCAGGAAGGGAGGTCAGAGAAGGAATCGGTGGTCGTAAGAGGGGTTCTTCGTGATCGAGAATGCAAGTGCCGGAAGCAAAGACGATGTGAGCAAGCTTGGAGATGATGAGGCAGGAGATGCGGACAGCTGCGATGACGGATGGCAGGTACCACCGGGACGCGAGCGCAGGCAGCCGCTGCTGAGGGAGCTCCGAGGCGCGCGCCTAGCGTCTATCGCGGCTGACTGCGCGTATCTTTTTGTTACTTCGGTACGGTACCTACTTCTGGGTTATTGTTTATTCCTACTTAGATGCTTGTGGATATGCTTTTGGATGTAGAAAGGAAGTGGCATCTAAATCACAATGAGTGTGTTGTCATTAGTGCTCACCTATTCCAGCGATGCCATCAGCAATAATATATAGCATATTATCCACATACTACATACACTATCTACCTAGGTACATCCATGGATGGCAAGGCTTTATATGCCACAGCCATAAAGAAAAGAAAAGAAAAGAAAAGAAAAGAAAAGAAAAGAAAAGAAAAGAAAAGAAAAGAAAAGAAAAGAAAAGAAAAGAAAAGAAAAGAAAAGAAAAGAAATATGTGAAGCATTAGCACACTGTAAGCACCAAAATTCCCTGTCGTGCACACGACTCTTGGAAGCCTTTGTCCTAAACAGGGGAATTAGACATGCAACTAAAGTCTTTATTCTGACTCCTGCTGGACAAAGCAGGCAGAATCCACACACAATACAGATATATTATATAGTATATATGCATCTAGAATATGTATATAATTGCAATGGTACATGTAGAGCACGCCAGCCAGCTCCAGCCAATCAGCGCGCAGGCTGGCCAGCGTCGGGAATTTCCACGTGGGGAAAGCCGGGAGAGAGCTTGGGCCACTCCGGCTTCTCTGTGCTTCTCCTCTTGACTGTTGTCCTTCTGCTGGTCCTTCGCTTCGTCGAGCCATGCCTGCCTGGACCGGCGTTCTGATGGCTGGCTCTCCCCCGAGAATGCGGTGAATAAAGCCCGTTGTGGAATCCCCCTGGACTAGGATGCGAGAAGAGTCAAGACCATGGGCCGCGTCATCCCGGCCACCATTCATTCGATGGAATCGGTTCGCACGAGAGCTCGTCGTCGTTCGCTACGTCTCATAGCACAGAGCCAGATCGACAGCCAGACAGACAGCCCACTGAGCCCAGGCTTGCACGCAGAGTCGCAGACTGAGAACGAACGCCCGCTCGGATGACTGCGGCACGTCAAAAACAAAGCGGGACCCTTCAAGTGCACCGTTTTTTTGCTCCAAACGTCCCCTGGACCCCCGGTCGAACTGACGCCGGCCTCGATTAGGCATAACTCAAGGGCCTCTGCCATAATCCATTCGTTAACTTATCTCGAGAGTGAGACTAGGCATTTATCTCGTCGTGAACGGCACAACGGCGAATCATATTACATCGTGCCGCTTCTGCATTCCTGCTTCAGCGCACAATGGCATGGCCATAGCGAATAAATAAGACGTATCTAATAAATCGTAAATAAATGCATTCGATAATATATAATCACATATCATACATGGCAGGCGCTGCTCCATATTTTTCGGCACTAGGAGGCTAGAGCACTAGTAGACTGTAGTTGGCTGTGCTCTCCTCAACGCTCCACCAGCTTTCTCTCGCAGGCAGCTTTCTTTTTTTTTCCCTTTTCCCGCCGGCCGCCAGTCGTTCATTCAACCCTCCTCCTCTCCTCCTTTTTTTGTATTTATTTTATCTCCCGGTCACGACTGTCTGCGTCGTGATCGCTCATCCAGCACGCTTGTTTTTCACTGGGCAGGGGCGTTTGCAGTTCTTCCGTCTTTTTCGTCGTCCTTTTTCTCCCTCCCCCTGGCAGCTCGCCCCGAGAGATGGCCGCCGTTCCGTCGCCCGTCCCCAAGCTGGACCGCTACATTGTCATCCACGTCGCGACTACCTGCGACGAGCATGGCGTCTACGTGACCAAGGACTCTGCCGAGGTCATTGAGCTGGGATGGATTCTGCTCGACACCAAAAACTGTGATGAGGTACGTTGATGCTTTCTTCTTTCTCTCCCCTCCCACTGACCCAGTCGCCTGCAGTTGCATCGAGAGAGCATCCTCGTCAAGCCCGTCAACACGCCCATCACTCCGCTGTGCAGTAAGTCTGGAGCCCCAATGCCTTCTGTGGCCTTGGCCAATTGGCCGGGCTTTGTTCTTGTTCTTGTTCTTGTTCTTGTTCTTTTTTTCGTGGGCTTACATTCTGTCCAGCGAGCCTGACCACCCTGACGTGGGAGAACGTGCGCAATGCAGGAACTTTTCGGGATGCCATCAACCGGTTTGATGCCTTTGCCCAGGAGCACCTTATTTCCAAAAACCTCGAGTTTTCGTTTGTGACCCTCGATTCATGGGACCTCCGTGTACAATTGCCCCGGGAAGCCCGCGACAAAGCCGTTGTCCTGCCGCCGTATCTGCAGCACTCCCGCACCTTCGACCTTCGCACCGAATACCAGAGATGGCAGACACACCATCCGGAGTCATTGCCATTTGGGCCCAGCTCCCTTGCCAACATCTGCGCTGCCCTAGAGGTCGAGCCTGTCCAATCGTCCGCCCCGATCAAGCACAACCTGCCTTTCCACCTGCAAGCCCTCGCTCCCGCCTCTCCTCGCCGAGCAATGGAGGAGGCCATTACCTTGGCCCGTGTGCTCAAAGGACTCATTCGCAAATCTCAGCCTGCCCATGAACATCCTGAAATTCTCACTCGCCCCATGGACGCAAGGGCCGACGTCCGCGCTTTCCTGGCCGAGCGCAGCAAGGTGCTTCATATGAGTGGCCTACCACATGACACTACGCAGTCAGAGTTGGAGAGCTGGTTCACTCAGTTCGGTGGTCGTCCAATTGCTTTCTGGACACTACGTACTCCGGATCAACACAAGCCTACTGGAACCGGGTTCGCCGTCTTTTCGTCTCATGAAGAGGTAAGTAGCTTCTCTCCGTATATGTACATTTGCATTATGGTCATTCTAAACACCTTTTACTCAAAACTAACACAATGAAAATCCAGGCAGCCGAGAGTCTTTGTATGAATGGCCGAGCTCTCAACGAAAAGGCCATCGAGGTTTCTCCCTCTTCCAGCCGTGTTCTGGACCGAGCTGCTGAGATCCTGACTCCGTTCCCACCATCCAAGAATAGGCCTCGTCCTGGTGACTGGACTTGCCCGTCTTGCGGATTCTCCAACTTCCAGCGCAGGACTGCTTGTTTCCGCTGCTCATTCCCAGCCGTGGGAGCAACGCCCGATCCTTACGGCTACCCCTACGCTCCACCATCTATGATGCCTCCCATGAACCCTCACGGGGGTCACGGCATGGGCCACTCACGTGTTGGTAACGGAGGTGTTGTTCCATTCCGCGCAGGTGACTGGAAGTGCGGCTCAGAAGGCTGTGGCTACCACAACTTTGCAAAGAACACCAACTGCCTTCGCTGCGGTGCTCCACGTTCCGGTGCTGCTGTTGTAGCCGATTCTGCTTTCCCGTCTCCCATGGATCCGCCATCTGGCTTCGGGATTGGGCCGGGCTCAATGTCAGGCACACCTGCTCCAGCACCGTTCCCATCTACTGGCGGCGGTGGTGGCTTCGGTGGCTTTGGACAGCAATTCGGTGCTCCCCCGACCAACTATGGCTTGCCATCTGGCTTGGGGAACACGCCCGGCCCTTATCCACCAATGGGTCAGATCAACACGGCATACGGCTCGGCTAGTGCAGCTCACTCGGTGACTTCATTTGGCAACCCGGCAACACAGGCTGCTTTCACAGGGGCCGACCACGGCTCCCACTCTCACGCCTCGAACGGCAATCTCTACACGACCGATGGCACCAGCGACCCATTTGCGTTCCTCTCGACGGGACTGGGTGGGTTGACTGTTAATGACGACAACCACGGCCGTCGAAACGGCGCTACCACCAGCAAGTCACCCGCGTAAGCGGATTAGTCTTCGAGAATCATTTCCCTTCGCCCTTTACATTGTTATTTTTTTTTTTTTTTGCCTCAGTGTCAAATATCGCAATATGTGTGTCTGCTCTTTTCCGTTGGCATATTGGCGGGATATGTATCACCTTGTTTGATGCGTAAATTTTATCAGGAAGTTTGGTCCCGGTGCATTTTGGCAGGATGGAGCTGGCTGGGCTGGTCACTGATCTCGTGGTCTCGTTTTTTATTACCTTTTTTTGGAATTCCTCGATCATTTTGCCATGAGTTAATATTTTTGGTTGGACTTTTATCGTGTTTCGGGGGACTCGGAGTGTATGTATGCATCAAGGGTCCAGTCACATACATACACAGACACAGACACACACACGCACTTTCGCTCACACAAAGATCAGAAGGAGGACTAGCAAATCCATGTCCTCCAAGGTGGGAGCTGGTATATATGCAAATTTTTTGGTTGGTCTTGGTGGGACAATATTTTGTGTTTATTTATTTTTGAGCGATGCATGGCATTGGGTTGGAAAGAAATGGGTTCTGGGTTACCAGCTATTGTGCTGACAATGAATGCGATAGAGTTGTGGACATAACATACCTTGTTTACAGGAAGAAAAACAACTATGTACTTTGTTCTTCTTTTTTCTTCTTTCTTTCTTTCGACTATCGCAACAGCAACAGCAACAGCCATGGACGAATGAAAAGTGAGCGTGTGCACCTACAACAAATGGAATGGGCTTTGTTCTTTGTGAGATACAGTAACATGGCAGGGGAAAGGGGGGAGGTGTTGGGGCATTTTATTTCTTGTCTCTTTTCTACTTCTTTTTGTTCTGTTTCCTCTCAAGCGATGGATTGGATTGGATGATGGATGGATGGATGGGTCTTAAATTAATTCTTTGGACAAACAACTTGTTTCTTTTTTGCCTCGGGACATAAGGGAGAAGAGGTCAGACCTAGCACAGCACTAGAAGAATGTGTAAAGGCAGTTTTGTTTATATCGTTCTACATTTCTTCATGGAACATGTAGCGTAGTTTGAAAGCATTCCATGTCCCAAAGCTTGACACTTGAGGTTGATAGAAAGGATTACATAGTTGTCTGCATACATAGCTAGGTGTACGGACTGAGCAAGAGAAGCCAAAAATATTAAATACGAAAGAAGAATTGTCATATCATTATCAACACCAAACCAACCTCCCAACTAGCTACAACTGTAGCTTCATACATAATCAACTAACCAATAGACCAAAACCATACCTAACCAACCTATCACAGGAATAAAAGACACCACCACCTATATATAACTATGCAACATCAAAACGAAAGAAAAAGAAGAATCGGCTTAATTAATCGTCGACTCCTCAGGTTCCTCGCTAAACCTCTCATTCTTGATCACCGTGGCCCGGCTATCGTCATGGTCATCTTCTTCGTCAATCTCCATAATCGTCTCGTCGACTGCAACTTCCGTGGTACCAGCACGATGGCCGCCGTGCCCAGACGGCTCAACAGATGCCTGTCGTGACCCAGCATTGGTGTATTCGGTCTCGACGGTGCTGGCCCGTGTGCTACGACCAGTTTCTCTGTTGGCGTTGTTATTGCTGGCCTGTTGTTGGGCGGCGTATGCGAGGATCTTCAGGATTGCGTTCTTGACTTTGACGAGCGCATTGCGACTAGCGGCGTCCGTGGCGGCTTCCTCTAGAGCATCGTTGAGGAGCTCCTTGACATTCTCGGCGAGTTCGATGGTCTCGGGATCGATTTCTTCGCGGACACTGTTGCTGCGATTGCTGGAACGGAATGCATCTTCGGTTTCCGTGGGGGCGCGAGATCCCGCTCGCGATCCAGGAGCGGTTGATGATGATGATGTTGGCAATGATGGAGAGGATATGTATACCTTGCTGAGCATGGAGATGAGGAGTTTCTTCTCTTCCTTGGAGCATTTGTTGGGCGCGGGGTTGACCCCGAGGATGCGCTCAAGGATATCATTAACCAGTGCTAAGTGCACGTATCCGTGGGCATTCGAGCTGGCAGTACCGCCCGCAAGGACGTTTTCACCGCCGAGTCCGACAACTCTGCGCTCGTCGGTCCATTCTACGAGCATGCCGGTGACTTGGGTCATGAGAGCTTTGATTTCTCGCTCGCCAATGCTCTCGTCAATGTCGCCATCGCTGTCCTCTTCGGCTTCGAGGGAGAAGTACTCTTCTGCTGCGTTCAGCGCAGCTCGCACTACTGGAACAGCGATTCTACGCATGCGCTGCGTGTTTGGGAGACGAGAATGACAGAATACCGGGAAGAAATATGTCAGAGCTTGTCTAAGAACCGGGTTTTCTCGGGTGCGAGGGTGGAAGAATGACACAATGAGAGACTGGAGCAGGGTCTCAATGGACGACTCGTTCATGTCTTTTATGGCTTGTGGTACGTTGGAGCCTGACGGTGAGAATATATTGACGAGAAGGAGCTTAGATAAAGAGACCGCCGCAGCCGATTGCACATCAGCTGGTGACGTTGATTTAAGTGCCTTGGCGAAGATTTTGAAAAGGGACTTTTGGAATGCAGGCGGTGTCACTGTCTCATTGTCGGACTGTATCACTGGATGCAGGAGTGCTGGATGCGCTGTGAGCATGTCGGCTAGGATGTGTAGTGCTGTGACTTGAAGTGCCTCGTGACCTTTGGTGAAACAGTGAATGAAGAGGGTCATGTTTTCTTCCGCGAGAGTCTAGGTATCAATGTTAGTCAAAAGACAAGTCGTGTTGTTCTGCAGTTTAGGACTTACCTTGTCGAGCAAACAACATAGTCCGAGGCATTCCAGGCCCTTCTCTCGGATAGGAGCTTCGTGGCTTCGCACAGCAGGGACCACGAGATTGTTCAACATAGTAACCAGATGCATGTTTTGCTGAAGGTTACCTTCCACGTTTTGAAGCATGCATTGTGCGATATGAAGACACTTCATGTTGATCATGATTTCACGAAGTATCTTTGCCTTTGCTTTTTCTTTGTCAAATGGAACATCGGCTGCTGGCGTCATAGATCGATCACGACTTGCCCGAGAGCTGCCATCGTCGCTGAGTTCAGAGCGTGCGGACACAAAGCTGTCCTCGGTGGCGATGGCATCGTGAACTTCAGCGACAGCTTCCAGAACAACGCTGCAAAATTCGGATTCGCCGGCAGCGTCGGGACCGCACACGCTTCGGAGGACTTCGACATGCAACTTGGTAGATAACTCTGGGAGTTCGGGTATCGCTAGATTTTCTCTGAGCAAGGCAAACATCTTTCGTCGTCCGACCTCATCAGAATAGTCCAACGTCAAAGCAATTTGTAGGAGCTGTTCAACCACGAATTCAAGCTCCATTGTATCTTCCTCATTGTTTTCACCACTGGCGGCGGCTTGCTTCAGCCTTGTGAGCAACGCTGCGGAGTACTTTTGAAGGAAATATGCAAGCGCAGTGACTTCGGGCATTTTATCATCTGCCAGATCGCCATACTTGCCCTCGTTGTCAACGCGACAGAATTGGTTAAAACTGCGGGCCAAGAAGGCCGACTCTGCCGTAAGACCCTGCCAAAAATCTTCATCGAAAGCGACTTCTTCGCGATAATCTGGGCGTCCTTCCCAAAAGGCCCGCATGGCTTCATGAGCCACACCGCCTTCCATGCCGGCGTTCACAGCATCTATACGCTCCAACAACTCCAAAAGAGCAGCAATATTCGGCGCTGAAATTTGGCCCACGGGTCCTCCCTCGTTGGACGGTTTGTTGCCGGCACAATCTTCAATCCATCGTTCGTAGAATAATTTGCCTGTGGCCTTTCGAACATTTTCGTCTCGATCGCGTAGACCCCATCGAAGAAGCTTCTCACGCATGGACAGAGACAGGTGACGGAAATCGCCCAACGTGGGTAGCAGACGAGAATAAAGCGCACGTCGAGTGGCGGCATCCAAGTCTCGAGCTCTTTCAAGAAGGTATGGAAGTGTTGATGGGATGAGTGGTAGGTTTATGAGTAACGTTTTGCGCACGTCGGCAGCTGAATCGTTTTGCAGGATGTCGATGAGTTTCTCCAGTAAAGCCGCCGCGGAGTCTTCCAGGCCTTCCTCGCCCTCGTTGGCAACTAGACGGGCGAGACCCTGCACAGCCTGGACTCTGACTGTGGTTTCTTTATCGCGAATCCGCTTGAGCAGACCGGTCCTCACTAAGCGGAATACCTCGTCGTCTATCGAGTCTAACGAGTTCACGAGATGCGAAAGAAGCTGTGTTGAGCGATATCTGACTACCCGGTCCTTGGCTCCCAGCAATGGCACTACCATATTAGCGATAGCCAAAGTCAATCGCGTAGTAGGAGTTTCTGGGAACAATTGTGTTTCGTCCACATCCGTCGGGTTGAACACCTCGCCATCTAGCCGATGTATTAGTTCTGCTGCTATGTCAAATGTCAAAAATATTGATCGTACCTTTCTCCGAAGCATGATTTAAGAACAGGCCGAGAAACCGAATGACTCGGTCCCCAACAGACTCTGCTTTTTTGATAGGCAATATGCGAAGAATGCAGCGAGTAATTTCCACGTTGAATTCCTGCTCACCAAAGGTCTCGTCACTGGACGGTATCTCTCTTTCTTCAGCTAGTTGGCCGTCCTTGGACTTTTTCGGTGGTGTTATGCCGCAGCATATCTCTTGGACTTTTCGCAAGCGAACGACGAGTTTTCTGTGTCCGGTAGTAGAACGTTGGGAATCTGCGAAAATTGCGCAAATGTCTGCGCGAAGGTGTGCCGATGTTGTAGGAAGCGGCGGCTCTGGGGGGGCCGCTACAGAAGGTGTTGCAGAAGATGCTCTTTTGGATGAAACGCTCTGTCCAGATGTTTTGCGAGACCCAGTGGACGCTGGGCCGCTCGTTGCGCGAGCGGGCATGGTGTCTGTCTGGAGGCGTATGGCTCCTGCTGCCGGGATTATCGGAATACTGTGGTATCCAACTCGTAGATGTCGGCAAGCGGGCGAGAGTCGAAGCCTCTGAAATGGCTATTCGGGGCGAAGTCGACGACTGACGAAGTTGTTGCGTGGAGTAAACAAGAAAGATGAAGTTGAGCGGATGTAAACAAAGACTAGCCCAATGCGGGAGTCACGCTCTGATAAGATAAGGGTTAGGGTGAGCGCCCGCCTTGCTGACTAACGCCGGCATCGGGCAATGATGGCGCGATTTGCTTTTCACAAGCAAGTTGAAGTTGAAGCAACCAACTCTCCCCCTGTTGCTCCAAGATAAACCATCTCTGCTGGGCAATTCGAAAATGTTCAAGCACGGTCTTCGCACCTTTGCGACGACGGCTCTGCGCAGCGCAGAAGCCTCGACAGCATACAACACCAAGGTGTCCCACGCTCAAGGGTGGGTCAATGGCCTGACAGAAGGTAAAAACAACGAAGAATCCGAGATTGAACAAAGCGGTTTGGGTCAATTCAAGTGCTGACTAGCATCGATGGTATAGCAATTGGCAATACACCTCTGATCAGACTCAAGCGTCTTTCCGAGGAGACTGGCTGCAATGTCCTTGGCAAGGCCGAGTTCCAGAACCCAGGTGGCAGTGTCAAGGACCGGGCTGCGCTATATGTCGTGAAAGACGCTGAAGAGAAAGGGCTTTTGCGGCCAGGTGGCACCGTGGTGGAAGGGACCGCCGGAAACACCGGCATTGGCCTGGCTCATGTCTGTCGGTCGAAGGGATACAAACTCGTCATCTACATGCCCAACACGCAATCACAAGGCAAGATCGATCTGTTGCGGCTCTTGGGCGCTGAAGTCTACCCCGTGCCCGCAGTCGCATTTGATAATCCGGAGAACTATAATCACCAGGCACGGCGCCACGCTGAGTCTCTTGATAACGCTGTCTGGACCAATCAATTTGACAACACTGCAAACCGGCAAGCACACATTGAGACGACTGGGCCAGAGATATGGGCGCAAACCCAGGGCAAAATAGATGCCTTTACATGTGCCACCGGAACAGCTGGCACACTGGCAGGAATTACCCGGTATTTAAAGACAGTCAGTGACGGACGTGTAAAGAGCTTCCTTGCCGACCCGCCGGGCAGCGTGCTGCACAGCTACATTCAGAGTGGAGGCAAGCTCGCCGAGCGGGCTGGAGGAAGTATAACAGAGGGCATTGGCCAGGGTCGTGTCACGGAGAACTTGAAACCAGACATTGATCTGGTCGATGGCTCGCTGCACATCAGCGACGAGAAGAGCATCGAGATGGTGTACCGCTGCTTGGACGAAGAGGGTCTGTACCTTGGTGCAAGCTCCGCCTTGAACGTGGTTGCTGCCAAGGAGGTCGCTGAGAAGCTGGGCAAAGGCCATACTGTCGTTACGATTCTATGCGACGGTGCCTATCGGTACGCTGACCGTCTCTTCTCCGACAAGTGGCTGAAGAGCAAGAACCTTCGAGGTGTCATTCCCAAGCATTTAGAAAAGTATATTGTATTACCATAGGGCAGTCAACTGAGCGAGCCAAGTTTATGTACAGAACTAAGCAGATTTTTATTTATCTGGATATATCACAATTCAACACAATTTTTGTTCATACATCACACAACAGCCAGGCCTTTCGACATTCCGTATCCGTTGTATGCCACGCCACGCAGATTCCAAGGTGTCGTTTCTTGCTGGACATTCCCTCCGGCATCAGTAGCCCGACTCAGAATGACTTTCCCACGGCCTTTCTCCAGAGGCACAGAGGCTTTCCACAGCTTCCAGCACCATTTATCATTTGTGGATCTTATTTCCTCGCACTGCCGTCCTTCCAACTGAGCTTCAATCCACGTTTTGCCTCCATCCCCCGAAACCTCCACACGCGTGATGGGACCATAGTGGCCCTGTGGAACGGCATATCCTTCTGCTTCAACTCTGCCTGACGCCGGTAGATGGATCGTCTCATTATCATCTGGAGCGGCAACAACAGAGTTGATAGGCATATCCAACAGCGGCGGGACCTGATCCCAGTATCCCTTTGCTTTGTCAGAACTGTCCACTTCTGGCGGGAGCACTTTGTAGTCATATCGCTGATAGTGGTTCTGCGAATGCTCGCCTTGGATCGTGATGCGATCTACCCATTTGACCCATCTGGCGCCCGCGACTCCCGGTATGACTACTCGCACTGGGAATCCGTGATTCGGGCTCAATGGTTTGTTGTTCATCTATGAAGTATGCTTAGTATGGCGATGGCTTATGAAAGGGAAGACATGCCTCCAGCGCAAGAATGACCTCGTCCAACTCACTCATGCACCTCTCCAGCTCCACGCTGCCCCCATACCACTTCTCGTCCTGGCACTCAACCTGGTTACACTCAAAAGCAGCGAATAGCCCCGGTCCGCGTTCACACTGCCCTTGATTCACGCCCGCTGCTATCAATACATCCCTCAAGCGCGGACCCTTCCATTTACAATTCATCACCGCGCCATCAAGCCAATCTATCCCCTGGACTTCTTTGAGTTCCGTGCGCATAGTATGGCGGCGGTTTCCAGCACATTGAAGAGCGCAGACAACTTCATGCTGCGGGAACTTGGAGCGGAGATCACTTATTGAAAGAGACAGCGGTCTACTCACTTGTCCATCGATTTTCACTATGTGGCTATCGGCGTCCATGTGAGGGATTGGGCCATGGTTGCGGTCGTAGGTGGCATCGTTTTCTGTTATGAAGCTGTGCAATAAGTAGTAAGCTAGGTGTTATTGAAGTCACTCGTTGTCCTGACCTTGACACAAGCTTCTTGATTGGAGGCTCGCGATTCAGAGGCTTTTCTTTCGAGTACTCGATATGCTTCCGTCTGGTCAGTCGTCTGGTAGATTGTTTGGGGAATCTGCCAGTCGAGAACATACAGTTGAGATGGTACTAGCACTCATGGCATCCACTCTTTCAGCGCCGTGTCCATTCAATCATTGTTTTCATGTCGCAATGAAGCAAGGTAGTTCTGTGTGGAATGGATTGTTTGTTCTGAAGGCTTGACGTCACTCGCCTCCACGGCTTGGATTCTGGAACGCCACGTGATATACATCGCCTGAGGCATTATTTCTGTGCCAATCCGCATATGATTGGTGTAGTAAACTCTATATATTGATAATGTACATGTCTGAAACAGACGATGAGTGGACAGGAGTCGAGAAGAAAGAACCCAGAGTGTAGAAAACGCCAGCAATGCTTGCTCATATGTATGTATCATGAAAAAGACAAATCCCAGGGAAACCCCCCACAACAACAACGACAGAAAAATGTTTATAGTCACACAGATATCGAAAGATAGAAAGATGAAAACGATATAACAGTCTATCCAGGAGGACTTCACTGATGCCTGACGGTGCAGCATCGTTTAACTCTCCGGCATGCGCATATAAGCTTCAATGGCAGTACTGAAGGCCGAAAATCCAACACAACCAACGAGAGCAGCCTGGGGGCCAGCATTTCGCGCCAGCCATGCCCCGGTAATACACCCTGAAGCAGTGTGGTTCATCAGATCGTTCTTAGCGCGGAGGCCCTCGATGGCGCATTCTGTAGCAGCGTAAACACCGCCGATGTACCCGAAATTCTTCGCTGAGCTCCATGATCGGCTGCCCATGTCTTTGAATCCGGTTTTGAGCTGTTCGCGCCACGGCATATTGGCGATTTCGGCGCCTCTGGGTGTGAACGGGTTATCGTATGTCATCTATAATTCTCAGCGATTAGTTGTGTCCCGGCATAGCAGGGCCGCAAAATAGAACGTACAGAGGCACCGAGAAACCCGAATGCACCACCTAGCACAAATCCACCACCGGCAGACAGCACTACTTTGAACGGACAAGATTCGGCAAATGAGTTTATCTATTTGTTCCATTGAAGGAGCAGTTAGCGCCGTGTTCTTTTGTTCTTTTCAGCTATAACTCCAGCGACAACTCACCAGCTTGACCATATTCTGTTCCTGGTCACTCATGCCCGCAGTCGCCGGGTTTGCGCCAGCGCCGCCCATCGGGGGAAAGCCAGGGAAACTCATTTCGCTGAGAGTGGTATGTGTCTTGATCGAACCGGGGGTTGTTTTCTGTTATCCGACGGAGGTATATTGCAGGCTGTACGGAGGGAGTACGGAGGGTCTGTTTTCGTCGAGTAAAAGGTGGTAGCGATTATATTGGACCGCTGGTTTTCGGAGTAGGTTCAATGAATATAACAGAATTCCAACACTTTCTGATCCAAGCCGAATTAAGGTGAGAGTTGTATGGCGGATATCTTCCGCGCTGGTTGATTGTGGTTGTTGCGCGCCGCGGAGGAAGCAAAAAAAAAATTATACACGTACGGTTGGCAGAGAGACCAACTGTGCAGGTCTGTCAACCACCTTCATGGTCATTGGATACCAATTATTCGTTGTATTTGGTGATCAGTGTTGTTTTCTATCTATGACGAACTATTTTGAATGGTCCCTTCTATCTATTATACGTTTTTCTGTTGCAACCAGAATCCTCAAACAAAATTCATATTCGATATATATAAAACGACTATATACATCGGTCTGATCCAGCGCGACTGTGCAAGATTGAATACAGTCCAAGTAACCTTTGGAAGGGTCATCACTGCGGAATAGAGAAGAGATAGACAGTGCACAGGATCCTAGATAATGCAGACCGACGTTGGATCTACCTCGTTCAACTCAGTTGGCCAAAGCCTGGTCGTGATGAAAACCCCCTTGCGAATGAAGACGTTCTTCTCTTCATCGACGCAATCCAGAGCAAGTCCAATGCCCTCAACCATTAGGAGACACCATACGCTATCAAGTCTTTCCTCCTCTTCGCTGAGATCAAGCTGGACAGCACCTATCGGTACGTCCTTCCACTTGGTTTCGATGTCTGTATTTCCTTCCGCAGAATACGGAATCATATAAGGGAATGATCTCCAGTTGCCGCGTCCTATTTGTTGATCAAACCGCTTCCATCTCTCGTCATCCCTATATACTATAGCCATTGTGAACAGAGGAGCGGAAATATGAAGAGATGCATCCTCTTCTAGCTCTCCCAGGCCTCTCATCTCACTCTCATCACCGAGCGTACGCGGGAGCCGTTCGAATTTGGCAAAAACCCGCCTCTTAACGCTGCTGGTAAACTGGCCTGAACCAGGGGCATATCTCTGCGAAATTGAAGTGTGATTAGTACCTCCATCCAATGCAGCCCAGGACCACGAGGGGGCCCTCTGTTGCTGCTTATCCTTTGGACGAGTCATGGACATCTTCGTAGGCTTGTCCAAGTAGCCAGTAGCCTTGAGAACATCGGGGCCCAATATCTGGTTTCTGATACCACGACGACACTGCCACAAGAGGCCCCACGGCAAATCCACCTGCCACAAACCGGCGATGTATGGACCGGGAATGCATTCCAGGAGTTGTCGGACAATACCTCCCACTGCAAGTAGACGATCGCCGGACTTTGTCAGTAAGCGAGGGGTGTAATTCAGATCCAGCATCCAATACCAAAGATTCAACATATCCAATACCGGGTCTGGATGCCTTGCTGCCTTGGGAACAGGATGATCTTTGTACCATGGCTTAGGCCGCCAAAAAGACGACGGCCCCTGGGTTGTGAAATCAGACACACGTCCATAATCGTCGTACCTGGATTCGATACATCTAAACTCGAGCGTCTTGTCGCCATAGACAAGAACCCTACGCGGCAGGACCCTTTCTTCATAGCACCATGCTCTCGCATCTCCCGGCCCGTATGTCGTCGCCATAGGTTTTGTGCGTAAAAACACGCGGTCCGGGGCCCTGACTAGAGGGTATGGGATCTCCGGTGCAATATCGGGCGTTTTAATAGGACCCAGGAAGCCCTCATGGATGGACTCGGCTCGAGTAGCCTGAATGGTGAGGAATGAATTGCCAAAAATCCGATCCATTCGGGCAATTTCTTTCATCTTGTCCTCCTTGTTGTCGTCCTGGATGATGCAAAGCGCATCAATCCACAGATAACGCACGCCCAGCCAGCGCGCAACCTGGATTGCATCGCGGTGAGTCTGGGGCAGGCTGGCCTCGGGGATGCTGTCCATTAAGCTGGCCTTGGTCGCGTTTGTCATCATGACCGGTTGCGCTGCTACACCCCAGACGTAGCTTAGAGTGATGTATTTCCGATCGGCTTGATCTGAGCGTGTCTGAACCACACGCAGGCTTCCTTCTAGATCAATGAGATAAGTTGGCAAGGTGAAATCTCCTGTTGAGATGCATTCCGGGTGGTTTTCTTGACAACGCGCAGTCCAGTATCTGACGAGTTTCATTGCGTCGCTGGAAGACGAATCGCGGTCAACAAGCAACCCTTTGATGTACTCAGCAGCTGGGTTTTCTGCATTATCATCAGCAGGATCCTTCAACACCTGGAGAGCTTCTACCTGGACGTGCGAGAAGATACAACTCCGCGCCATAAGTGCCCAGCCTAAAGCTCAGAGATGGCAACTGAAACCCAGACAACCTATCCAGATCCCCGTATAGCTCAACAGAAGAGTCTGAAGCAGCCATTCTATTGTAGTCGAGGTTCACATCTTCTAAAACCAGCTTGTACAGCCAGCTGCAGAAAGAGCAGCTGCATGACTGGAACTCTTGAAAAGTGTCGTGCAGCGTGTGGGTGGTGTGTTTTAATTCTCGAAGGGTTGGGAGTGTCCTGCACTGCATGCAGAGGTTCTCGTCCATTGTTGCGTAGAGAAGATTCAGTCAAACTAGGATCAGCATGGGTGAAATGGTCATGCACTTGAAGGCTGAAGCTCATCTGGGCGCCCTAAGATGTTAGTGAGGATCCGTGCCGTTAGTGCAGTAAACACCAAAAACCTGAATATCCTCACAAAGTGCAATGAACTACCCCTAAAATGGCTTCTCTGCTAAGACTACAGCGTGATTTATGCAAGCTGCACTTTTCAATTAGACGAGTGACTGATTTTGGAGACACGTCACCTGACTTGTGGAAGCTCCTTGGCCGCTCTCCACAACGTCAGTGGTCACGTCCTGTTGTTTCAACATGCTCTCGTCTCTCATGCAGTCTTTGCCACGGCTTGGACGAAGATGGACTCCGCTCACTTTCTCCAATCCAAACTTTGTCCGGATACCTGCACACCAGGCAATCGAAGAAGAGACACTCCCCGGCTATGTCGCTGCCCGATACCATCCCACTCGAATAGGAGAAATCCTCAGGAACCGATATCAAGTGGTGGGCAAACTGGGCTTTGGCGCGAGCTCGACCGTGTGGCTTGCGCGGGACATGGAGTGAGGCGTCTCGAAATCTATGTCTAGGACATATGCTAACCTGGATGGTAGTTGTCGTCGTTATGTGGCTATCAAGATCTTCGTTCAGTCCGCAGCGCTGGGGCAGCAGCTGGATAACGAGCTGGCTATATATAAGCGCATGGAAGGAAGCTCACAGAAGCATCCAGGCCGCAAGTATGTCAGGTCGTTGCTTGACTCGTTTGACATCGATGGACCTGAACACGCCAGGCATAGATGTCTCGTGCATCCTCCGTTATGGGAGAGCGTGCTGGCTTTCTTATTCCGCAACCCAATCCAGAGACTGCCTACCCCCGTGCTGGTGGTTGTGCTTCACCGTTTACTTCTAGCGCTGGACTATTTGCATACAGAATGTCGCATTATCCATACCGGTACGCCCTCTGATTCTATCTTGTATTCCCATCTTTAACCCATATTAGACATCAAGGCCGATAATCTTATGTTCGGCATCGCCGATGATTCTGTCTTCAAGGACTTTGAAGACAAGGAGCTCCATGAACCCTGTCCTAGAAAAGAGCTAGACGGAAGAACAGTCTACCTGTCACAGGAACTCCGAATGCCGAAGCAGCTGGATGCGCCGGTGCTATGCGACTTTGGGTCGGCCGTATTCGGCGATGAAGCGCATTCAGAAGACATCCAGCCTGACATCTATCGATCACCAGAGGCGATTCTGGAAGTTCCATGGACGTATAGTGCTGATATATGGAATGTGGGATGCATGGTAATCCAGCCCAACAGTATCAACCTGATATCTTCGAAAGCTTACCTTGCAGATTTGGAACCTCTACGAAGGCGAGTCCCTGTTCAGTGGCCACGACCCCGAATTCAAGACCTATCGCAGCAGAGCCCATCTAGCAGAAATGATACGTCTACTGGGCCCACCACCGCCTAGCCTGCTTGCACGGGGGAAACTGAGTCGAAAGTTTTTCTCCGAGGAAGGTAAGTTGCTTGTGTCAAGACATGGTGTATAATCACTCACTGTGACGTAGGAAAGTTCTGTGCCGGGATTGCAGTGCATGAGCACACTCCGCTTGAGGCGAGGGAAACGTCTCTCGAAGGACAGGAAAAGGAAAAGTTCCTTTGCTTCGTTCGGAAGATGCTGCAGTGGGAGCCGAGCGCGCGCAGTTCTGCGAAGGAACTGGCAGGGGATGAATGGCTGCAAGCAGAGTTGCGTAAATGAATAGCTTCAGCATCTGGACAGAAGAGGCGTCATATGGATAAAACTATCTCTCTTCATTGTCATGGCATATATCGAGCATGAAATGCATTCATCGAAGGCCGCTCACGTCTTCTCTCTCTCTCTGACTGAACTGTTCGACTAGACTGTACTGCGTTCAAAAGTAGTCGGCAGCTATATCTTCTCAAAATGTGACAAGCTAGTGTGTAGATCTATTTCTATTCCTAGTCAAAATATACATACATTCCATTGGTATTTGTTCAGAGATACGCTGAAATATCCACATCAAATAAGATCGACCAATCCAATCCACTGGTCGTAGAAGAAGCGAAGAAAAAGTTCGTAAGAAAAGCCTTGTCGCGTAATTCGTGTTGTCTGTAGTGAGACGCAAAACATCCGCCAAAAGCGAGAGAAATGGCACGCAAGAAGATCAATACCAAAATCTGAGGGTCTTGTCTTGTCGAAGGCAAAGATAAGAATACAATATATATGCAAGAAATGTCGAGTGTGTATCGTTTCATGATGTAAGCTCAGAAAGCCTCCCATTCATCCTGCTCCTTCTGCTGAGCTGCCTTGATGATGTCGGCTTTCTTGGATGACGATGACGAGGAAGAGGAAGAAGACGACGTTAGGCTCTTTTCCCATTCATCCATGAGGCTTGACGCGGTGCGTGTGAGCTGAGAAGCGGTGAATTTGCTCAGTGCTGGCCACGGAATGCCATTGTTGTCCGTGCGATGACGTCCTCCTTCATCGATATTTCGGTCTCCAAAGCTATATTTTTCTCCCCCCGTTAGTTAAGATAGACTCACAAAGGGCGACTGCTGAAAAATGGAGCAAGGGATTGTATACGACCAATCAATCAATTAATCGAATCAACGCAAACGATATCCAATAAGCAACGGACTTACCTTGCGCTGGTCCTGGGACTGCTAAGCTGGGTCGAAGGAGACTGGTCGTGCTTGGAGGGAAGCGTCGATTGACTGGAAGAAGGCGTGTGCGATTTTTTGACCGGCTGCGGCGTATCCCAGCTACCCCAGTCATCATCCTCCACGTCGAGATGGGTCGATTCCGAGTCCTCGGACTCTTTCTGTGCGTTTGGGGTATTGGCGGCGGCTGCTTGCTTCGTTTCGAGCTTCTGCCCGGGGGTATCAACTCCGAATTCACTCCAAAACGATACCTCTACATCGGCCGGAGAAGAAATATTATTACCAGATTTCTTTGCTGCCTCTTTAGACAAGGAGGACGATGAGTTTGTCCGTGCAAATGCTCCATTTTGCTCTCGGTTACGAACTGGCGTCACACTCCGCTCGTTTCGTTGTCCACTGCGAGAACGCTGGGTAGTAGGAGCTGGGGCCTGCAACGTCCGTGTGCGATTGGCGCTGATGGCTTCTTCACCGACTGTAGCCTGCCGAATGTCTTCCAGAAACGTCCATAATCCTTCCCTCAAGTCGGATGCCATCTGTCTACCCGTCCGCAGGAGAGCCTCGCTAGATGGTGGAGGCAGAGATCGCCGCCACTGATTGCCAGAAGGGTCTTGCGTCGTCAGGTCGTCGGATTCCTCCACTAACCTCGGCGAATCCTTCACTCGTTCTACGGAAGGAAGTGTCGCTGATCGTGGATGTCTGGTTGCCTGAGTCTCGTGGGTTGTCGTTTGCTCCGAATCGGCCTTCATTGGAAACGGCGGCTTGACAACGCCCATGTCGGGGGAGAGCAACGAGAGCGTACGGGTGTGTTTAGAGCCAGCAAAGACCCGGCGACCGTTGGCAGAAACCGAAATATCGCCCTTGGGCACACTTCGAACGCTGGTTCGCCTCTCTAGTTCTTTGCTTCTTCTGATCTGAGCGGATACGGTATCTATGGGAGTGGGAGTGGCAGTGCCTGCTGAGCTTGTGGTTTCAGCAGTCTTTGGAGATTCCTCATCGGGTTCATCTGTTGACGGTCGCAATGGTCGCATGGCCTCGGCGCGATGGCTGATTTCGGTCTGCTTCTTGTGTCTCTCGCTCAGAACCCATTGTTTTTTGAGAGTGGCCAGCTCTACTTCGGCTTTCTGCAGCTCCTCGCGGAGCTCGAGGACTTTTCGCTCCTGGGAGGCAATGGCAGTAAGAAGATGGGTGGGTTCCAAGGCCTCCTCGCCTGGAGTGAGGGCCTCTGGAATGGACTGTCCTGGAGATATCATGCGGGGAGACTCGGTCGCAGGGGTGCCGGCGACGACGACGGCTGGAGAGGGCTGCTGGTCTGATCGGAGATTGAGTGGTGGAGCGACGGGGAAGCTGAGAGTCAAGCGTTTCGCATGGCGAGCGGCCATGCTGGGACGCGAGGGGAGAGCCGGGCGGCTCTCCATGACATGCTTCTCTTCTTCCGGCGGTGGTGACTCTGGGGTAGTTCCATGGTCGGCGGTTCCAGCAGACTCCATGCTGGGCAAAAGAGGCAGAATGTGTGGTCAAGTGATCGGCACGCAGAATATCATGGCTGAAAACAGCAGAGGAATGCAACCAGGCACAGGTGACAGTAGTCAAGGAGAGAACGAAAAACAGCACAAATAATCAAAGGGGCAAAAACAGACGCAGCATCAGCATCGTTAACAGCGCGAGTTAAGCACTAACTTAGCCAAACGCATGCAGCGATCGGCCGAGGCAACCAACTTGAACCAAGCGTTGGCTGGCGTTTCAGGTCTGGAGGCTAGCCGTGCAGGGCGATTGCAGTGGATCGCAGCGTGTCTAGGCCGACTCCACGAGGAGCTTCGTGTGCTGTGCGTGCGCAGACCAGAATTCTCTCAGCGCAGAGCAGTGCAGAGAGAGAGTGCGGGCTCAGGGGTGCATGCGCGGCTGGTGGGTGCTTCCTCCCGTGGCTCATTTTCCCGACGGGTGCCTTGCAGCCTTGCAGCCTTGCAGCCTTGCAGCTCTGAGTTACTCGTAAGTGCTATTTAATTACAACCGCGAACCTTTGAAGTATCATAATAGTGTTGCTAGCATGAATCTCTACCTCTGCAGCATTAAGTACATCAGCTCCCCCAAAATATATAAACATCCACTTCACGCATAGAGTACAAACAAAGTAAGCGTCGAAAACTATCTATCAGAAAAATGTGAAGAAGAAGAGAAAAAAAAAAAAAGCAATCGACCGAGAATTGAAACAGTACGGACCGGCCTCGATGGGCGATGGCTGAATACACCATGGGAATCAAGCGAAGGAAAATCAAGTGTACACAAAATTAGGCAATCGATGCCACACAAAATGTCAGCATAAAAGAAGAGAAGAGGACGAGAAGAAACAGGAACAAGATATTACATATCCAACTCAAAAACTCCAGTGCTGTGCAGAGAGAGCCAATGAAGGCAAAAGAGAAGCGAAAAATCTACAAAGACACATGTCACATGTCTCGTGCTGAATGAGTAGGCTGATTAACAGCGATGAGAGGCGTGTCCGTCAACCGAAAAAAAAGAGGATATGATTGTCGAAAAATGATCGCGCGAAGAGGAAAGAGAAAGACGAAGCCGCCGGATATGCAAAGAGGATGGAATAGAAAGAAAGAAGGAGATCCGGCGAATGTGGGAGTCAGGTGGCGATAATTGTGTTGGAAAATGTTGTACAAAGAATGGATTTTCTCGATCGTTGGTAGAAGATAGTACAAGGTGTCGAATTCACAGTAGCAGACGGTTTCCACTGATCATGTCTTAGATGGCCGGCCATCGATTACGGAGCCCTTCACTCCATCGTTGATACAGGACATCGGCAAGCTGCTTGGTGTGTTCCATCCCCGGGACATGCTGCCCAGGCATGTTGGCCAATTGCGGGCTGCTCTTCTGCTCTACTTGGAGCTGTTCTGATTGTCGACGACGGTGGCTTTTGAGGTGTGGGTTGTTTTGGGCCAGGACGAGTTTGGGCTTCTGAGGTGTAGTCTGTGCTGGTTCAGGAAGCATAGCTGCGAGTTTGGAATCACTATTGACGTCGTTAGGAAGTGAGTAAAATGACAAGGAAAGAAGATAGTACTCACGCTCTCATCTTCTCATTGGATAGCTTCAAGATATGATATAACCCTTCCGGGTCAACCATTTCAAGATCACTGAATGCCTCAGCCAGCCGAGAGATCGCCTCTCTTTTCTCCTGATCCCCTGTGTGTGCCAGGATTTCCTGGCAAGCGAGCCCAACACCCCTGCTATATGCCCTGCGTCCCAGCTGAGCTTCCTTGCTGTTAGGAACAGGGTCGGTAAACAGAGTCTTGGCTGCCACATTTTCGTCCAGCCCAGGAGGGTAGTTGTAATACTGCGCCTGATCACTAGGTGCCTTGTCAGAAACTCGGCGAAATTGGCGTACTGTAGATGGACTGTTTCCGTAGCTCAGGTTGAGGCCGAGCGGTTGTTTCACGCCGCTGGATCGTCGCTTCGTGGTGGATCGTTTGACAGAAGGGGATCGTTCCGCGGCGGGCGTTCGTCGAACGGTAGAGTTGGCGACGGGTTTCAAGACGCCGTGCGGAGTCATCGATTGGAGCTCCTCTGATTTCACAAACGGATCCTCACAGAAATCCTCGGCAATTATTGGCTTCTTGATCGTAGGTGCTTTGACCGTGTCAAACACCCATCCGTCGTCGTCGTCGTCTTTCGGGGTGAATGTAGTTCTTGCAAACTGTCAGCTTTTCATATTCACGATAGGAGGCTCAAGCATCCTTACAGGGTTTCCGCGTAGTATTTTGCGTCGTCTCCATGTTCCTTGCCGTTATCCCAATTTTCCTTACGTTGGATCAGCTCTTGTAGAGTGTCGGTCTTCCCTGCATTGCGAACGAACTTGTGCTTCAACAGTTCTTTCGCCGTGTATCGCCTATCGGGATCCTTCACCAAACACTGGGCAATAAAGTCCTTGAATGTTTGGCTGAATTCGTTGCCTTCGAGGCGTGGCGCCGGGGCCTTGGGAATATGAAAGAGTACTTTCATTGGATGAGTGCTGGCGTGTGGCGGCTCTCCGTTTGCAAGTTCCATTGCCGTTATACCCAACGACCAGATGTCTGCCTTGAAGTCGTACCCAGCCTGCTGGATCACTTCGGGCGCCATCCAGAAAGGCGTCCCAACGAATGTGTTTCTCTGCGATTTGATATTGGACAGCTGAGCAGCCACACCAAAATCCGCCAGCTTGACCTTTCCGGATTGAGAAAGAAGAACATTGGCTGCTTTGATATCCCGGTGAATCTTGCCCTCCCGGTGGAGATAATCGAGGCCCAACAATAGCTCGCGGCAGACAATGGCAATGTGCGCTTCGGTGAAGACCCCTGGTTTCATCTATGACCTGTTAGCTTCTTTTCTTCCTTGCGAATAAATGCAAATGAGCTCCTACCAGATCCAGACAAGAACCACCCCCAAGGAATTCCATGACGATCCATAACTTGTGACCACGCAAGAAGCTCGCTTTGTACTGGGTGACGTAGGGGCTCGCACAAGCTGCCAGGACGGATATTTCTTGCTGGATCTCGGCGATGTCGTCCTCGCTCGACTCGAGATCGATCTGGGTACATTCCATCAGCAACTTGTGACAGAACGCTCAATGGGCAACGACTTACATGTTTAATGGCCACTATCTCCCCAGTCTCCTTCTCGATGCCCTTGTAGACAGTGCCGAAGCTCCCACCTGAATTGATGACTCGATTAGTAAATGCACCACTCGATGGCCGGTACACAGCAACTCACAGCCCAATTCCTCCATCACCTGGTAGCGACTCGCCATGTCGCCCTCGGACGCCATTTTCTGCACAAATGCACAATTGTGCTGGGAAATGCGATTGCGACTGGGCTTCTCTTTGCTCCTGTGCTGAAGAACAGGGGCGTCCAACAACGAATTGCAGAAGGAGAAGAGGCACGGCAGGCACGAGGAGTGAAGGAGAAGGTGAAGAAGAAGAAAAGGGGAGTTTTGTCTATCTTTTACTCCGCGACCCAAAGGCTCAGCAGGGCAAGAGCTGTAGCGCGGGCAGGCGCTACCTGCCCCATCGAGGCCTCGGGCGGTGGAAACACGGTCGCCATGAGCAACCGGCAACGCTAAGGCTGCGGGCCAATCACAGCGCGGGCTCGGAGACCCGCAGCCTTCGAAGCTTCGAAGACGCAAGACGCAGCAATAATAACTCGCTGCCCTTGCCTGGCTGTACTCATCATTGACTATTCTTCGCCTGAGAGGCCATGCGCAAGGATTGCCCCATTGTCCCAAGCACGACAAGTGCCTGGCTTATTGATTGAAATTTGAATCTAGCATTTACGCACATTTCCATGCAACCAGCTAACTGCCTACTGACTGCCTTGGAGATCTGCAATTAATCGAGAAACTCGGTCGAGATACTACACCATCCGGACTATTCTTTCTGCGCCGGCTTGAGTCAACTAACACAGGGATAGGTACAACAAGATCGGTGTTGATTGCAACCTCTGGCCTCATTAGGAGACACGCCTTTTACGTACTGCGTAAACGCACAACCACGCAGCTGACTGGAATGCGGGGATTCGAGTTCGGATCACATGGTCAGCTTGTGGTTTGACTTTATCCCTTGAAGGGTCGATGATCTGGGGTAGACAGAGGATCTGAAGTTCACAGCGAAGGGGATACGAGAAGCCAGGATGACTACTCATCGTGCTACGACTATCGGAGTCCACCCTTGGTTGATAATCTGTACCCATAAGGCACGAAGATTGTTCGATCTATGGCATACCTGTCAGTGTAAGGTAATAATTAGTAGCCAGAGCAGATGCCGTACAGGATTCAGTCGAGATATTTAGTCATAAAGATTTAGCGTAGTTGCGGTCCCAGTTGGTTTGAGGCTTTGAGCCAATCACGTGGCGTTCCGCCCGATCTCGCCCAAGCGGCGGACTTCTCCGCAATCGGCCTGGAAGAAATTATTCAGCATTCTGTTTAGATTTAGCATTTACTCTTGACGCAGGGCATCGTGTTCTTCAGCTGCTCCATAGATATACACACACAGACATCATCATGTCAGCGCCGCGCAGTGTTGCTGCAGTCCTGCGGCGGACAAGGCTATCCCGGGCACCCCAGGCGCAGACATTGTTCGCCCCGATTGCTGTCAACGCCCGCCGTCCGTTCAGCGTCACCACCGCTCCCCGAGCAGACGCCTCCAGAAAAGTGCAATTGACTGCAGCGGCATACCCCCAGCTCAAGAGGGACCCGAAATTCGCACAGGTCACCAAGGAGCATGTACAATACTTCAAAGAGCTGCTCGGCACGGACTCTGCGCTCATCGACGGCATCAACGCCGATGCCGCGGATGACCTTGCCCCCTTCAACAGCGACTGGATGCGCAAGTACGGCGGCCAGACACGACTAGTCCTCAAACCACAGACTACGGAGGAAGTGAGCAAAATCCTGGGTTACTGCAACGAGCACAAGCTGGCCGTGGTGCCTCAGGGAGGAAACACCGGCCTCGTTGGAGGCTCCGTGCCTGTGTTCGACGAGATCATCATAAACACGGCGCGCATGAACAAGATCCGCTCCTTTGACGATGAATCCGGCGTCCTCGTCGCCGATGCGGGTGTTATTCTTGAAGTGGCCGACTCGTATGTCGGTAAGCACGGCCACCTCTTCCCGTTGGACCTGGGAGCCAAGGGATCCTGCCACATTGGAGGAAACGTCTCGACCAACGCCGGTGGCCTGCGTCTCCTGCGTTACGGAAGTCTGCACGGCAGCGTTTTGGGACTGGAAGCCGTCCTGCCAGACGGAACCATTGTGGACGCTCTATCTACGCTGCGGAAGAATAACACGGGTTACGACTTTAAGCAGTTGTTCATCGGGTCCGAGGGAACTATCGGCATTATCACAGGGGTCTCCATTCTCTGCCCGCCTCGTGCCAAGGCTGTCAACGTGGCATATTTTGGATTGGAGAGTTTCGAGCACGTCCGCAAGGCGTTCCGTGAAGCCAAGGGCCAGCTGTCCGAGATCCTTTCGGCCTTTGAACTGATGGACGGCCGCAGTCAGAGCTTGGTGCGGGAGTCTACTGGCAACAAGCACCCCCTGGAGGGCGAATACCCGTTCTACTGTCTGATTGAAACCAGCGGTTCCAATGCCGAACACGACATTGCTAAGCTGGAGGCTTTCCTGGAACACGTCATGGGCGAAGGCATAGTCGCCGACGGAGTGCTTGCCCAAGACGAAACACAGATCCAGTCGCTGTGGCGCTGGCGTGAAGGCATCACGGAATCGCTCAGCCATCTGGGCGGAACCTACAAGTATGACGTGTCTATCCCGCTGCCCGAGCTCTACCAGCTCGTGGAAGACTGCAAGACTCGCCTTACTGAGAAGGGATTTGTGGGCGACGACGACTCGTTCCCCGTCCGCGCTGTGGTCGGCTACGGCCACATGGGAGACTCCAACTTGCATTTGAACGTGGCTGTCCGGCAGTACAACAAGGACGTCGAGAAGGCAATTGAGCCGTGGGTGTATGAATGGATCGCCAAGCGCAATGGAAGCATCAGTGCAGAGCATGGACTGGGAGTTGCGAAGAAGGACTTTGTTGGATATAGCCAGAACGATACGAACATCAAGCTCATGAAGCAGCTGAAGGATCTGTATGACCCGGTGAGTCCCCCTCTGCGTATATGTGTCTACTTGCAATTCGGACTTCTAATGCGTGCTTCACATCCAGAACGGGATTATGAACCCCTACAAGTATATATAAGTCTTGTGTCAATAGAATATTTTTCTCCCAATAAATCGTCGTCATCCGTAGGCATAAAACGTCGACGTCATCAGCAGTTCCCCACACCGACGGAGCTGTCTTCCTCTCGCTCCCCCAAACCATCCTCCTCCATTCCCCAGGAGACACACAGAAAAAAGAAAAAAGAAATGTCTCATACAGCTTTAATCACCGGTGCAACAGGCCTGCTCGGCCGCGAAGTCACCAAAGCCTTCAAACAGGCCGGATGGCTGACGGTTGGGCAAGGGTTCAATCGAGCCGCCCCGCCGACGATCCTGAAGGCCAACCTGGAGGATCCCAGCGACGTGAAGAGGATAATTGACGAGGCCAAGTATGCGGTCTTTCTCCTTGCTGTACTTCCATAAGAGTCGTTGGGTCGGGCTAATTGGACGTGCCGTATATATAGACCGCAGGTGGTTGTTCACTGTATGCTGCCCTCCTCTCTTTGCCGAAGAACAAGAAACAATGCTAATGGAGAATGAAGGCGCTGCAAACCGACAGCCAGATGCCTGCGAAAAGAACCCCGAACAAGCGCGCAAACTCAACATCGAGGCAACCCGCATCCTCGCAGAAGAAACCTCGGCGCGCGGCATTCTTCTCATCTACGTCTCGACAGACTACGTGTTCCCCGGCACCGAAGGCGAAGCGCCCTACGAAACCGACTCGGCGACAAACCCGCCGAATAGCTACGGCGAAATGAAACGTGCCGGCGAAGTAGCCGTGCTGGAGACTACGAAGGAGAGCGGCCTTGGGGTTGTGTTACGGCTGCCTCTTCTATACGGGTACACGGAATACAACGGCGAGAGCGCAGTAAACACGCTCCTCGACGCCGTTGAAAGGAGCAAGGATGCCGCAGCAGGCATCAAGATGGACGACTGGGCGCGCCGGTATCCGACCAACACGCAAGACGTGGGGCGCGTCTGCAACGACATTGCAGTGCGGTACATCAAGGATAAGAACAACATCAAATCGCTGCCCAAGATCCTGCAATTCTCGGCCGAGGAGGACATGACCAAGTACGACATGGCGCAGCGATTCGCGAAGATTCTGAACGTTGAGGTTCCGGGCATGAGTGCAAACAAGGAAGGGAACGATCCCAACGCTGCTGTTCAGAGGCCGTACAACACGCACCTGTCGACCCGGGCGCTGCGAGAAGTTGGAGTCAATGTGCAGGCGGTGAAGTTCGATGACTGGTGGTACGTCTTTTTTTTTGTTGTTGGTGGTATGATTCTGTCGCTAATTGCTGGTCCAGGCGGGCATACTTGAAAAAGCCATGAATCCGAAGCATCCAGCTTGACGATGATCAGTCAGAGTTGCATTCCAGGGCACTTGATCAGCATTGGCGGTGCTACCGTACATGGCACTAAATAATTTACACTGCTCAGTGCTCACAGACACTCTTCATCGGACGTGATATTCATTTCTTGGTAAATAATAGTTGCGAAGCCCGACGCAAGGCATATGAGGCACTGAGACTCGGGCAGTGACTGATCCAGGACTAGTAGTACTATAAATACTGCAGAAAAATAGCACGAAAATAGCACGAAAATAAAACAAATAGAATAAACAAATAGAATAACAAAAGAAAATAAACGGCGTGTTTCAGCCGGATCCTTTCGCCTTTGAGACTTTGCCTGAGCCAAGGCGGCTGGACATAAAAGCTGGAATGCCCGCATTTCCACCCTCCTCCTGCTGCTAGCAATGAATGCACCCGCCTACAATCCAGAAGCAGGAAACGAACAAACAATGGGGAAAGACGATATTTTGCTCCTGTTTATTTCCCTCATCCAGCGCCCACTGCACGCCAGGATGGCTGGCCTTTGAACGCCGCTCGAAAGCACACGACCCGCCATACGACGCCGTCTCGGACACGCGCGTTGCGAATTGGCCCAAACGAAGCGAGTCGAGCGAGCGATAACTATACCACTGCCTCGTATATTGCCTGTGCAACCCGTCGGGCGCTCTCCCCAAGCCGATTCATCAAATGTGAACCCGCCCAAAGCATTCTGGTGGACGGCACAGAATACTATTCTATCTACACAGACCCTGCTACATCTGCGCGCAGTGCCCTCCTGCGAACCCAATCCAGGCGCCCTGCGTCCGCTATATTCACAATGGGAACCCAGCTAGAGACCTCACCTGGAGGGACTACTCCCAAGTTCTCCCGCTATCGGTCTGTTCGCCGCGCTGCTGCTGAAGAGCAGAAGCAATGCCCTGCGGAAGCCCCCGCGGCCAAATCCCCGAGTGCAAGCATCGCTCGAAGCATGTCTCGATATCGTCGGCCCAAGACTCCGGCAGCAACTGCGACGACAGCGGCAAATCATCCTCCAGTGCCAGCATTACCGCCCTCGATCCAAGTCCCACAACCAGCACGCAAGAGCCCGGGGGGAGATACTCAAACACCGGGCCTCAATGGCACTCAGAATGGCCATAAACCCAGCATAGAGCGCTTGTCAGACGAAGAAGATACGCTGTCCGAGATTGAGAAGGCACGGATGAGAGAGGACGCCATGAGGAAGTTGACAATGGCAGAACGGCCCAAGACTGCTTCAGTTGCACCAGCAATACAGCAGGGCAGCCAATCAAAGGCCACGTCGACACCTGAACACAAACGGGCGTCCTGGAAAGATAGACTCGGCCTGCCAAATCACAAAAAGGCAGCTGCAGATTCCGCAAGCAACCAAAACAACATGGACTCTGGCACACACAGCCTTGCTCCTGGCATCGACGCGCCTGTTTCTGCGGTCAATGCTGGCGAGAGAAGAGTGCTGGTCAAGTACAGATCCAGCGCCATCAAGCTGCCAGTGACACCAACCACCCGGGTCAAGGACATCGTCTACTCTGCTGCCAATTGCTTCTCTGAACGCGTCGACACAAAGACCGCCATCGTCGTCGAGTCCTTTGCGTCACTGGGCCTCGATCGACCGTTGCGCCGCTACGAACATGTGCGTGATGTGCTGAACTCGTGGTCGGCAGACCATGTCAATGCTTTGGTCATCTCAGACTCTCCATTTGAAGGCGCCACTCAAAAGCTTGAGCTCAACGCTGCCCCGGCCGCACAGCCCAAGGACGCCAAGTTCTACCTATACCATTCTTCCAAACCAGGGAAATGGGACAAACGGTACATCACGTTGCGTGCTGACGGCCAGGTCGTGGTCTCCAAAAAGGCAGATGCCAAGGAGAAGGACTTTATAAACATCTGCCACATGTCTGATTTTGACATATACACGCCGACTGGTCGCCAGGTCTCCAAAACCCTCAGACCCCCGAAGAAGATCTGCTTTGCGATCAAGAGCCAGCAGAAGTCGTCCATGTTCATATCGACAGAGAACTTTGCACATTTCTTCGCGACAAATGACTCGTCGCTGGCACGGAGCTTCCACGACGCAGTGCATGGCTGGCGCAGCTGGTATCTTGTCCATGTCCTGGGCGTCGGGCAGAAACAGGCAGAAGCAGCCAATGCCAACGCAACTTTGCCAGACGCTGCGAGCTCGACAACGCACCAGCGTCATGTATCAACCGATTCCGTGCCCTACCAGCTAGGCTCGTTCAAGCCACTGGTGGAATTCGGGCGCAATACAGACCCTGCCACTGCAACAGCGTCCGAGAAAACCGACAGCACGTCGACGAGAGACATGTTCCTGCGCAGGAAGAAAGCACGAGACCACGCGCCGCCTCCTTCCGCCTTCCCTGCGAATGTTCCTGCGAGTGTTCCTGCGAATGTCCCCGCGATCGACACGAAGAACGAGTCTCTTTCTCCTACACATAGCGACGATTCTCCCTTTTCGCCAGACAGTCTTCTCGGCAGAACATACAGCCAGCGTCAGACGGCCCAGCGTGAGAGAGAGGCAAAGGAAGCGGACGAAACCGGCCCATTTTTGGCACATGGCCTGCTCAAGACCATGAGTGCGACCAGTCCCGATCAACTGTCTCAGAGTATGCCGTTTAGCAATCCGTCTAGTCGGCAAAACAGCCGCTCGAACACAATACGATCGCACCATGAAGGCGGCCTCTTGCATAGTCGGTCGAACTCTGTGCGCCAGAAGGGCAAGCCTCTGGTTGACCTCACTCCTACGTACAGGGAGCCTCCTCAGCATGTACGGAAGGGACACGGAGTCAAGGTCGACGCCGGGGTTCCCCTCGTGGAAGCAGCCACTGGACTAGAATCGGCTCCTGGTGTGCCTGCAATTCCTTCGGCTACAACCTGGAGACGAGAGGAGGCCGCGGCTCGACCAACGACTGCAGTGAACGAATCTTCATCGGCGTCGATCACGAGTCGTCGTCGCGCCAACACGGTGAAAAGCCAGCATCACAACCACCAGCATGCCCAGAATGGCTATGCGAGCGCATCAGATGCTGCCACTCCGTTCATGCCCAACGGTCTCATAGCGCTCTCCAACAGCAACGGCACAGCCAACGCGCAGGCAAACATGAGCATTGGGCGGGGTGTCGCTACTGGCGATCGCCATGCCACTCGTCCGCTCCTCGACTTGAATCCACAAAGCCAGTTTGTCGAAGGCAGTTTGCTGCGAAACATAGAGCGAAATCAATGACGATGCACAAAGGATTAGATTGTTTCCTCACCGGCAAACAGTCTTTTGGAGTTTTTGGGAGTCCTTATACTTGTCCATGCCCGAGGAGTTCATGGATGTTTCTAACCTATACCCCTGGTCTGGGAGGTGTCAATTTTGTTTCATTCTGCCACACGTAGCTTAGATAGTAATATCGAGCGCAATTCTATTTCCCAACAAGAGGAACTCCTATTTTGTAAATTTACCTGTTGTATTCGGTGTGATGAGATGACGTCGCCGGCGGGACGACAGCATCCCATCCCCACCTTGACATTTCAGATCCATCAACACTTCCAACCTCTGTACAACAACAACAACAACCACCCAGCAAGATAGAACCCAACGCGGACGCGAAGAGAAGAACATGTCCTGGTTCCAAAAGCAATTCACGCTCCCCTCTCGCTCGCGGGGCAGCTACCTCATCACCGACACCGTGGTCAACGAACTGCCCGAAATCAAAAACTACAAAGTCGGGCTGCTCAACCTCTTCGTCCAACACACCTCGTGCGCGCTTTCGCTGAACGAAAACTGGGACGAGGATGTGCGCGCCGATATGAGCGACGCGCTGGACCGGATTGCGCCGTACGACAAGAAGGGGAATCTGTACAGGCATAGCGCGGAGGGGGAGGATGATATGCCTGTGTGTTTTTTTTCTTTTCCTTTTTCTTTTTCTTTTTTATTTCCAGATCTTCCCCAAGAACCACTGAAAGACATACTAACAGTGACATTGTCGGTCTTAGGCTCATATCAAATCAGCTCTCGTGGGTGCAAGCGTCACAATTCCCATTTCCAATGGCCGGCTTGCGACGGGCACATGGCAGGGTATTTGGTATTTGGAATTCAGGGCCAGCAGGCACTCGAGAAAGGTTGTCGCGACAATCCAGGGCGAGAAGGCTTGACTCAAGGCGGATGACGATGGTGTCGATAGACAGAGGCTTTGATGGAATTCTGAATGTAGCATCCAGTTACATATGTGGACTAGCTTTAAAGCTGCCACTCAATACCCATTTCAATTGTTTGGAATTATCCAACGGGAAAATGAAAATAAGAAAGATGCTGTCTATGATTTGCATGACTATTCTTCGAGTAAATGTACATAATGAAGATAGAACTTCAATGAATCAGAGACGGAAAGTCAAACAAACGAAATCGTCAACGCCGATGACAAAAAGAGAGAGAAAACTAAACGGAGTTCTTGCGACCAACAATCATCGTTGTTCATAACCACCCTCGGTGATTCGCTGCGACTCTTCCACCTCGGCGGCGTGTCCAGTGGGCTCGAGAGGGTATGACGTGCTGGGCAGGGACTTGAGGTACGCTTTATTCTTCTCGTGCGCCTGTTTCGAGAAATGTTAGCAACCGCACAGCCTGTAGATAGTATCAGCCCGACTTACGAATGGCAAACCACAGTATCCGCATGTAGCAATCTCCGGTTTATCGGTGTTGATGAAAATGCGAGGATGGCCCAGAGGACCACCGCCGCCATCGCAAGAGACAACCCGTTCCTTTGTCCATCGGACGGGCTGTTTGTGAATCAACTCAATGGCTGCGTAGGGTTGGGGCTGTTGCAAGGATTGTTAGCATTCATTGCTCGGAGTGTCATTGACATGTTCGCCGATAGCCCATATCAACCAATTCCGATTCTCCAAAAGCATAGACTGACCTGCAGTTCCATAATTGTTTGCTCAAAGCGAGGGCCCGTCATGGCATCCTCTCTTGGTCTCTGGTTCTTCGCCCAGGTCGAAGCACGGTTGGGAGCCTGCAGGTGACGGTTCTGCTCCGCCTCGGCAGGGGTCTCAACGAGCTTGTCGTCAAAGGCGCCCACTGAGTCGACAGGCACAGCATTGGTAGCCGAGACATTGGGGACTGGCTTCTTGGGCGAGGGGTCGTTGGCCTGTAGGGTGTTCTCGCTCCAGCGAGGGGCGCTGACGGAATAGGCGGCGCGCGAGGTCAATCGAGCCGACCGCGATGCCGACAGAGCGGCGGAGGCAACTCTTCCCCTGGCTGCGAAGAGCATTGCGGAAGAAAAACGTGAATTGGGGGTGGATCGTGTCAAGCAGCACGGTGGTGATGTTGCAGAAGCGGGAATTTGGAGGTTTGGCCAAGCTCGGGTTCCACGGCCGACGGACGGGACGAGGCGCGGGACCAATCAGCGCGCGGGCATTAGCTCTGCTTTTTCCCTTCATAAAAATCTTGATTGTTGAGAAGAAAGTGCAACTGCAGTCTTTTCAGCGACGTGACTAATTTCACGCGGGATTCAAGACAATCTGTTTTGCTTACCAGACGACGCAACAGCCATTAAAAGAACACCAGCAACAAACAATGTCTGGCAGCTCGACGCCAGGCGCGAAGCCGGCGAAGACCATGTCTTCGCGGCTTCTCACCATGAAGGTATACACACTTTGACACCTCCCAACACATGCAACATGCTTCCGTACTCATACCATACTGCCTTTAGTTCATGCAACGCGCCGCTGCCTCGACCGTCGACGAACCAGAGACCCCATCCCCCAAGCGACAGCGCCTATCTGCGTCCAGCCGGCCAGAAACACCCAATTCCGACCTGGAGGCTGTCAACGCCGCTCTTGCAGCCGAGGAACAAAAACGGGCAGAAGCAGTTGCGCGCCAGGCCGCCGAAGCAGGCGAGACCAATTGGGTCTTGGACTTTTCTGCAAACCCCGCTGCTTCGCCCGTCTCTGCTACGGCGACGTATCCTTCGCAGCAGCCCCTGATTGTCGCTGCTGATTCGCTGGATGCTGACAACCAGGCGATGGCGTATGGCGGCCGCAAGAGTTATGGGAACTTTCAGCGCAAGACTAAAAAGCCAAGTGTGGTGAGTTGAGAGCTATTTCGGTTGCCACGGATGCACAGACTATCATCATGTCTGTCATATACTAATTTGTGTCTTCGCATCAGCCCGTCAATGAAGATGAAAAGCCGGCAGAAACCATAGACCAGCAGAAAGCAGCAGCAATGACAAAAAAACAGAGGAGGAAAGTTGAAAAAGCTGCCAGGAAGAAAGGCAAAGAGCCTCGGCTCTCCCGATTGACTAGTATATCTGGCGGACGCAGCTCAGAGACACGAGGCCATGGAGGGAAAATATCTAAATGAGGATTTACAAGGATCGCGCTGCTGCCTTTGCTGTCAAACCCTACGTGGTCCGAGATAGGATCATTTTATACGTCCTGCTCGAAGCATGGCAGTGTATTATTCTAATATACAAGTTCTAAAGAGATCATCGTGATAAGTCATTACATGAGAGCACCGGGTGACGTCGAATACCCCTTGTTGCATTTGAACAACGATATGCTCGCAAGCATTGCATGGCAACTACTCTCTTACGTGGCTATGCAGTCCGTACGCATCCGAGTCATCCCCGTCGCCATCTCCAAAGACATCAGAATCATTATCGGTAAACTCGTCTCGATACTGTTTTGTGCCGCGGGGCTCATTAAAGTCATCACCGTCGACGACCAAATCGATGTTGTCTTCATCGATATCGTGAAATCCAAGTTGTTCTTCTTCGTCGCGAGCCAAAGTAGAGGCTGCACCATTGACGTCTGGATCGTCTGAAAAGCCATGGCGGGGACGCCCTGCAGCGTGGTCGTCTTGTATGGATTGTCGGATACCAGCCCGTTCTTGAGCTTCGAGCTCTTGCGCGCGAGCCAATGTTCTAGATGGGTGGATAGTTAGACGTGGGCTTTGGTTGGAAATAGAATTATCTTTCATGAGGAACCACTTACCTTCTATAGATATATATGCCAGTGCCAACGCCAATGGCAACCGAGACTAGGATGCTTATGACATTGACGGCCTTGGAGCCGGCACTCATCTCTTCGTTATTCTCGGATAATAAACGGATTCGGCTTCCGATAAAAGCATTAATCATGAATTTAGGTGCTATCAATGCCGTAGCAAGACCATAGCTGAGAGGCTGAACCGTGGGAAATGTTGATATTGCGCCGTTACATAATGAGTACGGCAGCGGGCAGAGTCGAATCATGCATAGCAGTTTGAGGCCATCGTATTTCAGAGTCAATGCAAGCGCAGCGAATCGCTTGTCGTTCTCGAGCATGCGATGGATGAAGCCCGAAAGAACTGTGCGGCAAACAATAAACGAAATTGTCGAGCCGATTATAGTAGCCGTCGCGTAGACAATCCATCTGAAGAACCAAATTAGCACGTGCAAGGAAGCAGCGAACGCTTCAGACGAACCCTTTCCAAAAGCCAAAAAGAAAGCCAGCTATTGTTCCCAGTGTTGCCCAACCCACAACTGGAGGGAAAGATACCAAGATAATCAATAGCCATACGACGACATAGGCCAACGGCGAGCGTTCCCACCTATCAGCCACCGGCCCGAGCCAAATGAAGATGTGGCCTGCAAGGACCATGAACGCCACGCCGGCAGCCGATAGAAGAAGCACGCCCAAGCTGGCAAGTGTCTTTTGAACGAGGCTCATCTTGTCCCATCGATTCCTCGCCGCACGGTATGTGGATACAGCCTGATTGATAATTCGATCTCGGAACGAGACGGCTTCCCCCATGGAAAGGCGCCTCGACGAAAGCGGCGATTGGCTCCATGGCGGACGTATGCCAGCAAACAACGGAGACTCCTGCTCTTCAGATTCCGAGACTGGAAGTGACAAGGCCCGCGCGGTAGACTGGTAATCCGCAGGCATTGCAGAGACACGGCCCGGACAGTTGGGGTATTATCGGGATCGAGACGGGATGAGGGAGCAGAGGGTAATCTGCGTGGGAACGTATTCCACCGTGGTGGTGTTCGAGGATTGAGAGCTATTTCTTAGCCCTCGCTGGCAGTCCTGGTCATCGGCGTGGTCGAGACACAGCGTTCGAGGATCAGTCGACTGGATTATCCAAGCTGTTTGTTAGGTTAAACAAAATCCGTCTCTGTCTTTTGCAGGAAGCAGACGTGGCATACCTGGAAACTGCACGCACAGGGAAGATGCGATGGATGAGACGACGGAGTTGCGAGGAAGTTGCTACTGCCGTGCCAAGAGGCCTGGTACGTTACGCGTATTGTCACGGATCGTTGCCCGCTGAGCACGCTGATTGGCCAGATCCGAATCGAGCGGGCTTCCCGTTCCCGCGTTACCAGCTGCGTAAATTACGGGCAGAGAGACGTCATTCACTGTTTACTCTCTCTCTCTCTCGCTCTCTCTGTTGCTCTCTCTTCACTTGAACAGGCGTCGCGACGCATTATCGATGCATCTGTTCGATAACAAGTGTACTGCCCAGCTGCAGCCTGAGGGCACAGCTCTCGGCGTTGGGTCTGGACATTGTCTAGACCGTGCATTTCTTGGAGATAATCAATCAATCAATCAATCATGTCTGATCTTTCAGACGCAGACGATCTGTTCATCAGAGCCATGCATGGACCGCATGCATGCTGGCCAGATCTCCCATAGTACGTAGTATGTAGTCGTAGCTGGCTCAAGCGATTGCCTGAGGTAGTTGTATGTGTGCAACAAGGCCAATCAATGCATGGCTTATCGGAAGAGCTAAACGTGGACTCCTGAGAAGTCAGGCTCCTCCTCTGCTCGCCCGCCGCTTCCTCCCCCAGCCAGTCCGCCGGCCCTTTCCTTCTACTTCTACTTGCTCGCTCCTCGTGCTGCCTTTTGTCTCTCTTCTGCATTCTTACTGTCTTGCGTTCTTTTCCTTCTTGCTTCTTCAGTCCCCGCCTTGTTTTGATGCTCGCGATACGATGTAACTCTCGCCTTGCCCCTCCGTGTTTGTCCATCTTCTCCCCCTCTAGCTGCTTAGAGGAGCCCCAGCTGCGTTGCGATACTGCTTTATCAATCCCTTATTACACCCTGTGTTTCCTATCACTTTGCATTCGCTTTTTTGATTTGTTCTGGGCACGATCAGCATGGTGTCTGACGAGCTGTTCGAGCTTTGTCAGCCAGTCTTGCAGAATGCCAGCCTGGACGAGGAGGAGCTGACAGAACAGCTGGAGGAATTGCTGCGATCGAAAACCGCCTTAACCGGATCATCGCTAGAGCACGCAGTCCTCGACGTCCTGTGGCATCGCCACAACGAAACGAAGCCCGGTGCATCGCCTCCCCCCAGTCGACACACCGTCATCCGCCGTTCCTCCCCAGCACCATGGCAGGTAACACGAGCCGCGACGCCAATCTCCTCCCCTTCGATGACCGGTACGAGTCCTGCGGGTCCTTCCGGCTTCCATCTTGCGCGAGCTGGTCTTTCGCGAGGCCCTCGCTCCTCTACGGCGTCCCCTTTCACCTCACCGCGTCCATCCCCTCGTCTGGCTTTCGCACAGCCCATACCGCATTCGCCGAGTCTAAATGCCTACGAATTCTCCGACCAGAATAGCCAGTCGTCCGAGCTGTACGGCGATTTTGGCAGCGAAAGCAATGTGGATTGGTTGGTAGCGGATGATGCGCTCAGTGTCACCTCCTCTGTTGGGGGTCTCAGCGCATCTGCTCCAGAATTCGTCCCGGATATGAGTCCCCACGACATTCTTCGATCCGTCCTAGGAGACAAAAAGACCAACGACGAAATCGAGGCAGCTCTAGAGATAAATGGCTATGATCTTGGCGCTACAATCGCAGCACTTTCTGAGGAACCTACGAAAGATGCTTCCCAGAGGCTGGACGAAGGTCGCGTTCTAGTGGGCAAGTCCATGATGGTAGATCCAAGTCGTCCATCGACTCCCTCCAATCAGACACGCACGCCTGTTGTCTGCAAGTATTGGCTATCCACAGGGAGTTGCTTGCGCGCAGACTGTCGCTTCAGCCATGATTTGACCAGTCATATTTGCAAGTAAGAAGATATTCATCGATCACAGCTCTAGTTAAACGTCGCTCACTGGTTAATACAGGTACTGGATGATGGGCAATTGTCTTGCCGGGGATGGATGTCCCTTCTCGCACGATCCGACAAGCCTAGTAGGCAATATGAGCATCAGTGATGGACCGAACCCACAATTGACAAGCCCCCAAACAAACTTTCAGTTCGATAACAACCAAGAAGCATTCCCAGCCTTACAGCCTGCCGGGGTTTCAGGCGAGCAGTGGCCAGCTGCATACATGCGCAAGTATCCAAATCATGTCCTGATTACTGGCCCGAGTGGCAGTACCTCACCCTTGGCAGGTGGGAGGAGGAATGGTTCTAGTCGCCCTCAATCTCGACCGACAAGTCGCCATCAGCAACGCGACTTGAATCCGTCTCCGCTGTCCGTCGACGATCCCGAGGCGTTCCCAACGCTAGGGGCAATGTCAACAAAGAGCTCGGGCAAAAAGCATCATGGCAAGCGTGGAGGTCATAACACCAACAAGGAGGCCATTTCAAGCTCCTTGGCTGATGTGGTACGCATGTCGTCTCCTGGGCCGGGCAAAGGGAAGAATGGCAAGTCCAAAGAAAATGTCAAAGTCCGGGAACTCAGCGCTGAGGCCCTCGCTATCCAAGCCCCAAAGCACATTCCGTGGCTGGAAACCGGACCCAGGGCCAACCAGCAGTACATCAAATATCGCACAGATGCCATTCGTCATGGCACTGTGCGAAACAAATTTTTGCAGAGGTAGGTCCCTTCTTGCTGTACCGTTCTTTGGCCTCGAGACCCATCTAACTATGATTAGTGCTGCACAGGCGTGGAATAGAAACGATGCTAGAGCAGCAAAGGCGCTGTCACTACGGGGTCAAGCCGAAAACGAGGCAATGCGGAGATGTCATAGGGAAGCTGCTCGACAACTCTACGAAGAGCGTAGCCAGTACCTTGCAAATAGTGGCCTCGACGATGCCACTGAGGAGCTTTATGTAGACCTACACGGCCTTCACCCGGAAGAGGCTGTCAAATACCTCGATCAAATTCTCACGAAGCATTCAAGCGAAGACCGAATTCTTTATGCCATTACCGGAACTGGACACCACTCTAAGAACGGAAAAGATAAAGTGGGAAAGGCGGTAAAGGTGTGGCTGAACGAGTTGAAATATGTCTTTCGCGAATTCAGTGTGCCTGGCGAGCGTGGTGGCTATGTAGGCGGTGTTCTGGGTATTGACCCTACCAACTATGACAAGGAAGCTGTTGCGACGTATCATAGTCAGCTTGACGGCCAGGCTGACAGTCAACCCGTGCTTTCGATGGGCAAGATCCAGCTTTTGAAGCGCGACGATGTGGCGCCATGAACGATGGCTGTTACAAGTTAGAGAATACTCCCATTGACGGGCGTATGTTTACTCCAGGGACGAGTCCTGGATTGAATCGGTCACGTCCGATATTATTTTCCTTTCTCCCGAGATTGTCCCTTTCCCCATTTTCATCTCTTTTTTCATGAGTCAACGAAAGCTATGATCTGAATGCCCTCTGTACCATGTGGAAGACTACTGCTATTTTCCTCTTGTGGTCATGGTTTCGTGACAATTAGATCTAAGTTGGTTTACAGATATCTCATCTCATTCGTTTTTAGCCAGACATAGAAACAAAAACATCAATATTCTTATCTTATGGACTATGTCTTCACTTGATAGAAGCGCCATTGTAATGTCTATTCCGGTTCTTGCCCCTGCCACTGCTCTCGTAACCTGGCGACGTCCAGCCCACAAGCCTCTGCTCGGCGCACAATCGCCTTGGCCTTCTCAGCTACAGGAACATCAATCATCTTCCCGTCCAAGGTCCAGGCGCCTCTGCCAGAATCAGCGGCTTTGGCATCGGCAACGACGACCCTAACTGCCCATCCCACTTCCTCCTCTTCTGGGCTGAAGACCCGCTGCACAGTCTGTACTTGCGTAGGATGGATGCATTGTTTGCCATTAAAGCCGAGCCTTTTCCCGGCCCTCGACTCCTCTTCCAGAACTGCTGGTGGTCGGTTGGGCTCCGTGGATTTATATGCCGTGCAGACCAAGTCAATAGTCGAAGGCAGCTCATGTGCTCGCGCGGCCGTTGCTATGGCCGACCTCGCAAACAGAAACTCGGTAAGTGACGGGGTCCGCGTGAGGCTGAGATCGAGAGCGAAATCCTCAGCTGCGAATATGAGACCCTGCAGCAAAGGGGTCGCCTTGCATATTTCATTCAGATTGGTGATTGATTTGGCCGATTCGATCAGCGCCAGGACTGAAATTGGCGGTCGTGACGCAAGTGACTTGCCCAATGTGTGAGTGATGACATCGCTGATGAAGGTGAGATCAGACGCCGAGTTGACCTTTGGGACAACGAGGGTCGTCAAGTTGGGGGATTGCAGCTGGTTGCTTCAATGTCAACTCCTGCCCACCACGTCGCAGCAGTCGGTATATACTATAAGGAGCACTCACAACTTCGCTCAGGTCGCCCAGGGCCAGCCCGCTGTCCACGGAGTTGATTCTGACTGCTCGTTCACGGATGTGCGAGGGCGCAGGCTGGTCGATGGCGCGCCGCACGAGGATGCGTGCTTCTGCTTTCTTGTGCGGAGTCACGCTGTCTTCAAGATCGTACGCGACACAGTCGGCAGCAAGCGAACGCGATTTGTCGAGGAATCTCTGGGACGATCCGGGGACTGTTTATCGCTGTCAGGCTCTGTCTCTATGTAAAAGATGCGGGGGATACTAACCGTAGAGCAGAGCGCGTCTCAGGTTGTTTCTTGCCGCCGAAGCCATAATGACCGAATAGACTATCAACTGAGCTGCCAAAAGGACAACCAACAGAGAAAGCGCTGCGAGTTGATAGGTTTACAAGTAAACCGAGCACACTCCGCAAGATATGCCTGCGGGCCCCAGACTATACTGTGCATATAGCCGTCGTTTAGCCGATACAAGCCACGACATCCGAGTGCTGCAGAGCGACCTATTACCTGGAGGATTTCGGGGCCATGCGCGTAGAAGTTTCTTGAACGTCGCAATCGACACTAGACTGCTACGTACTCTCTGTCGCGTACGAGTATCTATTTGTTGCAGATCAACTTTCCAAACGAAGGTGTGTACCGATTCTGCCGTCGCTTACCGCCCGGAGGTGACACGCAACAGCGACCAGCTTCCCCGGACGCTCAACTCCAGAACAACACACTACGACTGCCATTCAGGTGAATTGCAACGCTTCGCTCACCATGGATCCCGTACCTAGCCAAGGCGACTTGAACTGGCGCCTAAGCGCCCATCCAATTACCCTTCTCTTCTTTCTAGGCTTCCGCATTGGTGAGCTCCTTCTCCCAGCCATGCCCGAATCGCTTTCAACTGACCATTGATCGACAACAGGGAGTCTTCTAATGTACCTCTTCGGCGTCTTATTCATTGACAATTTGTACTTTCCCCCGCCCCTAGCAAGAAAGAATCCCGACGTTTCGTGAGCTCTGACATTGGACATTAACAGCGTGCTCGTATTCATCATCACTCTACTCCTTCTATCCGCCGATTTCTACTACCTCAAGAACATTGCCGGTCGACGATTAGTTGGTCTTCGCTGGTGGAACGAAGTGAACACAGCTACCGGGGACTCGCACTGGGTGTTTGAGAGCTCGGATCCAAATGTTCGCACCATCAATGCCACCGACAAGCGCTTTTTCTGGCTCAGTCTGTACGCTACGCCTGCCCTGTGGATTGGATTGGCTATATTGGCGATTGTGAGGTTGCAGAATGTCATTTGGCTGAGTTTGGTTGGTATGTTTATCAACCCATTTCGGCTTTCTCTTATACGCCGGGTCCCTTTTGGATTCGTTATTGTTCAGACGGAACTAATCTTTTCTCCTTTTTTATAGCCATTGCGTTGGTCCTGACTATCACGAACACCCTGGCCTTCTCGCGCTGCGACCGTTTCAGCCAGGCAGGCTTCTTTGCTAACAGCGCGTTGTCCGGAGGCATTGCGAGCAATCTCGCCTCTGGACTTCTTGGAAGATTTTTCCGGTAGAAGGTCTTTCTTCATGCTCCCTAGTACTATTTATTTCGTCCATCCAATTGTATTTTATTCATATATATCAGATGTTTTTGTTTCCCTTATGGATCGGATGTTTAGGGTTACGGTCAAGCGGCGTGTCCGGCAGGCCTGTATAGGTCTGATTGATTGATTTGATTGATTGATTTATTCAACTCGTATGTAAGCCTACTTGTGGCCGGCGGAGCTATCTAATTGGGCAGGAGCCGGCTGCCATTACAAAGAAAGAGATGTGCGGAGCAGTCGGCACTAGCCACAGCCAGCCACTGAGGCGCAGCCGTAACGCTTGGCGCTGAGAACGCTCAGCGTCACGTGCCCCAGCAGCCGCCAACTCTGCACGGAGTCCCAGCGCGTACAAATCAAAACAACAAAACAGAACTTGGAGCATATGCATTGTGGCATGTGCCAAGGATGGCAGCTAGGCCTGATTCTAATGAGCTAGCCCTTTCGTCTAGTTGCGGACATACCCATCTCCTTCAGGTTGGGGAGACGACAAGGCCATATATGGCCTAGTGTCCTATGTGACAGGAGTTCTACATAATGTGATCAGGGCTAGGGCGCTCTGATGGTCGCGAGCAGTGAAATGATAAATCTATACTACTACTACCTCTACCACAGTCTATTGTAGCTACTCTCATATGTTTATCCTAACATGTGATCAGCTAGTTCCTGACCAATTACATGGCTCTGGTAGCCATAAGTAGGCTTATATGCCAGTTGAATACTGCCGCTACTACTCCTATTGCTGAAATAGAAATCATCACATCGTCGTCGTTGTTGCCCGAAGGCCAATTGCAATTGGCCTCTCTGTCACAACAGGTAAACCAATGCTACTACTACCGCCCCCGCTGCTATTCTCTCTCTCATCACCATCACAATGGCTGTCCATTTACTTGACCCTATTCGCCTTGCTGGCGCTGTGTGCCAAATCATTCTAAGTAAAAACTTTCATGCAAACAACCAGCATCTCTCTTTAAAAGATTATAATGCCCTTCTCTCCTCTCCTCCTATCTGGCCAATATGTCCAGTCTTCTCTCCTTATGCTGCCACCCATGGGGAGTACTCTCAAGGTAAGAATATCGTCCTAGCTATTAGAATCTAATAATATAACTAGACTAATAAAGTGGATAGTTAAGATAGAGGGTCAGAAATATTCAGTGCATCGAGTTACCTATGCTGCATTCTATGGTGAACTTAATGACTATGAAGACGTGAGTCATGTGATGTATATTGGTACAAAGACAGCCCGGTAGGTTGAAGTTACATATATACAATGCGAGAAAAGATTGGCTGATTAACAATATTAGAAATATTAATCCTAGGCACCTGGTACAAGAATCTAATGAGGTCAATCAGGGACGGAAGCTCTGCTTCCAGTACATGGACGCATTAATTTGGCAGTGGTCTGTGGGAGCTTTTGGGCATCACTCTTGGTCAGACAACGATTTTCGTCGTTTTCTTTTGGAATTGAATGGCCCCTGTGCCTTGCTGCACCGTCGGTGCTGTGACTGCTGGGTGGAGCTCTGGGAAGAATAGTAGTAGTAGTAGTAGTAGAATTGATTGACCCGCTAAAGCTAGCTTCGTGACTATCACCGCTATCCAGGATTATGCCAAGCCAGCTAGTGCTAAGAATGTGGCACAGCCACAGTAGCTCGCCATAGAGGCGCACCACATAAATGTAACTAATAGGATAAATGAAACAAATAAATAAATATAAATAGTATAAATAAAGTAAATATTATAAATAAATAAAATAAACAATATAAACACCTATATAAACTTTATAAATATCTATACAGCTGTATACACCCAGCTTATACATGCTTCTTATTAAATAGTAGTAGCACACCCAGCTCATGCTCTTATCCCCTATTGCCTCCTATGGCTCACTTCCACAAATAGTCTTAGTTCTTCCACTGTGCGCTTATACTAGTACTAGCTCTAGTTCTTACTGCCCCCACAGTCAACCTATACCTACAGTGACTGTATAATTATATATCTATGTAACCACATTAATACCCTAGTCATGCAATTCAGCTTCAATAGCTAATACTTTAATATTCTTTAATACATCAGGGTTAACAGTGCAATACTGAATACTGATCTAATACTCCTATATTAATTATGAATTAAGCAATTGTTATAGTAACTCCTTTCTCTGCTAGGATTTCTCTAGCTTCCATTGTACACCATAGGCCGCGGATATGATTCTACATAGTTTGATGATGCTCCACGTATAATTAGCACTTGATGAGGATATATCTTATAGTTTGACTACTTAGCTCATATAAGCAGCGCAGGCTCTTATATTAGTTGATTCACTAGAAATATTAGTTGAGTGTGACACATTCTATATATAGTTATATAAGAATTAATAACATAACCTTGTGTAGGCCATTCTAATATTATATAACCTTCTTACTATAAGAATCAGTTATTATCATAAACTTTCTGCAGATCAAATCAAAGAAAGTTGTTCATAAGGAATTCATTCCTAATTCGGTAAGAATTCAATCATACTATACAATACACATACAAAAGAGAAAGAATGTATAAACGTCATTAAAAATAACTGAAAACAGAAATATTTACTGAAAACGGAACTATTTTCTGAAAGCAGAAAATAATTAT
>WTTZ01000127.1:0-64972 GCA_011750695.1 Penicillium sp. OUCMDZ-019
TATTTCAGATTACATACAAATTTATAAAAAGATTATAAATTTATAAATCTAAAAAATATTTACCATCCAAGGACCCAATTTACAGTAATTTACATACATAAAATTTACAGACGCCCACACTACCCCCAGCTATCAGCCGAGCGTTGGTTGACATTTAGATGGCCAATCAACTGTAAGTTGAAACTATGGTATGATGTTGTTTATGTAGTATTTTGAGGGAAATTATTGTTTTCACATTCAGAATACGCCGTACGAAGTGCTAGGTAAGCAGATCCCCTAGGTGACAAATGCTACGTAGGCGCATCAGGGTATACTCAACTAGGTAAGTTAATCATTGCCCCGAAACTAGAAGCTTTGTCCTAGACTCATATACGGTTAGGAGTGTGGAATAGAGTAATTACTACTAGCATTGTGCATGACTAGTCCGATACTAATTCGAACGGACATCAAAGGATCGGCATCACGCATCACTGGTACCGGCTGGAATGCTGCCTATTTAAAAAGCGTCCGGGTCCTCCGTTTTTTCTGGAAATATTGTCTGCTTTTCTATTCAGCCCTGCTGCGGCCTTCACGTCTTCAGCTGTCACTCCATCCAACATGGTCTCCTTTGTTGGCATCGCCGGCGTTTCTCTGGCATCAGCCGTATCCGTCACAGCCCATACCTATCAGGCTATTTTCCCTCAATCGCATCTGTCCAAGCAGTACTCTCAGGAATTTAATGAGGCTTTCAGCGTGCTCAAGCACTTTGGGGGCAACGGTCCTTGGTCCCAGGGTGTCGGGTACGGCATTGAGCGTGACACCCCTGAGTCATGTACCGTAGACCAGGTGGTTATGATCCATCGCCATGGCGAACGATACCCGGAGCCTAGTGAGACTGTAGCCATGAAAGCCGCTCTAGAAAAGTTGTACGGTTCCAATATAACCACATTCAAAGGCGACCTCGCCTTCCTCAACGACTGGACATCCTATATCGATGACGAATGTATTCTGGGCCAGGAGAGCTTCAGCGGGCCTTATGCCGGACTCCTTAGCACATATACCCTGGGAAACGAATACCGTTCGAGATATGGTCACTTATGGAACGCCGCTGCGAACAGCACTACTCCTTTTTGGGCCAGCGGCTACGAACGTGTCATTGAATCTGCAAGACACTTTGCGCAGGGCTTCTTTGGCTACAACTACACAAAGAGCGCTGCCCTGAACATTATTTCAGAGTCCGAGACTAGAGGTGCAGACAGTTTGACGCCCGATTGTGACCAAGACAATTCTACAGGAATCTGCGATTCTCTGCTTAGTTTGGTGCCGCTCGGTCGATTTGAAGTTGCAGCAGCTCGGTTCAATGCCCAGAACCCAGGACTAAAGCTCAATGCCACCGACATCCTCGGCTTAATGGGTGTGTAGCCAGTTCTCTTCGGCTTCGTGTTTGTTATTGTCACTTCGAAATCTTTGCTAAACTCAAATCGACTATAGATCTCGCCTCCTATGAGCTTAACGTACGCCCATTCTCAAACTGGATCGGTGCCTTTACTCTCGACGAGTGGGTTTTTTTTGGATACTTGGAAGATCTAAACTATTACTACTGTGCTGGGTATGTCGAGACTTTCTTGTTATCCTCTCTCCCCATTAAATCAAATATAATAATCTAACCACAAGAGCGTTATAGTCCGGGTGACAAGAATATGAATGCTGTCGGAGCTGTCTTCTTGAATGCTACTCTGACCCTTCTAAACGAGGGCCCGTCAACTCTGCCCATCTCCTGGAATTTGTAAGTCCATCAAACCAAGCAGCATCAACCACATGCTAACGAATGGCTTAGCGCTCACGATACCAATATCACACCCATCATCGGGTTACTTGGTCTCTTTACCCCGGCTAAGGACCTTCCACTTGACCGCATCCCGTTCCCAAACCCCTGGTCAATTGGAAACATCATGCCTCAATCAGGACACTTGACCATCGAACGTTTGGCCTGCAATAGCACGGTGATCTCTCCAGCTGGCTCTTATGTTCGTCTAGTGGTAAATGATGCCGTAATTCCATGGCCATCTAACCAGACAGGACCTGGCTACTCGGCTCCTCTGGGGGTCTTCACCGACACTATCAGACAGAACCTTCCGAATTACACAGCGCAGTGCCACATCAACAGCACCTATCCCCAGTACTTTGACCTCTGGTGGAACTACAACACCAGCACTGCGCTCAATTATCAGCAGGGACCTATTTCTTGCGCTCAGACTACTACTGAATTTTGAGCTGCCTAGGTAGACCTATGGATGTAGCTCGGTGGTAGTTCGTTTCATGTAATTTCAGGTATGATGCAGATATTTATCTCTGTTCAAAAAAAAAATCTAGTTATGAAGCAATTCACTTTGCAATTTATATACAAATGAATTAAAAAGAGTAAATTGTAAAAAAAAAAGGCAGTTGGGTGTCACCAACACTACTTACGTATTTTTATATAACGCTTAGGGACCCTCAACACAAGAAAAGAACACAGCCTGATAAGACCTCGGTCTTTCCCCCTGTACTGAAAAGGGCAATCTCTAGCGCATATTTAAGTCATACTACGAGCTTTTCTCTTTCGATATATCATGAAGTATTAAGTAAACGATGCTTTGTTTGGAATGAATAGAAAAGGCAGCATCTGTAGGGTTATTGTTAGGGTTACCCGCTGTCCAGCTCGCCAGAGGCCCATGATTAGTAGTTTATTATTATTAGTTACTATATACATAATCGGAGGGATCGCCTCTTTTACAAGCGAATATTCTATTAAACAAACAAACAAACAAAGGCGTTTCTTTGTGATAGCTATCATAGCATGCGTCTATCCCTGCGGCCAGCGATCGTTGCCTGAAAAGTGCTCCTCAGGCAGCGACTTGGCAACCAACAACAACAACATACCAGCCGCGTCGCCAGCGATAACTCCAACTAATATATTATCTAGTTGACAAGTTTCTGTTCCAAGATACCATCATCGACTGCAATCTGCTCTGGCCGACCGTGAATCGCCTAGTGACTAACAGAATATGGCCTTTTTACCGTCTGTCGAGCGTGGCTATTTGCCGTACGCGCTGTTCGTGGTGCGTCTGACTATGTAATCCTCCTAGATCCCACTTGATGCAACGACTTGTTGACACAGCCCGCGCGTATAAATAACAGACGAGCCTGATGGCCCTGGCGCATTCCGTCGTTTCGTACCTTCGTCCTGTCCCCTCACTCATACAATTTGTTGGTGTCGCAGCTCCACCAGCACATGCACTGACTGCTCACATCTACGGCGTCAAAAACATCTATTCAGGCCTCATTCGGCTTTACGCAGCTTATAGTACCCGCAATCGTGATCTTTACACGTTGGCTCTCATCACATACCTTGGGGTCTTCGGTTTGTACGGCACCGAGCTATGGATCTGGCGCACCGTCAGGGTGCGAGAGACTCTATCCTCGTTGATAATTTCGGGCACAATGACAGTTTGGATGTTGCTGGAGAAAGGCTGGTACGTGGGGTAATTAGCTAGCATGATGCTCTCGAGTCTCGGTACAACGCCAGGATGGGAGGCTGCTTTTTCCCCTCGGTGTGAAGCCAGTCCACTATCCGTGGAATATCCCATTCCCTTCCGCAAAACAATGACAGAAACTGGCACTAGATGAGTCATGTTGGTCGTGTCGGTGTAGTCATAAATAGAAACAATCACACCAGCAAGTCTGTATCAGGATCGACGGGCATTAAATATTGTGCTGCTAAGTCAACTATTGCGCACTCGGTGCGTAGACGGAGCTAGGAAGGCCTGGGCCTGACCTTTGTCCAACACAAAAAGGCATATATGGGCCTTAACAGAGTTTTATAACGGGGGACCTTGTCTAGATCCTGAGGAACTGCTCGACATGTGACGGAGGAAATTTTCGTGAGTCGCCGATAACGAGATCGCTAGCAGAGGCCAGCTGGTCTGTGTGGGTCGAGCGGACCCAGAAAAAAAAAAGGCACGATAAAGATTTAACATTTAACTGCGAGAGCTGCCCATTAGCATGCACTCGGATAAAATGGGGGGCTTTTCGGCGAATCATGCAAAGAATGGGCCTCTATTAGGCAAAATACTCGAGTCACAGCTCGACTAACCTACTCGATTAGGCATCTCTTTCCCAATTCGGCGGCTCGAGGAGTTTTCCGTCAGGGCAAGCAGAGCATCCTTTGATATCTGATCTATACACCGGCCCCATCCTGGAATCCCTTTCCCGAACCCTCAATCACGGAAGGATGTCCGATCAATCAATCCATCATAAAAATCCCGGGTCCACCGTCTAAATATTGTCCAGCTGACGATAAGCCACCTCGGTCTCGACTCTACTGCTGAATAAAGGGAAAATCCTGCGCGGGCACGTAGGGTAGCAATGCACTGGTTGCTGCTCGACGATATGACCTTTCTGTGTGAAACGTCCAGAGGTTGCCCAATTGACCGCCAGATTCGAAAGACCTTCCAGGCTCAGAAGGATGTATTGATTAGGGCTGCTCGATGGACCCAGGTCCACTGTTTCCTCCACTGTTTAGTGGGAAAATTGCACCATGCCCAGCTGACTGACACAAGGCCGCCACCGTGGACTGGGTATAAAAAGTGTCGGGGAACTCCTTGCACAAAGTGAAGATTTTCAAAAAGACTGTGCATATTTTCATTTCCTCTTTTCTTACACACTCGAGGAAAGAAACTTCTCGTAACCGCAAGCATGGGGCTTACGAAGCAAACCAGCATCTCTGTCGTCGAGGTACTACCTGAAAATGTCGACGACACCCCAGCTCCTACCAAACCAAGCCCGACTACCCGCCCGGGGTTCACGAGGTCCGAATCAACTCTTGTTGCACAGGAAATTGATGAAAAGACAGTGAAGAGCAGTCTTGATGCCCTCCCTGACGCAGAGCAATTCCCCGAAAGTAACTCGGAAACGGACAACGATCAGGAGCCGCCTTTACAGACCGGGAAGCTTGCATCTTGGAAAGGTGCTTTGATATTATTGATAACCGGTGGAGCTATGTTTATGGATAATGTATTCATGACCAGTACGAACATTTCCTTGTCAGCTATACAGGAGGAATTCGACGTAGAGTCATCAGATCTGCAGTGGATGATCTCAGCATACACGCTCTCTTTTGGTGGATTTTTACTGCTTTCCGGCGTCTTATCTGACAGGTGTGTTTTACACCCCCTTCTCTCTGTTTTGAAAATGTGTCGCCTTTGCTGATTGACTCGTCCTCTAGATACGGTAGAAAGCCCATGCTCGTTGGCGGTTTGGTGTGGCTCTCTATCTGGACACTGGTGATAGGGTTTGGATCCTCGTTTATCGAGATAGCTGTCTTTAGGGGGTTGCAGGGTATCGGTGCATCGCTCACAATCCCCTCTGCTGTGGGTATAATCAGCTCCTACTTCACTGGTCAGGACAGAACGCGCGCGCTAGGATTATATGCCGCTTCTGGCGCCGTGGGGTTCACAGCTGGTCTCGTACTGGGTGGGCTTCTCTCTTCATCTCTTGGCTGGCGATACATATTCCGTCTGTCAGTCATTGTCAGTGGTCTACTAGCCATCCTTGCGATACTAGTTCTCCCTGCAAGTCGTGCCAAAGTTAAATCTGGGTCTAGACTGGACTATTTTGGTGCTTCTCTTTCTACGAGCGGTCTCATTCTCCTCTCATTTGTCTTGTCTGGTGGAGGGGTTTATGGCTGGGGAAAGGCATTTATCATTGTCCTCCTCATACTAGCAGTTGGCCTGCTATTGGCTTTCGTATATTGGGAGAAAAGGATCAGCAACCCCATTATGCCGTTATCGTTGTGGAAGATCCGAAATTTTCCAAGTATATGGATCGTTGGCTTCAGTGCGTGTTACATCTCCTGTTTTTCTCGTGAACGCAAATGGGTTTAAATAAACTAACTGTCAACTCTTTATTACTTTACAGCGGTCAATGGAAGCTACACAGCGACGTTATATTATACAGTTCTTATGGCCCAGCAAGTCGACAACCTTTCTGCGTTGGATACGGCTATCAGATTCATACCTTCGGGCGTGTTGGGTTTTGTGATCACGCTGCTCACAACAAGAGCTATTGAATTCATCGATGGGAAATATATCTTGATTTCAGGATTACTTCTCTCGGTTTTGGCGCCCATTCCGAGTTGTCTTTTGACTGGGCAGTCCTCGGAGTTGTAAGTTATTTGTCCTTGCATACTTCTCTGATTCTTTGAATCGAGCGCAATGAATACGATTTACTCACATACGGATATAGTTGGGTCAACGTTATGCCTACCTCATTCATCAGCATTACCGGCATATCAATCGGTTACATCACAGCCAGTACGCTCATGCTGATCAGTGCTCCTATGAATGTGAAGAGTCTGTGTGGTGGCATGGTAAGCTCCCCCCAAGCACTATTTCTATCTTTCTCTCTCTCTTTCTCGTGCACTAGGAATGCTATACTGGAATATCGAGAATAATAATCAAAACTGAAACTAACTATCCGTATAGATCAATACCGCGTACCAAATCGGCGGTGGCGTTACTCTGGCCATCTGTTCTGCCGTTGTGCAGCAGGTCGACATTGACAAGGGCCACGATGTTTCTCAGCAATACAAAACAGGCCTCTGGTGCGCAGCGGGCGTCTCTGGCGTCGGGCTTCTGGTTGCGGTGTTCTTCTTGAAGAACGACCACTCCGCTTCCGCTTCGGCGCGTGAAGGCAACGCATCTGATACGAGAGCCGAAGTTTTAGAGCATATGGCTTAGCCTCGAATTGAAACGACCTTTGAACGACGATACGAATTTATTTAGACAAAGAGATTTCCCTCACGACTCACTTTCGGGACTTATTAATAATAGACAGAGACGCAAGAAGACTTATAGATGGGATAGAGAAGGTTTGACGGAATTTCGGATAGCGATATTTCTTTTTATGATACCAACTTAATACGAATAATAATGGATCACTTATCTACCTGATTTAGAAACGATTTACTTTGAAACATTTGTGAGCATTAGCAGTTAAAATTGCTGCATAGTATATACTCACTTTCGGCTGTAGCTGTGCCATGTTGATGCACAAACAGGGAGAAATAATTTTCCCGCAATCCATCCATAATTAGACCACCCACAGATTCCAATTCAAGTCCAAACCAGCCTTGGGCGTTTCGAATCGGTCGAAGTCATTCATAGAAATCAGAGCCTGAGGCACCGATTATTTCCCAAATGAGGAATAGCGCCGCAGACATGGCCCGCCAACTTCCAAGTTGTCAACAAGCCGGATTTCCTTCACAACGCTCAATACTACAGTTAAGGCACGACGAACTTGGGATTAGGCGACTGGAAATCAATGCATCGTTTATTTTCAACATGTGGTTTGGCATACAGCATTGCACCGAAATGGAAATAATAGGTCTTTACAAATAAGCCTGCAATATGTTGTCACACTATTTCACTCACACCACGGAAGTTGTCGTCGCTAGCACAAGAGACGCTGTCGGACTTGTCTACTCTACAATTGCTCAACTGCTCGAAGGAGATATTTTCAACATTAGACATGTTGTGCGAATGCTGCTTAAGCTCGTGCTTGCATCGTTTCTACTTGTAACGCCAGCGATAGCAGATATACGGTATTTGACAAGCAGTAATATCACTCGCAGCTATTGGATACACCGACCTGATGATTTTCAGGAGGGACGCACGTATCCAGTTGTGATAGCTTTTCATGGGGGAAGCAGGTTGGGATCGGATGCTGATGGATTCGCCATGGAGCTAGATACACGGTTATCATTGCCTCTAGTACGGACATCTTATTCGAAAAATGTGTGTTATTTAACCAGATTGATTCTTACATTTAAGAGTTATAGCATGGACTAATGGAAATAGAAATATTTTGTTTATCCCAATGGCGTCGGCGGTGTATGGGCTGGCCCAACTTACGCCGAAGTCTCAGTGGAAGACGACCTACAATTTGTCAGCGACATGATTGAAGACATCCAATCAAGGTACAGCAATATTGATAGCAATCGCATCTACGCCGCTGGTATGTCTAATGGAGGTGGTTTTGTTGGAACGCTGGCCTGCAGCGAAGTGGGTGGACTATTTGCAGGGTTTGCGTCCGTTGCTGGCTCTTTTTATACAGATGTCGATGGTCTAGACTGTGCTACAGCGCGATCGCCACTTCCTATCCTGGAAATTCATGGTGGAAGCGACAAAGGGGTTCACTACGCCGGAGGCATGGGATACGGTGGACCTCTACCACCCATTCCAGCATGGTATGAATTGACTCATTAAGAATTGTCCTGTTGAAATTATAACTGACAGATATATGTTCAAAGGCTTGACTTCTGGGCAGAAAGGAATAAATGCACATCCAACTTAACAACCCACAGTGATAACGGTAACGTTCACCACACATCATGGACTTGTGGTGGACAAAACGGAACACTACAGCATTGGAAAGTCAACGCTAATGGTTAGCTATCTAAACATATTAAGACAAAATGGATTGTACTGACTGCTCCGGATCTGTAGGGCATGACTGGCCGTCCAAGTCTCGGAATCTTAATATGATAGTTGCTGGGATGGGGCCCCAGCCAATCGAGGCAAATGAGCTTATCATTGAGTTCTTTGATCAATTTTCGCTTGCTTGACTGATACAAATGGATCAACTTTATGAAACTTGCGATTCAATATAAGAGGGAACTAATTGAATTCATGCCTTGATATGATCGCATCAAAAAACGCCTATATACATCAATTAACCGGCGCGAGTTATATATACTAAACAGCAACTGAAATATCTTGGGGAATAATGACACGAAATTCAGAAATTCACAAGTTGTTATAGATCAATGACTAGAATCACATTGTTCATGCGACTTGGCTCTGCCTTCTTGACTGGGCCTGGCTTGCCCTTCTGCCCTCTTTCAGTACTCGGTCTGCCGCCAAAGTCTGCGCGAACTTGCTCCTTTCTCTAATTACTGGACCTTTCCAGTAGAAAATATAAATGGGAATGGTCACTAAGAGTGACAGAACTCCAAGGATAGTACTGGCCCACTGCAGATGGAACTTGCCCCCAATGTTCGAATACATGGGTGTTGCGTACATGGCTGATATACCGGCCAAAAAGTCGCGGGCGAAGCCATTTCCACCGGTAGCAGAGGCAGAATATTCTCCATAAGCTGCCACCATATAATCGATTGTCGCCATGTAAATGGCGTAATTTGCGATAGCAATGAGACAGGCAAATATAAGCGGAGCAATCCATGGGGTATAGGCCGGGCCCATAGATGTCCAGGCGAATCCGAACAGGCCGATTGTCTCGAGAGGAGCGAGGAAAAGCAGTAGTAAAAGACGGCGCTCTGCCAGACGAGAGGCATCGCCTTGCTTGTTTCGAACGTGACGCTGGCGAGCAAGATCCGGGAGGAAAATAAAATAGGCCAGTAAGTAACCAACAACGATGGTAATAAAAGTCAGACCACAAGCAACAGTGTCGAAGTTCCACTGCTCAAAGACCAAGGTAAATGATTCGGTAAATGTGAAAATGAGGGCGTCGGAGAAACCCGATAGCAGAGACAGGCAGAGAACGATCGGTTCACAAACGAACATCTCGAATGGACGACGCCATATATGGAGAATCTCCTTGAGATTCAGACGACCTTCTTTGAGCTCATTGGGGCCGTAAACGTTTGGATCTTCTCCGGATTTCCGCCGTCGCTTAGCTTCCCGGTCAAGCAGGATTGTCGAGCGCGTCTCGGATACGAGGAAGAAGTGCATGATTTGAGTAGTACCGCCAAATATGAGCTGAATCCAGAAATTCCAGTGCCAGTCGAGATATTGCTCGATCAGACCACCAAATATAGGACCAATCGTGGTTCCTCCGACAGACGATAGCACGACGTACGCCACAGCAAAGCCCTGGTCATTTGGCTCCCACATGTCCGCAGTCATGCCTAATGTGACCGAACCTCCAGCTGAAGACAACCCGCCCAGCGCTCGACATACAACAATTGTACCCAAATTTGGCGCCAATGCACATGGGATTTGCCAAATGTTAACTAGGAAAAGACTGAGCTGCATGATCGGCCATCTGCCGAATTCCTCGCTCCATGGCGCCCACAATTCGCATCCGAATGCTGGAATAAAGACTTTGTTAGCTTCGAAGAAAATTTACTTTGGGATGTGAGGTAAATAACGAACCATATGCTACAAGAAAACTCATCTGTCCACATCTGGCAGCCTGCTCACTGATTCCGAAGTGATCGGCAAGCAGTGGCACCACATTGGGGTAGACACTTGTGTTGAAGTTCATGGACATTTGCACGGTAAAGATGACTGTTAAGATTGTCCACTTCCTCCATGTTGGAAAAGTAAACCCGAGCCTGTCGTAACATTCATCCTCGGTTAATTCTCGTTTACCATCGGAACCTTCTTTTGCCGCCAGATCCTTCTCGCTCCCATGACTCTGCACGTCTTCGTGAAAGCTGTGAGAAGGAGACGAGCTGTGACGTCCAGCTTCTTTTTTCGCCGCGGATTCTCCTCGTGTCTCCTTTTCTTCGGCGTCTAGTCTGACAGGCTCCGTAAAGGAGGGTTCAGCCGCCATGGCTACAACAGCTTCTGGTGATCGTGGATTGCGACAATAGAATGATTACTCAAAAGTTTGAAGGGAGAACGCATGAAAGGAATTTTCTGGAAATGAGTGGGTATCTTTTCCAGCACATGGAAGTTGAGCTCCGCATAACAAGCTGGGCAGTGCGCTATATAAATTGCATATTTCACATCTATGAAAACCGACAGTAAACGTCATATCAAGGCGTCTCTCCTCCATTTCAGCCGAGTCTCCTGTTTGATTATCAAGCTTGCTATGGGAAAGAGAAATCCGACCGACTCATCCAATCATGATAATTCGCTGCTAGCAGTTGACCATATAGAGGTGAGTATCCAAGTTTTGAACAGACATCGCCACATCTTCCGCTTTAGCCTCTTACTCGGCGCTTGTCGGTCTGCCCAATTTAGAAACCCCGGCGTCTGTGGATCACCACCACCAATCATATTACCAACTGGTAGCCTTAAATTTTAGAATTACTCCACATTTGACTACAGCGCGGCAGCTCATCGAACAAATTCCGATCGTTTGCCGCGCGATCGCCGATCTAGGATCCACCGCGTCAAGAACTATGAAGCATAACGTCATGATTGCTGCGGCTTGGGGGCTCAATCAAGTCGGATCCACGGAATGACATCGATGTCCCTTGTAACCTGTTTTGGCATATAGCCGCACTGCACATCATTGAGACATGTGATATAGCAAAATACGAGGGAAAGGGGCCAATTATAGCAGTTTTCATGCTCTTTTCTGATATACTCGACTCTGCATACGAAGCTTTTTTTTATTATCAACATATGATATGGGGCACGCCCGCATTGAGTGTAGATACTTCGTACACGTGTTTCATAGTGGGTATTTTGGGTACTACAATGTGTGTGGAGTCCGAGAAAATGCTGCGCTGTTTTCTATTTCACCGCGTAACTCAAGAAATATACGGGGTACCAAGAGAAACACTCAGGGCGCTTAGATACCGACCAAGTAACTGATTTACAGGGTACTCTGGGGCCCCGGGGTACCTAAATTATAATTGAGGGGCTGTGTACACAATACTTCATTTGGAAGGAAAGACGCCTATCCTTAATTGCCCGTTGCAAAGAACCCATCCCAACATTGCAATATTCGTTAGCTAGGATATACAAATTCCCTCGCTCCTTGACCAATAAAATCTGCAATGGCTATCTAACGTCTGGGCTTATGAGATGTGGCATATGACTCAAAGGTAAGTCCGATCATTTGATATGACGTAGTACAATGAAACCGGACACGATTCCCAACAGCTTTTTGATTTCTCTTTTCCACTTCAATTACACATATACCCGTTAATATTGACCATCACATAATAGCCGATTATTGCGTGTACCTCAGCTAATCTTGCGTGACATTCCGGAATTCGAGGGTATGTTGGGATAAACCCTGTCTCTCACGAGCCACCCGTTTCGTTCGGGTGAGTCGCCAAAAGCTTCTATATGTTCGTCTTCCAGCTCGGCCATGAGTACATCCAGTCTAGCATCAAGATGTACCAGTTGGCGGGCTAGTTGATCTGCTAACGGTGGATAATTCTCCAGCACAGCTTTCTCGTCATGACTGGTTGGAGCCCGCAGGCCAACCTGGAGACTGCGCAATAGTTCGTAAACTTCGCCCACGGCAGCGATCTCATGCTTATACGCTTCCAGAAGCTGAATCACGGATTTAAGCGTATCGACGGACAGCCCTTCGTATAGTCTGAGGTTGCTGATACCGCGAGTGGAGAGAGCATGTCCTAGCAGACCTAATGGGCCCTTGTGTGATTTTGAGCGTTCGTATGGATCTCCGACCTTATCGAGTATATCATATACAGCCATTCCTGCTCCGAAATAAAGCTGGGTGAGCCTATCCACATGGTAAGGGCCGTGGTTGTCGTGGAGCTGATAGAGACCGAGCCATACAACGCGCCACAAATTCAACACCTGTGCCTGCAGATCTCTGCATTTTCGCTGGTTGGGCTCGGCAGTGTCCCTTTTCATATCAAAACTTTGCATTGAAGACATGCGAGAGCTGCTGTCAGACACGACGGTGCTGAACCGAGACTTGGGCAACTTGAACATTTTATATGTTACCGGGACAAATCAATTGATGGGACAAATATATAAAAGACCGTCGAATAAAATATTGACAACCGTGTCATCTCAAGCTTGCTTTTCAGAGAGGAATTCCCCTTTGTTTAAAAACAGGCCGACGTGGGCTCTTTCAGCCGTGGTGGCTGAGCATCGGATGGTTTTCTTTGTCTGCGTGCTTTTTAGCAGCGATCGATTTTTTCGGGTAGTATGACAGCTCACATATCTATCTGACAGGTCACCTTTTTTCGTCTAAAACACGAAAATTCGAGTTTTCATTAAAAAGGAATACGAAACCAGCCTTTTTATTGGATCCAAAGCGCATTGAAGTTGCATGGCACGGAACCAATAATTCCTACATGACGTGCATTGAGGCACCTAGGGAGTCGGGACAACTTCCGACGATAAGACTGTCTATTGCGCAAGATATTCAGATCTTAATACGAGCTGATCATCCCTTGAGATGACTTGGAGAAGTCTACAGTATGGTTTGGGACAGACTGTGGAACGATTGATAGATCCGAATGTTCAACCCCGACCCCTAGAGCCAATTAATCAATTGATGCATCCAATAGTCTGGTGGTTCAATGGCATTCTAGTCCTTGGGCCTGTCACTTTAATATATGTTACGTCTTCGAATTTGTCCTTACTCCCCTCAAACGTAGCGTGAAGAACTAATTCTGGGGCTAGATACTCTAAGCTAATCTACTCATTGCTTCACATGGCCAATATCCAAACTTTCAAAAGATCGAGAACCTTATCTGTACCCTTCTATGTGCACTAGTAATGCTCACTCTACATGCTCTACCTGGGGTCGCTCTCCCATCTTCTCGCAGATGTTTTTGGAGTCAATTGCTGTTTCGTTCGAACCAGACACGGCTTCCATTTCTTCCGGCGACTTTCCTGCGATATAAAAGTTTCGTACATCGTCGTTGCCTTCTTGACATATGCATTTAAATTCAGTGACTTTCTCATTTGCTCGTCTTATTGCTTCGTCTCTTTGCTCCTTTGCCCAGTCTCTGCCATTCCGATACCAGGTTGCGCCTTCCCGGAATGCATTAGCATCAGCAGTCATGGACCATCCATTGATCAGTGTCATACAGTACTCTGTCCGATCTGATGTAGCTGATTTCGACGGATGAGTGACGAACATCCTCAAAGTGCCGTCATAGTATATGGATGATATTGTATACGCATTGCTATCAAACCCAGGTCTATCTTTGCCATACTCCTGAAGTGAATGCATTCCCCTTGCTCCTAATGCACCGTCATAGCATGCCTGCCTTTTTGCTACTGATGCTGGCTCATCAGGACTTTTCGCTACTGGGAAGAAATTTGGTGCAATGGGGATATCGTGCTGCGTCGATGGAATAATTTGATCAGTGAGTCCAATCCGTAGTTGACAGTCAAGTTGCTCAGGATGTGCACCATGATAGCGATCAGGGTTTCCAGGAACTAATGTTCCATCTGTGAGATGATCAAGATTTCTAAAGGGGATACCACCTGCAACGCATCGAGCGTCCCCATTATCACCCTCAATCATTGAAATTAGAGATTCCGTTTGCTTCTCTTCAAAAGCATGATCATCCGCACGTACAAACTTTTCATGCATTTCCTCAGTGAATCTTGAAGGGGAAAGCGAGGATCGGCGACGTGCCAATCTTTCTTTGATCTCGCTCCAATTCATGGGTTTTGACGGTATTCGCCCCTCTGGGTATTCATACGCGGAAGGGTAGATACCGTGGTCGACGAGATGTTGCTGAAAGTTGCGATCGTACGGTCCACTAGTATTGAGAGTTGATGGTTTGGTGCTTCGCGAAGCACTTGAACAATGAGAGGCGCTGACACTGTGTTTTTGACTCACTGTAGGTGCCGGATACTATGATAGTCAGTCAGAATCGATGTTCAGTAGCCCAAGGCAACTCACCCCCCGCAAGTCCGATAAATCTGGACCGCCCTGCCACGCAAATCGTTGAATGCGAGTGAGAAACTGAGGCGTTTGGGAAACGTTCGCTGCAGCTTTTTGTGTGTTTCTTCGATCAAGCTCCCGCAGTGCGTTGCGTGTCAACCAAACTTCCGACAGATTATCCCAAAACGCCGGAGGGAGTTGGGAGTCGCTGGGATGGTCAACTTTATGCTTCTCGTAAGCTTGCTGAGCCAAGTCTTGCGGCGGACGTTGTCGTTTGCGACAATAAATCGAGTGCTCTGGATGCATTGGACGGTGTTGATTACAAAAAGGAGTAGGAAGCTGATGCTTTCTGGATGGTAGTTAGCCGTATTTATACTGATAGCTGTCATTCTTTATGTTGGAGAGTATGTGAAAGTCAAGGCCCGCTCCTATTCATAGAATGAATGAGTTTATGCCGCCCGGCATGATTTGCCAGAAAAAGAGTCCATTACCAATCGGAGGAATCCATTCGAAGTTTGATGTTCTTTCATGGGCTTTGTCCCTCGGATTCAGGTCACTGGAATAATGCACTCAACCTTGGCCCTCTCGATATAGATGGGTGTACTCAGATACTGGCGTTGCGATCAGATATCCTGGCTTCGCATCGAATCAGAAAATATATGATTATGCAGCCAAGAAACCAATAACTTCCTGGCTCTGATTTGTTTCCAAACGTGGCTGCAGCTGAAGGTCGAGTGACATTCCCTGCATGCGTCGTCACACAGCAGCTTCCGATCGCCTATAAAAGCAGCGATGACCCCTCACCTTGTGTGAGAAAAGAAAAAGGCCCAACATGTCTCCCCTCGTGCAGGATAAGCCAAAATGGACTCATCCATCACCCCGGAAGTTGGCCCATGTTGTTCTGCGCTCGTCCCCCGAAAACTTCGATCGCATGGTTGACTTCTACCTGCAAACGCTGAATGGGAGTATCCGGTATAAAGCCCCCGAGAAGATAGCTTTCTTGTCCTTCGACGAGGAACACCACCGCATCGCCATACTCGCCTTGCCGGGAGCCAGCCCGGCCACAGCAGAAGGACCGCTGCGGACGGGCTTGGATCATGTTGCTTTTACGTTTAACAACTTGACGGAGCTGGCGCAGGTCTACGTTAGTCTACGCGACCACGGAGAAAATCCATTGAAGCCCGTCTGGGCAGTCAATCACGGGCCTACGACATCGCTCTACTATCGCGATCCCGAGCGGAACAAGGTTGAGATGCAGGTCGACAACTTTGACACAAACGAGGAGGCGGATGCGTTTATGAGCAGCGCCGAGTTTGCCGAGAATGCATTTGGCGCGGATTTTGATGCAGATGAGTGGTCAGCAAGGATTCTGAGCAAGGCGCGCGAGGATGGAAGCGAGGGACTGACCCTCGAGGAGTCAAATGCACTTAAAAAGAGACCAAGCATTGGTCCAAGGCCGCTGCCGCCATCTGATCTTTTTTAGTCTATCTCTTTCCTATCCTAGACAATAAGTTGTCACTACCATCGCTTCTACACAGAGCCGCCTCTTTCCCTAGCTTCATAGACTGATAAGTGAATTATATGAGGGAGTCTCACGAAGTATAGGCTCTCTCAGTCGTAGACTCCCAGAATGTAGAGCTCGGTTGAACATTCTCTATGCACCTTCCTGCTCCATGAACCAACGCACGCTACGCTGGATGCCCTCCTTCATGCTCACCTTGGGACGATACCCGAGCACCCGTTTGGCCTTGTTGATATTGTGCGTGCGGATGAGCGTACTAAAGCGAATGCCCTCACGAGTCATACTGGGAGTCCGGCTGCCACCCGAAATTGCCCACACCACCCACTCACTCACAAACGCCATCATCAGTCCCACCCACAGTGGGATGACTACAATATCCTCAGGCCGCACAGGGTTGCCCGTTTCAGAGGCAACCGCGCGCTGGAAGTCCCAGAAAAGCCAGGGGTCATCATTGCTGACGTTAAAACATTCACCATCCACACGGACGCTTGGATCCGTGGGACGAGGCTTGCCCCAGGCGTCGAGCAGGGCGTGGGCAGCTAGCAAGTGCATATCGGCAAGATTGCCGGCATATATAAAGTCAAACGGGTTCTGCCCTTTGCCCATTTGGAAGCGTGACCGGCCTTGACGGGCAACCGCAATCATCTTGCCCAAGGCACCGACATCATGCTCGCCGAATACAAGGCAAACGCGTATCGCGCAGGTCAGCACACCCTTGTCGTCGAGGCCTCCATTTCGATTGGCAGCTTGGATGGCCTCCTCGGCGTCAGCCTTGGTAAGGCAATAAATCCGCTTCTGCTGCGGCGGCCGCAAAATTGGCATATCCTCCGTGCCGTTGATCAGATCAGTGTGGTTATCGTTGGTGACACCAGAGGTCGAGGTGTTGACTAACGCTCGCACGGTCCCGACCTTGACGGCGGCATTTAGGAGGTAATGAGCACCATCGACGATGATTTTATGGTAAGCGGACACCGGAGCGTTCGAAAATTCGGGCGACGCAGTATGGAAGATGGTGACGGGGCGTGCGATCTGCATTACTCGCTCGACATCCGCCGCAGACGCGATATCAGCGCGATGGTAGTGGACATTCTCGTTGGGATGACGGTTACGGTCGACATTCACGTCCAGCGAGTGGATGATGCAGTCGGGTTCTTCGGCGAGAATTTTGGCGATAATATGGTAGGCCACGAAGCCGTTGCCCCCAGTCACGAGGACAGGGCCGAGCTTGGAATCCGGCATGATCGAAGATATCGATCAAGGATAAGCAATACTTTGTAGACGCGAGTGATATTAGGGGAACTCAAGGAGGTATCAGGGGAAAAACAGCCCTCATCTGTGCCAATAACCAAGCCAATAATAACCTAGCCAATGGCGGCCCAGCTGACTGTTGGTTCTTGATTGCGAACTCTGTTCATATCGACGATGATGACCTGTATCTCGAGCTCGACAAGACGATAAACTTAGGTTTCTCTGAAGACATTAATTCCCACCTTTGACCAGGTGCTGGGTTTGAGGAAATATTGTGCAAGTTGATCAGTTCAATGTTCCACATTTGTGGGATTGGTTTGCCCTTGGAAGGAAAAACAGTCCCCTGGAAGTTGAAGATGAGGCGGATGTGTCACATGACTATCTTGGCCTGGGGCAGCAGGATAAACAGTAATCTGCAGGGTTTGTTGTGGTCATTGATGCCTGCACTTTCCTTGTGTTTTAGATAAAATATTAAAGATTCAACTTTTATTTTCTACTAAGAGTAAATCGCGTTGCTACGATACGCGCTGTGAACTATTTATTTGTTGTTCAGGACAGGATATGCCGAGGTCGGCTCTGCATGACGTAAGCGGTGAGCTCCCCCCCGACACCGGAGTAAGCGCCGCGAAATACCCGCCGGTAGCCGCGAAATGCCGACAGGAGAAGACTTTTTTTGGAGTCATCATCTGTTCCTGGACTGATCAACCGAACTGATGTTGACTCAGTGATTGCCTCTGCCAGACAGGTTCTGCCTAATTAGAATTGTCACTCTCTACTCATTCGATATCTCCATTCTACGCCGCGTGGCTACCTACGTTTCCAAAGTTCTATCCATATATTCATTCCGCTTCACAATGCTGGCCGCCGTGAAAGCAATTAATGCGAAGATTCGCTCCAATAAAACACTGGATTACTTCTGCTCAACACGTATGCCTTGCCCCTACTTGCCAACTAAGATAATTGCCATTGACTTCAGCTAGACTTCTGGGGCCCTGCCTCCAACTTCGGCATACCGATTGCTGCAGTGACAGACATCCAGAAAGACCCCGAAATGTAATTCTCCTCCACTACTCGACCATATTATAATCCAGGATGACGAGACTGACTCTATGTAGTATTTCCGGACGCATGACTGGCGCTTTCATTGTCTGCTCGGCCTTGTTGATGAGATATTCCCTTGCCGTGACACCCAAGAATTACTTGCTGTTTGGGATGCACACCGTCAATGTTGGTGCTCAATCGATCCAAGGAATGAGGTTTATAAATTATTGGTAGTAAGTCTATTCCCCGGACTATTTCATCATTATCTTTTGATTCATGTCGTTCTCGTCTTGCTAACACCGGATGATCTCCAGCCTGCAAGACCGGAACGAACCCGTCGCGGATTCGAATCGAGCCACATCCGAGGCAATGGAGGCATAGATAGGAATAGCACTGTGATTTGACTTTTGGGCAATTATCGAACAAAAAAAGTGATTTATTGCATGGTTGGAGCGTTTTAATATGTATATGAATGAATCTCTGGCAGATCAACGTCGCATGTTTGCAAAAGATAGTTTTATGGGTCTGGGATATAAATTTCAAGGACGAACTACTTGAAACAGCATTATATTTTATTTCATAAGATGGCAGTGTCAAAGTTGACGATGGCACCGTCGGTATCGGACGTGCTGCTTGATGGCTTGGTTAAAGGTTATATCCTGCTGCTTAACATCCTTGATGTTTTCCTTTCTTTCCTCTTCATGAAGCGTATCATAAAAGAAACGAGAGAATATCATTCACGGCATTTCATGTAGCAATATCTGCCGGTCTTACGGTGAATTCTATAGACCTCGGTAACATATCAAAATAATACAGGTTATATAAGAGTAATGTGGTTTATGTTTCTCAAGTACGCGGGTATATATATAGTACAACATCCTGCTTTTAACAATAAATGATCAGAACCCCTTCATTGAACAAAATTTTCTACGCTGATGCTTATGTGGGCCACTTCCCCGGATTTCCGATTTCCCCATACTTCATAATCTCCACCAGTTTTTCTCAACTCAACCCTATCGATTAAACAAACAATGTCATCTGTTGAAAAGACCCCCGTCATTATCTGCGGTGCCGGCTCGGCTGGTCTCTGTGCTGCCACTTTCTTAGCCTGCGCTGGCATACCAGCCCATAATGTCAAGATCCTGGAGCGGAACGCGGGGCCGATGCGGCTTGGGCAGGCTGACGGAGTGCAGTGTCGTACAGTCGAAGTATTCGAATCCTTTGGATTATCAGAGCAACTATTGAGAGACGCATATCATGTTTTGGAAGTGTGCTTTTGGGATGAAAAGGAGGACAACGAGGGGACTGTCAGAGACAAGAAGTTGGTCAGAACGAGACGGACGGCCGATACTATGCCGGGACTTTCACATCATCCCCATGTTATACTGAACCAGGCCAGCATAAATATGATGTTGCTGGAGAAAATGAAGCAGGAAGCCGGCATCGAAGTCGAGCATGGGTGGCATGTAACTGATGTCACGGTTGACCATCAAGGGGACTCGTTGTACCCATGTGTGGTAAAGGCAAAAAGGGGACCGGAAGGAGAGGAGACCATAATGCGAGCAAAATATGTGCTTGTGAGTATCAGCCGCTTCTATCCGGATTGTCATCTGAAGAGAGAGATCCACAAAGCAAAGGAAGGGTATGTTCTGATTCTGCGTATTGAGTAAATAGGGCTGCGATGGTGCACATAGCACTGTCAGGCATTCCCTTGGACACAAAATGATTGGCGACAGCACAGATGCAGTTTGGGGAGTCATGGATGTTTACCCTCGAACAAACTTCCCTGATATTAGAAAGAAGGTGACTCTGCACACCAGAGATGGGAACTTGTTGGTAGGTGTTATACTGCGATATACCGGGTGAAAGGAGTAAAAGAAAGTATAACCTGACGACATGGAGATAGATCATTCCCCGAGAAGGAGATTCTCTTGTTCGACTATATATCGAGCTTCCCGCAGGGACAGTTGCCAAAAACGTCCGTCTTGAGGATTTACATCAGACCGCAAAGCAAATATTCGCGCCGTATACTATGGAAATTGCAGAAACATTCTGGTGGTCTGCTTACGCGATTGGCCAACGACTAGTTGATCATTTTCACAAAGATTTCCGCGTCTTTCTGACAGGAGATGCATGTCACACACACAGTCCCAAGGCTGGTCAAGGAATGAACGTCAGTCTCCAAGATGGATACAACCTTGGTTGGAAACTGGCAGCTGTGCTGAAGGGTCAAGCCCCTGCATCATTACTAGAGACATACTGCCTCGAGCGACAGAAAGTCGCTGCTGATCTCATAGAATTCGATCGGTTCTTCGCAAGCATCTTCTCGTCCAAGAAGAGAGAAAAAGACGCCGAAAGCTTTCCTGAGCATTTCATTAAAGCGGGCAGATATACTGCCGGGTTGACAGCCAAGTATGACGATTCTATGCTAACATCTGCTAACAGGAGCCAGCCAGACCTAGCTCGAGGATTGACTGTGGGAATGCGATTTCCAAGCACTCAAGTTGTGCGCTTCTGCGACGCAAGAGCTATGCAGCTGGTGCGTTCATTTCTAGCAGATGGGAGGTGGCGCATAGTCGTCTTTGCTGGGGGTATCCAGAGTCCCAGTAGCAAAGGAAGATTGCACAACGTGAGATATTTTCACTTTCCATATTAGGCATCGTCTGGTGTCAATGAATACGAGTTAATATGGATCTGACTTTGTTATCAGCTGGCGAACTTCTTATCTTCGAAGACTGGACCCGTAGCGCGGTTCACGCCACAAGCGTCTGATCGCGATAGCTTCATTGAACCCATCCTGGTCCTGAGTGGAGATCCGAGCCAGATTGAACAGGACCAGATCCCGGAATATTTTACACCGGTCAATGGTAAATGGGGCATGCGAGGTATGTTTCCATTCCTTCAAGGCAAGATATGGCAATCCATCGATTCACGAATGTTGACTTTATGGCTGGTAAATGCACAGACCTGTTTAAAACCTTCGTGGACTGCGAGAGCTATAATTCCGGCCATGGGCATGCATACGAGACATATCAAATTGATAAGACCGAAGGTGCAGTTGTGGTTGTGCGTCCGGATCACTGTATGGACCTCTGCCCTTCATGGTGTATTCTTATCGAAAGACGACGGCCAATTCTAACATCATTCTCGCCTCTTAGATATATCCCTCGTTACTAGTCTTGGAGACTACCAAATATTGTCCGACTTTTTTGAAGGATTTGCTCTCCGGCCTGCAAATGAAACAGTAAGGCTATGAGATTCGTTAACTCCAACATTTTTCTGGAAGAAAATGTAATTCCTATAGTACAATAAAATATAATAGAAGCGAGGTCGCTGACTATTCGACTTTCAATTCAACCGTCCTTTGTACAAACACATTCTGCTGAATTCCCTCTCTGACGAGTGCTTCCATACTCTCTGTGTCATCATCCGTGCTTCCATGAACAATGGAAGTATGTGTGCCTAGCATATTGTCTTCCATTGCACGCCGCGGGTAATGATTCGCGAGTGATGATATGGCATATTTGTCGCGAGACCGTAGACCGTGGTTCTCAGTCATTGCGAAGGCGTTGACGTTGGGCTGCAGCTCGTGGGCGAGACGGCCGAGCGATGGAATTGCAGTAGCGATTATGCTTAGATTCAGCACCGCTCTGATTATCAAGTCAGTAGAACTCATTCTGATGCATAGATGGGAACGACTCACTGATCCCATATGCTTGCGTTCATCTGTGCCCATGTCTTATCGGAGGACGAAACGACAATGCCGTAGTAGTATATTTGGAACGCAACGGCAAGAATGACGCTGTTGACCCATAAGAATTAGCAATGTCCAACTCCATTCTCGTTTCCTGCATTACTCTATATGCAAGGGGGAAGGGAGACAACGTACACAAGTCGAATTGCGAGCAAGCTGATTATTCGCACCCTCTTTGCCATTGATACTTGCACAGTCCACAAAACACCGCAGGACAGGAGAATGATGGCTGCGTCGGTGATGATATTGAATGCGCCGATTGTATCATACATGACTCCCTATTTTTCATTGCCACTCGTCAGTCCAGGGTCTTTGTTTGATTTTGATTTTTCGTGTTGAAATCTCACCAGGTTGTCGCATTGTCCATCTACAAAGTCCCACGGATGGGGTGAGGAACATCGCGCTGCGAGAGCGACGATTGAAGCAATAGTCCACGCGACAATGGCACTTATTAAACCCCAATTGGCCCATTGGGAAAATCCCCTGTTCATCAAGCTTTTGAAAAGTAGGCTGATGGAGAGTTTGCTGAGAGAAACAGTCGCGATCAGTAATATCTGGGCGACGTATAGGTACTAGATCAATGCATCAGCAAAATTTCTGCGTTGAAAATATGGTATTAAGTAATACCTCTTCGAAAAGATTCAAGCTGCCGGCCGAGACAGTATCTTGCCTTTTTCCCAGGCCATGGCTGATTGATAATTGCACAAACACACTCTGCAATATTGCTAGTAACTACACCATAAATTAGCGATCACGACTCGGAAGCAATAGAAGAAGCATTGCACTTGCTGTAGCCCCTGCAAGTAGATAGTCGTCGACCTGCACGACTTTCCCTATGTAGTATCTTGCTGACAGCCGAGTGACGACCACGAAGACAGTCAAAGCCAAAAGAGTGTAGACAGCAACAGCAGCGTAGCCGCCATGGTCGTCATCGGATATTGTAAATATCGGAGGCAGTTTGCCTGCCATTATTTTCTGTTTGTAACTTTCGATCGCAGATGTAAAGATTCCCGAGGTCTGTAAAATATTTTCCGATACTTCAATAATCGCCGAAACAGGAAGTAGTGGGAGTAGGGATGCAAGGAGCTATGGCTCTCTTCTTTATTTTGTGGGCATACGACGACTATCTCATTGCGACCGTGTGAAATGGAGACATGTGAAGGGTCCAATGCTCAGGGGGGAAGACCCTGGTGTTTTCCCGTCTGGATGTCGTATGCCGTTTTAATTGAAGAATTTCGCCAAGGCTAGACGTGTGATAAAGAGGCATTCATTATAGTTGTTCGCACGAATGGGGTGAATGATATGTAGGTCGATTGTATGAATGCTGGCGGAGAGTCGAAGTCTCGAAGAGATAGGCGTTAGCAAGGCTACGAGCCTATGAGATATCTTACTGTTAGATATGCAATTAGAATAATACGGACCATGCATAAATTATTAATAATAATGTTTCAAAAGCACCTAATGCTTATTTCCTCGAAAATGTATATTAAACCCGGGCGCCACCCTCCTCGAGTCCTTAGGCCCCTGGAGCTGCACAATTAATGCGCCTACAGACGTCGGACGACCAAATTCGCCTCACAAATACATACCCAATAAGGGAACAGGTCACACGCTCCGTTGCCAGCATGAAATATATCGTCCTGGAGACGGTGTGAAAGCCCGGCCGGACAGAACCGCACAACGGCACAACAAAGGATCGCTCGCGATTGTCACATGGCAGCAAGGAGGGAGAACTAACTTAGAAGACAAGGTTTTGCCCCCTTTGGCAGCTGGTTTACGATTTGGGCCCGTGGCTGAAAGGTGGATCGGGTTTCCTCTGGTGTGCGAGTCATGGACACGCTGAAAGAGGCCGCTGTGGAGTACAGAGCGAAGTGAGAATTGCGAGTGGAAGCAATTGACGGGCCAACGGGAGGAGGCGAATGGACGCAGCATTTCCACTGAGCTTTGAACTCTCTAGAGAACTAATTAGGCCATGAATCAATCCATGGATCGTCTCGGGATAGGGCACAGCTAACCTCCCTAAGCAGGTAATATCAACACGTCGGAACCGCCAGCAGCAGAAAGATTAGGAAAATCTCGAGTACGACGTTGGCGAGCACTACTAACTCGAATGCAGCATAAGAGTTTACGAATCTCCTCTTAGCTGTGGGTACAAGCAGTCCGTGTACTGGCTACTCAGCCGGCGATTCGTCGCTAATGCATGCAATAGCGTGCCACCGAACGCTGCGGTATATTTCCGCCTGTTATCTCTGCTTACTTGCTTTGCCTCTCTTTATTCGATTTTATTTCTCATCCGATGAAGATTATCGCCAGAAAACGCCTGTGTATTTGTACTTATTAGTTCTGGTCCCGGTCGCCACACTTGGCCATATGAGCACATCCATGGTTTCAATTTTGTATAGATCGGAAATCTCACCATTCGCTCGGTGCCGATCTGTCACGCTGTCCAAGAATTTGACAGCTGTCACTGGTCGGTTGAATCTAAAAACACGGTACTACCTAGACTCTTAGTAGCAAGTGCTTGCTAAGAGCCTAAGACGTAAGTCTTGCTTAGACTTACTCCGAGTTAGTGCAAAACGCATCGCCGCCTAGGACGGACTTGGAGTTTTAGTCTTAAGAGTTAGACTACCCCTCGTGTCTCGCTAGTCCTCATCCCTGCCCTTAGTAGTACGGGCACATGTCATAATTTAGCCAAAAAATACACAATGCCGGGCGTTTCCAGACTCGGTGTGCTCTGAGACTGGGGGCTCGGTGAATCGCGACACAACATACTCCGTGGAGGTTATCGCAATATACGTACAGTACACGGTATGGATTTCTATGCGACCCTTTTTCTAGAGTGATCCTTTCCCACAATTTTTTAATATATATTAGACGGCGCAGTAACTCGTCTGGGCTCTATGGCCTATACGAGGCGCATTGCCCCAATTGACCGCCGGAGCATGCCTGGGCAGAGATAATAAAGTAATGCTTCAAACCGCCAGTAACAGCGAACAAGCCCTCCTAGAGCTTATGATTCGGCTGGCAAAGCACTTTGAATCACAGAGATCACCGCGGCTATCGGTTTCCCCATGTTTGTTGGAACCTGTCAGACCTTAAAAGAGGATCATTCCATCAAAGTTTGCGACATTATTAGTTGTATGTACCGTACGGAGTGCTGGATGCCTTTATCGTCAAATAAATTAAGGGATTTTAATGTTCAGCCCTGGACCTGGACAGCCCGATAGAGCCCCGACCGGATAAGTCAAGCTGGAACCAGAGCCAACTACGCCGCCGGACCTGTGGCCCATTGGGGATCTAGTTGAGGTGCTAATTTAGCGTGTGTCTTTGTCTTTCGACCCACTAAATTTGCAAGTGAATCACGGCATCCCTGCTAGTACGGAGAACGGAGGAGATAAGAGGCACTATGATACTAGTGAGCACGTAGTGGCTATCTCTCCGCCACATTCATCCATTGCATGTAGCAAAATAAGCCCAATTGATTGATTGACTGATTGAATTGCGGCTGCCGGCTTATTTCTCGCCCGGCCATTGATATGGCCTAGAAACCACGTCTTTGCAGAGTTGTTCTGGCGATCGAATACAAGTTTGCGACCACACGGCTATTGAAAATCACCCCGATTTGATCACATACTATTCAGATTTTACTACCGACTTGCCAGGCTTGTGATTGAGGGGATGACGAGGGGAATGTGAGAGACCGACCGTCTAATCTACGATATCCGGGGAAAGCAGCACTGCCATGTCTATCTGTCTTCATCGCCGCCCTCTCAATCGTTACCGTCTCGTTTTCCGCCTATAGATTCATCACTCGAAGATACCGCGAAAGAAAGTCGTTCCGCATTTGCGCATTTTCCCACCTGTGACGGCAATATGGATATAGATAATAATATTGAGCTGGGCCCGTTAGAAATGAAAAGAAATGTCACGGTGGAGGAGGGGATACTGGCCGAGTCTTCCAGGAGGAACACAGGACCGGTATATGGACATTCTACGGGATCGAGTGGGAGGCGAAATCTTGATGTAAGTTTGACTAGACATGCGAACATCCGCCGCGAAACGAGGAAAGACACAAGTGTATGCTGATAAAATTCCATCCACAGCGAAAATTCGATTCCCTCTCCATTCTCGCCCTCTCAATAACGCTGCTTGCGTCATGGGAAGGAATGGCAAGCACCATTTCAACATCATTGATGAACGGCGGTCCGTCGTCGCTGGTCTGGGGAGGTCTTTTATCGCTGACCGGCACAATGGCTCTAGCTTCCTCGCTGGCCGAGATGGCTTCGATTTGTCCCATTGCCGGGGCACAATATCACTGGACTGCGCTATTTGCGTCTCCCAGGATTCGACCATTCGTCACTTGGATGCAGGGATGGGCCACGGTCTTTGCATGGCAGGCAGCAACAACAAGTATCTTCCTTCTCGTGGCAAAACAGATCCAGGGCTTGATTGTACTCAACTACCCAGAATATGACGCTTCGCGCTGGCAGGGCACCTTGATTATGTGGGCTTTTACGGCTTTCTCCTTTGCAGTCAATGTTTGGGGCATCCAGCTTCTGCCGCTGATTCAGCTTTTTGGTGGCATCTTTCATGTAGTTTTCTTCATTGTGCTTTCGGTTCCTTTGATCTTACTCGCGCCGAGAAGTACGGCGGACTTTGTCTTCGCGACGGTGTTGAATGAGGGTGGTTGGAAAAGCGACGGCGTGTCTTGGTGTCTCGGTCTTCTCACTGTGACATACTGTTTCATTGGTAAGTATTTTAGACATGCCTTTTTCTTTTGTCACACGGAGAGATGGAGGCCATGAGATAAAGATAGCTGACTGTCACAGGATTCGATGGCGCCGTCCACATGAGCGAAGAAGTCCGCAACCCTGCCAAGGTCGTACCACGAATCATAGTTCAATCCATCCTTATCAATGGGATCATGGCCTTCAGCTTTATGCTCATTCTTCTATTCTGCATGAGCAATGTGGATGCTGCCCTGAACACGACCACAGGGTTCCCCAGTATTCAGATCTTCTACGCAGCGACGAAATCGGCCAAAGCTGCGACAGCCATGCAATGCGGAATCACAGTAATTGGTCTAATGTCCAGTATTGGCGTTGTGGCTTCTGTCTCGCGACTGACGTGGGCTTTTGCTCGCGATGGGGGCTTGCCGTTCTCCAAGTTCTTCGCTCATGTATGTTTTCCTTCTTACGTCGTCAATATACCGCCCCGACAGATAAAAGTACTAACAAAATGTGACATGAAATAGATTGACAGCCGATTCCACGTCCCATTCCGTTCTATCGGACTCGTTTGTTTCATCGTCATTCTACTCTCTCTGATAAACATCGCCTCGTCGACCGCGCTCAGTGCCGTCCTTGCCCTTAGCACATGTTCGCTTTACATCTCATACATAATTCCAATTTCCTTGCTAGTTGTTCGACGCCTCGACAAGACTAGCCCCCCTATCCGCTGGGGTCCCTGGACAATGGGACCACGGCTTGGGTTGGTGGTAAATATCTACGCCATCGTATTTGGCATTTTTATTGTTGTTTTTACCCCCTTTCCGACAGAGCTCCCAGTCACGGCGGATAATATGAATTATGCCGGCCCTGTTTTTGGGTTCATGGCTATTTTGTTGGTTATTGACTGGGTTGCTAGAGGGCGGAATCGATTCACGGGTCCATTGAAGGATCACATGCAGCAAGCGGCATCAGTGAATCTGTAGGTTGGACTTTTGTCGTTTATTATCAATTTTAATGGTTTGATGACTTTCGCTTGGAGCGGGTAGGCTTTTGTTTGTTTCTATGCGAGATGTACTTTGTAAGTTAGGTAGACAGTATATAGGATTTAATCATTTAACGATGGATATGAATAGGGCCTTTGTGTCTACACTTGAACTTTGATATTCGAAATCGGCTAAATCCTTGATTGTCTATTTACAACGGACGCCTTTGAACCATGTATGGAAAATCTATAAACAAATAATAGGCAGAGAAAACCACCATGCCCCAAGACTGAAATCATAGATGTAAACACGAATCGTCACGCCTCATCATCATGCCGTTCCCAGATGTAATTGGGAGAAGAAAGAAAGAGAAAGAAAGGAAAAAGTAACTCCCCGGACCCAAAGAACATAAAGAAATTTATAGGCTTAAAGATATGCAAGATTTAAGAAGCAGGGGGAGCTGACGGCCGATCCGGTGACCGTACAGGCATGCTTATAGGAGAGCTAGCACGGCTGGGAAGACTGGAGATCGATTCAAAGTCATGCTCTTGAAGGATGAGGGCGTATCTGGGCTGGCGGAAGAATTTGGGAACCGAGTCCTAATTACCCTGTTAGTCCAAAATCGTACATATGTGTTGTAGGTAGAAACATACACTGGCCATGAGCTTGAAAACGGTCGATTGGGCAAGCTGGAAGAGACTAACGACCTCTTCTAGATAACGAGTAGATAATTGCTCGTCGGCACTAAGACCGGTCATTTTTGCAGCAAGCCGATTGCGCAGACTATGGTCAATATTCAGCTCACAGGGCGACCCGGGGGCAAGGAAAGCATTGTATAGACCTGCAGTGCTCACTGTTAGCTTAATGTGCATGTGCCGTACTGACTCCGAGGTTTGACTGATGATCACTTACCGAATGCAGAGGCAATATAATCTTGCAGCTTATGTGAATCGTCCGCCTCGTTCGAAACTTTTGAACGATTATAGTTATCAAGATACTCAGTGACATCGAGATAGAATGCCAGATTTTCCTCGCAGAAAGATGCACCCAAAAACTCGCGGAACAAGAGGCGCAGAGATGGGTCTGTCAGTATATAGTTCAGGCGTGACTTATTCGAAATATCGGTGCCAGCCGCACCCGTCGGGGCCAAAGTAGTTGCGCTATTGGACTTGCTGCTTCTGCTCTTGCTACTCTCGTCAGACGTTTGGTCAGACACTGCCCAGCCGCATACTTTCATTGCGCGCGGTGTAAGTGCATAGATGGCCTGCCGTGTGGGTTGAAAGGTGTGTATAGGCTGGCCGGTTTCGGCAATATAGGACTTGTCTTCGGCGATATTGGTGATCAGTCCATGTTCAATAAACTGCGTACAGAGTCGGTAGGTCTCGCGTTCGTCGATGGTAGTACAGCAGTCCATCAGCCAATTAATGGCCGATTTACCTGTAAAGGCATACTGGTATTTCCTGCCATTGATTCGTGTTTCTTGCACTCCGTCAACGCCCACGAGCCCGTTCGGGTAATCGGTGCGGTCCTCCCAGTTGGGCATTTCGTCGCTCCTGCACGCCTGCATGCCTACAAAACGACGAAAAATAACCTCAATAGTTGCCCGGTCAATCACTAGCTTGTCTGTCTCCAGATCACGCTCGAGAATAAGCAGAGTCATCTTGTTCCGCGGCGATTGCAGCAATCTTGTGACATGTACGGCTGTGACACCATTGCGATTGCAGAACCGCTGTAGCACCGCGATTCCCTTGGGTGTCATTTGACAGACAGTGCCTTTGCTAATATTAAAAAGATTGCTGTTCAACGGTTCCAAAAATCGGGCTTCAATAAAGTTCTGAAAGATGGAGCGTGCCATTTCCTTGGCCATGGTGAAGGTTGTCGTTGATGTTGTGGTGATGATGCGACTGGGGTCTTTGGGGTCAGGCATGCGGGCTGACTGAGTGAAGCGAAGAGAGCTCAGATTGATAAGGGCTTCTTCTACCGTGAAGGTAAAGTCGACTTTGAAGAACCGCACTCGCCGCGCACCGAGATCAAGACTGACCATGAGAGTCGAGAATAGGTCTTTGAAATCCTAGTGGAATCCGTCAATTTCCTGTTTCTAAAAGAAGATGTAGCGAACGAACTCTAGTAAATGGCCTGTCTTCATCTGTCATGCGCATCAAGCGCGTCGTTGGCTTTCGTACTGTCTCCGTCATGGTTCTTGGGTTGGCAATCGGCGCAACCATGAGTCGGATTGAATATGTCTCGGTGTGCGCTTGGCAGTCTTGGTCTATTTCATAGATGCTAGTCCCACAGATCGAAACAAAACAATCAGGTCGGAAGTAAGTTTAAGCACCAACTAGCTGAGTTGGTAGTAGTCTGCGTGACACAAGTAACTCGTGTATGGCGTCGGGGTTTGTAGAATGTTCTTTAGCCCCCAATAAGCCGCCAACAAAGGAAAACAGACGATGGAGACACAAAGGGTGGCGGGGTTTAAAATAAGAATCCGAGAAAAAAGAAAGGAAGTTTCAGACGAAAAGAATAAATAGCGAACGAGCAAACAAGGGAATCTAGAAAGGCGATCAAACGGCGAGCGTTCCTGCTTGAACAGAGTAGACGAAACAGAGGAAATCGGGGAGAAGGTTAGTCTCAATTGAACAAAAAACAAACGAAGAGCACATCAGAGTTAAAGTTTCATCAAGGGGCGCATTCACCACGTGGTGAAAACCGGAGTGCACCTGGGTATCCGTATATACGCCATATGGCATACAGCCTAAAACAAAAAAGACAAAGAAGCGGAGAAAACGCTTTAATCGACCACTGGAAAGATAGATGCGGTAATGCTTGGGCCTAAACGGGAGGAGAGGGGAGATAAAAGGCGGCAGAGTTCAGCCCAGCCAGCCCTGTCCCTGCTAGAATGGACAGTCCCTTGCCTAAAGCGGCATGTGTGGTCTGGCCCACCGTCAGCGATGCGGTCATTGCATTGGATGTACCAGGCCTTTGTTTGCCACGAGGTCCACGCCGCGTGGGACTTGGGCAGTTTAGCTCGAGGATTCATGCAGAGATTTCGACGCGAGGTCATCCTTCATGATAGGTCGAATAATCGGGCCATTGTCTACGCCGCATGGAAGCAAGCTGGCGCACGCGCTACAGCAGTGAACTGATCCTGCTGTCACACTCATGCTTAGAAGGCTAGCTACTTCCAGTAGAGCAGATCGCTCAGAAAGCCGGTGGAAATAAGCGAGGGAAAGAAAGCCCGATAGGGTTCGGTAGCGGGCGGAAACGGGAGGGCCACGTGGGAAGGCTTCGGGGGGGTGGCCGGGGAGAGGCCCATTGGTTCTTTTAATTTTGGGGTGTTATTATTTCGTTCGTTAATACGTGTTCTCTGTCCAGTGTCCACTGTTGAGTTTGTCACTCGCGTCAGATGGAGCATGCGATCTTGACCACAGGTAAGTTTATAGATAGAGTACTCCGTATCGGAGATCGAAAAGGGTCCTCGCTGTGGATCGCGATCGATTGCACAAACTCTATGGCTATAACACGCTGCTGATAAGTTACCTCGGACAAAATGAGCTGACTGACATAATCAACGATGGAATGGGGCCGTTCTCTGTGTTTGTCAGCTTATACATACGTAGTACTAAGATTAATCCGCGGAGTATACTCCGTACTATTACCGAGTATATTTATGCTACTCATTATCCAGGAGTCATACATACAGAATCGCTCGAGCAACTGGCAACGGGGATCGACATAAAATAAACATTGGAAATAAAAAAGTGAAAAAGATCATTGGCCAATGAAAGCGCAGGTTTCAGCTTTTTGTAGACGGATGCGGTGGGTTTACCCTTGGAAAATTTGCGGATAGCCCGCGGATCACGGTTGTGCTCTTATAGGGGTAGGGTTTCACGCTTCAGCCCCGTTATAGAGACTGAATGCCGAGGCAGCCCCGATACTTTGTGCTTGTAGCAAGGTATGCTCGTACTCACTATATTTCGTACGTAATTCCAGTTGCGTGCTCAAAAATTTCAAAATCCAGGGGGAAAAATAAAAAATAAAAGAAAATGTTGCATTTCTACGCAGAGTACCTGCGTGTGAATCGCGACATAATCCTCTAAAATCAAGAATAGCTGGGCATCGTATAGAATAGTCATATTAATGTTTCCATGTAACCCCAAGAAAACGTCCAAATGCAGCAGGTGGCAAAGTGTCAGGCCAGCTTCTCGTACCAAGGTCAGTCCACTATGGCGCAAGCTCGCGTGCCAATAACGTCACGTCTGTTCAGCTGTGCTTCAAAAACAAAAATTTCCCACCCTCTGCCGTCGCGTTTCCTCGACATGTCAAGCGTTCTGCGAGCATAGAGTGGCCCGTCACTGCCACGACCTCAAATATGGCTTCGCCGATCGAGGAAAAGAGAGTCTACGAGAGCAATGAGGTGTCCTACCCCAAGGACCTCAATGTGGGCGGCCGTGGACCTACACAGCGTCGTCTGCGCAGCTACCAGATCTCCATGATTGGTCTTACCAGCGGTCTGGGAACTGGTCTTTTCATAGGAACAGGTGCTGCTTACGCCAAATCTGGTCCTGCTGGATTGTTGTTAGCTTTTGGCATCGTCGGAATAGTGCTATGGAGTGTCATGCAAAGTATTGCAGAGCTGGCTACTCTGCTGCCGACTGCTGGCTCCTTTCCACACTGGGCCACGCGTTTTATTGATCCTGCAGTCGGCTTCTCCCTTGCCATCTCATACACATATTGCTACACTATTGCCATCGCTTCCGAGACTTCGGCCGCTGCTGTGGTCGTTTCGTTCTGGACGGACCTGACCCCTGCCGTGGTTATCACGGTTGGCCTAGTTCTCATTCTAGCCATCAATTTAGCAGACGTACGATTTTACGGCGACGCCGAAGTTGTGAGCGGTACAATCAAGATCCTCTGTTTCCTCGGATTGATCATCGTGTCGATTGTCATCACAGCCGGAGGTGGTCCGAACCACGAAGCGATTGGGTTTCGATACTGGCATAACCCTGGTGCGTGGACAAACTACGATGGCATCACAGGCCCAACGGGCCACTTCCTCGGATTCCTTTCCTCCTTTGTCAACGCCTCTTTCAGCTTCATCGGTGTCGAAACCGTGGTCATTGCTGCCGCCGAGGCTATGGACCCTCACCGATCAATCCCCAAAGCCGCTCGACGAGTCACCTATCGGATCGGAGTGTTCTATATTCTCGGTGCTTTTTTGATTGGATTGATTGTTAGTTGGAAAAACCCAGCCCTGACCTCCGGCAGCGGCAACGCAAACAGCTCGCCGTTCGTCATCGCCATCCAGGAAGCGGGTATCGCCGCCTTGCCATCCATTGTCAATGCTTGCATTCTTGTTTCTGCCTGGTCTGCCGGCAACTCGTACTGCTGGGTTGGCTCACGCATGATTGTGGCCATGACCACTGACCGTTACCTGCCGCAATTCTTCGCACGAGTCACTCGGAGAGGTGTTCCATATGTGGCAGTCATCACCGCCTGGTTGTTCGGTCCGCTGGCCTATCTCAGTAAGTCAAATAAACTACACCATGTCCTAAATCTTGAACATGGATACTAACAAAGGAAACTAGGTCTTGGATCCGGTGGACCATCGCAGGCCTTCACCTGGCTCTTGAATCTTAGCACCGTCGCTGGTTTGATTGCCTGGGCCACGCTATCTTTCTGCTACATCCGCTTTTATGCTGCTCTCAAAGCACAGGGAATCAGTCGCGATACTCTCCCGTGGAAGTCACCATTCCAGCCGTATACAGCCTGGGTTGGATTCGTTGGGTCTACCATTATCACCCTCGTGTCTGGGTTTTCCGTCTTTCTCAAAGGGGAGTGGTCTTCATCCAACTTTGTTGCGTCGTATGTCGGTATTCCGATCTTCATCGTGCCGATTATTTTCTGGAAGCTTTTCAAGCGGACCAAGGTTTGTACCCCATCAACTGTACTCTCATGGATATGTTAACTTACTTGGCGTACAGTTTGCGCGAGCTTCTACGATTGACGTGTATACTGGCCGTTTGGAAGACGGCGAAATCGAGATTCTAAAGTCGGATAAATTGTGGCAAAAGGTCTTGGATTTTATCTTTTAACTGAAATCCGGCTATTATGAAATATAATCTAATATACTGAGTTCGAATCTATACTCAAGCAGCTATTGAAACAATATCTCTGCTCATTTGTTGGGTCAAACACTACACCGTACTTTTTGCAACAATGCGAATAACGACAGTTACCCTGTAAATTCCCCTACCATGTTAAACTGTAGTGGCATTCGAAGCTTCCAATTAAATTTCTGGAAAATACGTAAGATTTCCAATGTTGGAATATAGATTTGTGGATAATAGTTAATCGCATGCGGCCATACTAACATTGACGCCTGTATGTCGTCATGCAGATGTCCGCCACAATAACAGCTACATCCATGAATGCTCAAATTGCTTCTACTTTTGTTTGAATATGTGAGTTCTGTCATATTCTAACAACATCTTACCGCTTGCCAACTTCAACAATGGCTTTGGTATTACAAGCTTACACATTTGCTCAGCAATATGTCACCTCCTGCCTTCATCCTACCCCGTCAAAAAGCCCGATGGGCCTGAAGCTCGGCGTGATATCGACTGCTCAGATCAATCCTGCTGCCGGTGTGGTTTTTTTCTTTTTTTTTTTTTTCATGGCAGAGTTGCAAAAACTAACTCGCTAACATAAAACTAGTCATACATCCCGCCGAAACCCATCCGGACGTGATTCTCCACGGGATTGCCTCTCGTGATATTAACGTTGCGAAACGAGCTGCTCAGAGTTACCATTTCAAGAATGCTTACGGCTCGTATCAGGAGCTTCTGGATGACCCTGACGTTGATATTGTGTACATTTCAACCCCTAACGGGATGCACTATGAATGGGCAGCCAAGTCTCTGAAAGCCGGAAAGCATGTACTGTGCGAAAAGCCATTTACTTCCAATGCGGAAGAAGCGCGCAAATTAGTCGAGTTGGCGAAGGAGAAGAATCTGGTCTGCGAGGAAGCTGTACGTTTTCTCCAAAACATTTTATGTTCTCTTGTTCTGACGTTTCTGCCCAGTTCCACTGGCAATTTCATCCCGCAGCACATCGTTTTCGAGAGATTCTCGATTCGCGTAAATATGGTCGCATCTTGCGAACTAGTGCTATCATGACTGCCAGTCCGGGTGTTCCAGAGGGAAATATCAGATTGCAATTTGATCTAGCTGGTGAGCACAGCCGATTTGCATTTCGCTTCATTACTAGATATAACAATACTGACGACACCCATTTTCATAGGCGGCTCCTCTATGGACATGACCTATGCTCTGTCCTTTACCCGCTTTGCCGTTCACGGAACCAACCTGAAAGAAATCCAATCAGCTGTCGCCCGGCCGTATGCCCATGATCTTCGAGTCGACGAAGCTATGCACTCCATGCTTCTTTTCGAGGATCACCAAGACGGCCACTTGATCCAAAGCCGCATCTACACAGATTTGGCGCGGCAGTGGGCCATCAAAAGGATCTTGCCGCGGGTATGGGAGTTCCCGTCCATCGAAGTCGAAACAGACAAGGCGATCATCTACTTCTACAATGCCATGATGCCACATCTGTACCACTACATATCTATCACGGACAAGATGACTGGCAAGACCAAGTACGTGAAACAATACCAGGGCGGGCCGTGCTGGGGAGAGGCATGGACGACAGGTGGGAAAGGTGGGAAGTCGTTCTGGAGTACATATCGCTACCAGCTTGAGGCATTTACGGAGAAAGTGCGAGGAAAGAATGTGCCGTATTGGATTTCGGGAGAGGAGAGTATTGCGCAGATGGAGACTATTGATGCCATTTACAAGGCTGCTGGGTTGCCGGTGAGGCCCTCTCTTGCTACTAAAGCTTGATTTCTCTTTCGCTCTGTAAATCACGGATTTTGGAGCAATGTATACATATCGTTAAGTACGGCGGTTGATTGCAACATTATTTTTGTTCAAAAGTATTATTTCAAAGTGGGTCTATCTACAGCGTAGTAAGAATCTTCTCAAAGTCTAAAAGAACTAAATAATAATATTATTATTATACTCACTTTGAAAGTTTCTACAGGCCATAGAGTGCGATATGTATAAAATAGTACGCTAGCCTCTATGGGAATCCAAATACTAAGCTGACCAATCAGACCCTGCTATGCCCCACACCATTGTGGCACCAAAGCATCATCATTCGTGCCGGCGCGAGATTCTCAAATACCTCAGGGCTCTTGAATGAGGATACATTTCTTGTGGTTTTCTTCCCTTTCGATGTCGACCGTACGTAAAACAGACTCACAGTTTAGCAGGCAGTTCTGTTGCACCTACTGCCAGAGAGTATTCCGGAAGCTAGAGCATCTACAACGCCACACAAGACGCCGTTTGTGCTTTCTGTCCATACCGTACAGTGTTGACCACACTAAATCGGACTTGTTTTAGATACAAATGAGAAGCCGTTTGCCTGTTACTGTGGCGCAGTCTTCTCACGGCGCGACCTTTTGCGCCGTCATGAGCGCATTTCTGGCCATGATAATTTGCCAGCCCAAGTTTTGGGTGATGGCGAGCAACCAAGGCAGCACCAAGACCACAACATCGGACGTGACATTTCTGTTCAACAGGAACTAGAATCCACTCCCTACCAATCTTTGGCCTCTCTAACTGGCATACATGCTGACAAAACCTTTGGGTCAGCATACGTCTTTTTGTCAAGAAACCCTTTACAGGTTACCCATGCCCTAACGTAAACTAGAGATACATCCACCCCGATGAACAATGATTTTAATTCTCCTGTATTGGAAGAAGAAGTTCACGAATCCGGTATGCCGCGCCGATAACCCTGTTAAATCTAGTTAGGGACCGATGGCTAACGGAGCAAGGATGCCACCCAAAAGCGTCTATAGAATTCCCACGATCTGAAAATAGCAGCCATTGGCCTTCTCCCCATGAATTTCCTACGGTCTTTCCCTATCCGCAACTATCTCTGGGTAAGCACGATTATTTTCTCACCAGGTATCACTTTGGAACACACCTCACAGCCCTTGGACAGCTACTCAGATCGTCCCGCATTTTGCGAGTCCCAGTGTTAACCCCTCTGACCGGTCATGGCTTTGTTACTCGCTGGAGAGAATAGCTAAAGATTTCCCCAACCCAGTTTTGCCATCAAATAGTGCGTTAACTCGATACTTGGCCGGATACTTTACTGGGTTCTATCCATATAGTCCCTTCACGCATGCTCCAACATTCAGGCTGGAGTCATGCTCACCGGAACTCTGCTTAGCTATGATGGCCGTCGGTGCAATAGACAGGTTTGAGATCACGTCAGCAACACACTTATTCTCTCTTGCAAAGGCTCTCCTATTTGATACCCAAAAACGTAGAGCACAACTTGAGATGGAGCGACAGGCGACCTCACCTAGCGATAACTCTGAATTAGAACGGCAGTCAATTGACGAGCTGCGCTGCTTGCTCTGTCTTGCACAGTTTTCCACATGGCAAAACAACCCGAGTTTCAAAAACGAAGCTTGTGTTTTGCAGAGCTTACTTGTACGGGTTTTGAGATTGAGTGGCTTGGAGGAAACGACGCAAAGTCTGCAAGTTTCTAACTGGCAGCAGTGGTCACAGCATGAATCTGAAAGACGCACCAAGTTGTTTGCTTTCTGTTTCCTCGGAATCCAAAGTATTGCCTATGATGTGCCACCCAGCATATTGAGTGACGAGATTAATCTGAAGCTACCATGCTCTTGTCCAGAATGGACAGCGCCGGATGAAACTACGTGGAATTTGCTGCGACAAAATACTCTCGGCGAACAGGGGCGATTTCATGAGACCTTGGACACACTACTGTCTCCGGTGATTCAAGTCAACCACAGCACGTCGGTCCCCACGCCTGTTGGAAATTATGTTTTAATGCATGGGCTGTTACAGAAGATCCTCTGGACTCCAAGATTCATCTCTGGTAACTTATCGCTGACATCCTCGAAGGACTTTCAGTCAATTTTCGAGTAACGTCTCCATTCTATTTAAGTTCCGGACTTTGAGCCTGACCTTCTGGATATATTGCTAATATTTCGTTTGTGATTGCTCAGGTCTGCTCTACACAGATGGACTTCATTTTGGCAACAAACTCCAGAGTCTAATTTGGAACCTCTAGATCCTAATGGGCCCTTGCCTTTCATATCGACCGCTCTATTGAGCCTTGCATACGTTCGCAATTATTTTGTTGAGTTTCGGACAAGGAATATCTTCACTTGGGCCCCAGCTCAGATTGCCCAAGTGCTTTACACGTCTCCACCCATGGATCGTGGACATATTTCGCTTCTAGGAGCGTACCATGCAACCAATCTTCTCGCTACATTGGTCAAACTTGGTGTCCAATACGTTAAACAAAATCAGTCAATCCTCTGGAGTATTGAGGCTACTTTGTGTGGGCTTGATTGCGCTATATTCCTTGAAAAATGGCTTCGTCGAGTCCAGGAGACAATGCAGGATACGCCTTTAACAAGTATGTACAGTTGTTTTCTTAAAGCCAAACGTTATTGCCCAATATCTTTTGTAGACACTACACTAACCTTTTCACTCTCTCTCTTTGTTTATTTCTAGATCACGAACAACAACTCGTGGACTTGGTTCAAAAAGTCGTATGCGAGGGCTTATTATCCGCCGATGAGTGCTCTTTTGACATGATTGAGAGACCTGCCATTTCACCAGATCATATCATCATAGTATGGTCCCACATTATGCAGGGCAATTCACAATTTCCTTTCACGAAAATGATAAGTGAAGTCCTTGTGGAATATAGACGGGTATCTGGTAGTAGCGAGTGAAAATGTATGCTCATCGCACTGGCCGTTCCACTACTTCCGATCACGCCGATGGGGAGCCCTGGCTTCACGCACACATTATCGAGACTTGTCCAGAGTTCATCCTGCAAGTCCTCTGCCTACTCGAGAAAACGAAGGCTAATTACCCTGCTATCAGGGGATTCCAGCAGAGTTCCATATACCAACGAGCCGTGAATAGAAATATCGACATCATCTGATAAGCTAGTTAAGATCCGTATAAATATAATAGATACAGGATTTCCCAAAAGTCGTATATACTTATCTATGCATGCTATTCTAAGATGTTTACCTAGGTATACATTTTTTTATTAGTTTACTTTCACATACTTTTCACAACTCAATGAAGAAAGCTGGAGATAATTAATTACACGCTAGCTTTTTTTTTATTTGACAGAAGGCAGGTAGATCATATCACACGGATACCTTGATGCAGACCTTGCCGATATGAGCGCCCGACTGGAGGTACTCGAAGGCCTTGACAACCTCCTCGGCAGAATAGCCGAACTCCTTCTCAACAGGCAGACGGAGACCCTTGCTCGCAACGAAGCGGACAACTTCCTGCAGGAGCTGAGTGGAACCAACCACGATGCCACGGACCACAGCGCCCTTGGAAAGAGCAAGGCCGGCAACATCTGGCATCTCCTTGGCCTGGGAAAGGAAGCCAATAACGCTGACGTTACCACCCATCTTCACGGAGTTGATGCTCTCGGCAATGGTACCAGAACCCCCATTTTCAAAGACATAGTCAACACCCTCGCCGCCAGTAAGGCGTAGAACCTCCTCGGACCACTTGGGGTGGGTCTTGTAGTTGACACCATAGTCAAAGCCGAACTTAGACTTAACAAACTGAAGCTTTTCATCGCTTGAGGAGGTCACAATGGTAGTTGCGCCTGCGGCCTTGGCCAGGAGCAACCCAGTAATCGATACACCACCAGTGCCTAAAAATTCAATTAGGTAAGTTTCGGCTCATAATAACCTTGAGGTTCATTTTCATACCTTGACCGAGAACAATCTGGCCGGGCTTCAGGGGGATGTTGCCGTATAGTGCATTCCACGCAGTGACACCAGTGCAGACAAGGGTAGACCACTCAGAGAAGCTCTGGGGAGAGTCCTTGGGGACTTTGACCGCGGCAACACCGGGTAGAGTAAGATATTCACGGAGAACGCCATCAACCGGGCCACCTTGGCCGTTCGACCAATCCATCTGTTGGCCGAAGTTATTGGTAGGGTCAAAGGTACCAATAACATGATCACCCTTTACAATGCCTTTAACACCCTCGCCAACCTCAACAACGACACCAGCGGCATCCGAGCAAGGAATGACTTTATCCTTGACAGGAAAGGGGTATCCGGAAGTCGCAACACCAATATCACGGTAGTTCAGGGAGACGGAGCGAACTTTGATAAGAACCTCATACTTGCTGGGCTTAGGGATATCTTCCTTGAAGGCCTTGAGATTACGAACGGACGTCCGCTCACCAGCAAGACGAATAACAGTTTGTGACATGGCGAATGTACGGTGACGTAAATGAGATTGGACTTGTGATGAATTGGTAGGTGAAAGGAATGAGCGAATCTCGATTTATATATCCCTGGGGTTAGAATATTTGTTCTTATTTGGCCTGCTTACTACACGAATTACGCAATTAATCATCGCCTTCGAGCCTCATATCTAGAAGAGACATTTTAGATTCTATCGATAGTGGGGCATTTCTCCAAATCCCCAAAATTGTCCCCGAGATATCATCCGCATTTTGCAACGATTAGGTGCTTGGTAATCGCAAATGTATAGTTTGAATAAATGCATAAATGTGAGTTCCCACGGGAGAGATATAATCCCTTGGCGGAGGGATAGGAGGGTTGTGGTTTTACCTCAAACCTTGGATGTGGGGGTTTCCTGTGACGTTATATACCTCCGGAATGAGCTCCCGAGTTATACTTGAGCACCCCGATTACTCTATACCTAGGTACAGTACGTCAAATAACATTAATGATGTGAGCAGGACATCCCAATAGACTATTAGCATGGATATTCAGCCAGTGCAGTACAAACAGCCACCAAAGTCTCAGGATGTCAACTTTCTCCAAATTTGGAGAAAGCAAAAATGTGGGTCATCAACCCTTTAGATAGTTATTGCCTCGATAAAGATATGGTAACAGCCAATAATCACTGCAATAGGCAAAGTGAATTTAGTAGAGACCTCCTGCTTTCAATTCACTGTTTCTCGGTACATATATCTTTTGGAGGTCAAATGATAATTTTTTCAAAAAACTTTCTCTGATCTCATCACTTACACATAGGATTTCAGAATATCCATTTTAGGCTTAGCTCTTCCAGCGAAATAAGAGGTAGATCTCCTAGATAAAACCAGCAGTAAGGAAACTGAAACTGAAACACAGGAGATCTCTATAAATGATTCTACGTGGTTAGCAAACCTGAAGTTATACGTGCGTAGTAAAAGTGATCGTTGCTCTGATTGGCTGGCTCTTCTTTCGACGTTTATTATTGGCCGGGTCGTCTTTGGGTATCTCCGATTGGCTTCCGGCTGCCATTGTGGGACACAGGTCCACCGTCATCTTGTGGTTGACGTTATGAATCCCAAGCTGCGATGCTTTGCTTTGAAATCATTCTCTGCTTGATTCTACTTCGTATCGTATATGGGTTTTGAAAAAAATGCATCTTCGGAAGATCTCTAGGTATATAAAGGGTGGAACGTATCCTGTCCTTCCTGGGTATCATCCCGCCATCACCGTCAACTTCACTCGCATATCTCAGAATATTTAATAAAATATCTACTTCCTATTCCATCTTCCATATCAAACAACAGATATGGCACCTCTAACACGAACCCTTGGGACTAATGGTCCTTCTGTGCCAACCGTTGGCTTCGGCTTGATGAGCATTGGTGGCACGTACGGAGCTGCTCCCAGCGACGAAGAACGTAGCGCCTTACTCGACCATGCACATGCCATTGGGGAGACGTTCTGGGATACTGCAGATTGCTACATGGATTCTGAAGACGCAGTTGGTCTCTGGATAAAGCAGAACCCGCAGAAGCGCAAGGACATATTCCTGGCTACGAAGTTTGCTATCCAATTTGACCTTGCTACGTATGCGCAAACATTGCATTCGGACCCGGAGTATGTCAAGGAGGCCTGTGAAAAAAGTCTGAAGAGACTGAACACCGATTGGATTGATCTGTATTATTGTCATCGTGTTGATGGAAAGACGCCAATTGAAAAGACAGTCGAGGCCATGGTTGAACTGAAGAAGTGAGAATCAAATACCGCTCTCTCAAGATCCTCAAACGGGAATATTCTAAAGTATTGGTATATTTGAAAGCTAACATATTCATACAGCCAAGGGAAAATCCGTCATATCGGCCTTAGTGAGGTCACTGCCGATACTCTTCGCCGTGCGCATGCTGTGCACCCCATAGCGGCGGTTCAACTAGAATACAGCCCAATCGCGATTGAGATCGAAGACCCTAAGATTGGCCTTCTTGAGACAGCGCGAGAGCTGGGTGTTGCCATTGTGGCTTACAGTCCCATCGGCCGGGGTGTTCTATCCGGTAGTTACAAAACAGCTGAAGCTGTCCACGCCAAAGACCCGTTTTTGGCCATGCTACCACGCTTCTCAAAGGAGAATTTTCCCAAGATTTTGAACATGATTACTACTTTTGAAGAAGTTGCATCGCGCAAAGGGTGCACGGTTGGCCAATTGTCGGTGGCGTGGGTGTTGAGTCGTGGCGATAACGTCTTTGCCATTCCAGGTACAAGGAGCATCAAGTATTTGGAGGAAAACTTTGCTAGTCGACAGATTACTTTGACTCCTGAGGAAGAAAAGATCTTGACGGAGATTGTTTCTGCGACAAAGTTGGACGGGGCCAGATATCCTGATGGGTGAGTAAACTCCTTGCCTTCAGAAAAGTATTGATCTATGCATTCCATTCTAACATGTATCATAGTTTCCCCGAAGGATATGAGTTTGGCGAGACCCCTGCTCTATAAACATCCTAGTTGTACAATTGCACAGACACGGCAGTTAATATCATGTATCTAGCCAAGTAGAACCAATCTACTTAGACATTCTCAACCATCTCTACTCCGCCCATTTCCTTCTTTTCGTTAACAAGCTCTGTCCTCAATCCGACATCCCCACCCTGTCTGATAACATGCCATAATTCATTTGCTCGCTTAACGGGCCCTTTCTCTTTATCCATGAACGCGAGATCGACGGCTTCGAGCGTAAATCCGGCTGTTTCAGGGAATAGGAAGTAGATCATCGGAATGAAAGCGAGGTTAAAGACGGCGAAAATAATATATACTCGCCAGCCAATGTTGTCGATAGCAGTGGGCACGAATTCGACGACCACAAAGGTCGACAGCCAGAGACAGGCAGTTGATAGACCCGAGCCTTTTGTGCGATGAGCGAGGGGGAGAATTTCAGGGCCGTAACACTGCCTATAGTCAGTATATTCTGTCGTTTCAATGAATAAGATGCGAACGAAACATACCCAAAGGCCACCCATGAATCCCCAAGTGTAGAAACTTTGGTATAAAAATATCATGATCGCAGCCACAATACCGCTGACATGGGTGTCAACTGCAATACACGCCGCCAAGGCTGCCATCACACCCGCCATGCAAGCAGCAGAAAACATGAAGGATCTCCGACGGCCGACTTTTTCGATAGTATACCAAGTCCCAAAGGAGGCTACCAGAAACCAAATCTGTAGAAAGCCGGACATCAGAAGTGAAAGCTGGTGGGATAACCCAACTGAATCTTGGAATCTGTAAAAGTTGTCAGCACTGATGCAGCAATAAAATTGAGTTTGAACCTACATGACTGTAGTGTAGTAACTAATCGGCGTGCTCCCACTCCAAGCCTGGCAGGAGTTCAAAAGACAGGCTAGTAGAACTCGACGACGAGAGCCAACTGCATCTTCTGTAAGCAGCTCTTTCCATCCAGCCTGCTTTTTCTCCATCTCAAGTGCTTCCACAATGTCGGAAATTGTGACGCTGAGAGCGTCTTCGTCGACGACGCCCTGGTGTGTCTGAAGAAGGCGCAGAATTTGTGTTGCTTCTTCAGTACGGTCCTGTTGAAAAAGCCAACGGGGTGCTATGACGGAATTTAGCAGTTAGCTGTGCTATTCATGTCGAGAGGAATAATTGAAAACGATGGGTAGAGACATACATTCCGGCATGAAACACAGCAAGACACTCATCAAAATGGCAATGAATGCCTGGAAGGCCAATGGGAAACGCCAACCCACACTTGATGCATAATCTGCCATTGCATAGTCGATCCAGTAGGCAAGAAGCTATGTGATGTTTTCGTAAGCTTGAAATTTCATCAAAGAAAACGCATGTATTGACATATTTTGAATTGGGTAAAATTCCTACCTGGCCGACAATCAACAGACTCAAGGCACTGGCAACAAGCATGCCTCGAACTTTTCGAGGCGCACTCTCTGACTGCCACACAATGACATTACTTGTGATCAAGCCAAGACCAACTCCAGCAACCACTCTCCCGACAATTAGTTGCGGTACTCCAAAACTGGATGCTTGTAAAGTAGCTCCAATACTAAGCACAATTGAACCGGCATGGGCGACCGTCAAACGACCCCATCTGCCATTACTGACACCGGTGAAAAGACAGCCGACCAAACATCCAATAATAAACAGAGATGTCACAGTTCCCTGCATGCCACTACTGAGATTGAAAGTGTCCTCGAAAGTGGGCGATGTTAGGAGACCGCCAATCACGCCGTCATCGTATCCTATATTCGAGAGTTGACTGTGAGTAAATGCGAGGACTAAAGTAGAAACAGCCAACAGACTGAAAGGAAAGACTTGTGAGGTAGAAAGTACCAAATAGAACAAATCCCATCCCAGATGACAGGGCAATGCCTGCCAGCAGGCCATTGCCTTTGAGTCCTAGATACGGCATTATGGTAACAAGATGCGTACTTCAATGAATGCCAAAGCCAAATTCTCTAAAATAAATAATATGTGACATATAAGATAGATCAAATAATAAATAACGTCAAATACGTGGAAAGACGAGAGCTTTAGCTACCCCGGTCCGTATAGAACGAAGACCCCCACAAAGATGACTTCACCCCCGCGGGGATGAATACACCCCGGACGATAAATTCTAATACTAAGCATGTATCCACCATAAGCAAAGGAATGTCTTCGTAACCCCTTGTGGTTGTGCTGCTCCGCACGGAGAGAATGCCGGCATACCAAAGCTCCTCCGGGCTTAGTGAGACGCGGAGACCATTCCATCCATCATTCAACGCACGTAGGTTCAAATTTGGCCTCGTCACGAAGCTCTATCAGCCATTATTCTCAAAATACAGTGAGATTGGTGGAAAAACTGTCCTGGGAACCCCCACGCTATTGTCTTTGCGGCATGTTTGCCTGTCTATCCCCCAACTGGAAGATGTCACCATCCCACGACCCTTTCTTTGGAAATGAGGGTTTGAAGGCCCTTTCTCTTGTCCATGTGCGTTTTCTGGCCCCTGTTTCCCATGAACTGCTTTGGATTATCCAAAGTAGAGATTGGGGATACTTAATAGACTTGCGGAGGTCCGGAGGACAATATGGCTTTTTGCCCATGGCATAGGATACCGTTCTAACGCAGGCCTGTGGCCGAGATGATCTTTCTCCAACGTTGAACGATGCTTTCGTAAAGCACGAGATGACGAGACGCAGCCCAATGATACGCTATCGGTGCTTCTTGCTTTACGTGGAAAAAGTTTCGTCGCATTATCCCGCCTATCTATTTCTATTGGGTAACTAATCGACTGGGAATAGACATCAAAGGCCCGTCAATCGTTTTCCTGCTCCTAATCTATCCTATCTACAACTTCGTCGCTGAATAGTCCACACCTCGCCGAGTATAACGATAATGCCAATTGGGATCTGTCAGGTCTGTGCGGACCAGGAAGTTTTGTTCGGCAGCCTCCAACACCTCCATATCAAGCGTGGCTATCCCCATTCCTTCAGTCGACGTGCAAAGACGAACTATCGGTCCCGCATACGGTACGGCGACCTGTGATAAACCACAATAATTCCTTCCAGGAGGCCCACCAGCGTTGACGAATACTACTGCACAGGCATTTTCATGTGCTCGCGCAGTAATAATACTGTCAATAAACAGTGCCGCTGCGGACGGATTGTGGTCACGGCCTGCCTTGGATACAGCTCCCCAGGTTAGGAAGGTAGGTGCAATGATTATTCTAGCACCCTGGTAGACAAGTTCCCGGAATGCTTCAGGGAACGCAATATCCCAACATACAAGTAAACCAACGGGACCCAGGGGAGTTGAGATGACTTGGTGTGGAGAATCGCCTGATGATTGCAGAAAAGGCCGCTCTGTAAGACCCCACAGATTCTTCTTCACATACGAGCCCAGTATCTCGCCTGTATTGGAGATGAAATACGTCACATTCTCCAAACCCAGTTTTTCGTTATCTTTCGGTGATGCCGACACAGGTCGGACTAGGGATCCAGGGACAATGCATATGTTACACTCTTTGGCTAGGGCCTGGTATCGTTTTAGGTACTCTTCCCAACCGGCGCAGACAGATGAAAAATTGGGGTCTGTTGGTATCCAGTTGGTTAAATGGAATTCAGGAAGCACGGCCAAGTGACAGCCCTGCGTGGCCGCGTCTCGAATAAACTTCACAGCTCTTGCGAAATTATCGGCAGGCTTGAGAGGCTGGAAAATAGCACATGTCCGTCAGTCAAAAATATATTCCTGTGAGATACGCCAAAACTCGCCTTTGCGTAAAGCTGGATTACAGCAATCTTATAGGATGGTGGCATGGCCAGATGAGACAGCGCCCTGGTACTATCTCAGAAGAGAAGACAGGGTTCTTCCATGAGAGCATAGTGACCCTTTATAGATAACTCAAGTCGGTTTGTATCTGGCGTCGCTTCCCATCGTTCCACAGTGACGACATTATCTACGTTAGCACCTCCGAGAGTACATATGCATATCGTGCAGTTGATGTAGCCGATGGCTCTCTGTGCGCCGTGATTGGGTAGTAGAGATAATCAGAGAGGATCTCCGGCTGGTGTTCTGTACTCCGATAGCCCTTGCGAGCACTATGGATATATTTTCGGTAGACGTGCGCTCATCTTGAAAACAGATCCCGGCAAGTCTATGCGATTCGCTGTCATAATCAGCAAATCCACTACGCTGTAGACATTCCCAAAAAAGTGGGTTATATGCAGAACTCCACTTGTTCGCATTGGCAGAGGAGACAAGATCTCCAATCTGCCAACCGGTGCCTTGACCGACTGAATCCTTGCAAAATTTTGGAACGATGGGGTTATCAGTAGGGTTAGGGTTAGTGAGGGCGCCAACCCATGTGATTGCGCATTTTATCATTGCATGACTTTTATTGAATTTATAATTATGGAAGCTCGATCAAGAGACGGTGGAGCACAGCCAGCACCATGTTCCTAGTCCCTGTGAATTACTTATCGAGGCAGACCGCAAAACGTGCATCTCGTCTCGAAACGCCACAGGACAGAGTTTCTAACTTGATTGGGGTAAGTCTCGCCTTAGGATGAACTGCTAAGGTCCAAGGATTTTTTCGTTCTCTTTTTAAGAAAGGGCTACAAAAAAGGCTAGCTAAACAACAGAGCTCTTGCACGGTCACCGCATCCAATCGGGATAACTGCGGTGTCTGGCTCTGCACTGCGCGCCCAATCAAGCAAGGCCTCGTTGCATCTCGGACTGTGCTACACTTCCGTATCTTCCGCATCCACCGGCAATGGAAGAGAAGAGAAAATAGCTGCAAGCCATAATACACACGTATATGTGCGGAAATTTCTTCCCATTCTGGTAAGGTCGCGGGGCTGTCCAGGTCAAATGCTAAGGGGCTCAGATATTCTCGCACGCAACCTACCACTACGTACACCCGGAATGACCATGTCAACGCCCTCAGACTGACAAACACTGCGAAACAGTCGTGTGCCACAATTTAATATACTCACCGCGCGGGGCCGTGCTAAGCTTTTGTGGGCAAGTCAACCATGCCAAATATCTCAGCAAGCAAAAAGGCGTTGCTTGGCCGCCCTTGCCTGACCTGTCGGCGTCGGAAAATAAAGGTTGGTCAATAGTCAGCCATATTTGCTTTTTGGCGTGGAAAAAAGCTGTGGCAACAGCTAATGAATGAGCTGCCTTCCTAATTTGCATTTCCACAGTGTGACCGAGCCAAACCGGACTGCCAACGATGCCAAAAGGCTGGCCTGGAATGTGCCGGGTATTCGGCTGATTCGTTTGTCCTGGTAGTCCCAACTCAGACTGCAGTCGGAAAAGGACACAGCAAAGTCAAATTCACACATACTCGAAGCAGTCCCAAGGAGAGTAGTAGTAGAAAAAATGAGACCGGCGGCAAAACCGACAGTGGTGGTGATAAGGATGGCGGCGAAGAGGTGCTTCAGTTCTCTCCTAAACCTTCTATCAACGTAGCCCCGGAAAACAGGATGCAGGTCTTGTCATATTTCATAGAACGGTTTCAGCCGACTTCCATGACCAGTCAGCGCAAGTTCGTAACTCCGTCCTCCTGGATTCGGGGCCTGCCGGACCTTCTTGGTCGATGGGAGATCTTGGACACTGCCCTATCAGCAGTGTGCCTTGCCTACATAGGGGATCTCCACCAGGATGACGTGCACCTGCATGAAAGCCAGCGGTTTTACAATGACGGTTTACGCAAACTTGGATCTCTGTCGCTTGATTGCATCAAATCAGCCAATGAGGGCGTGCTGACTACGACGATGACCATGGCGATGTATGAGGTAAAGCCACATTTTCTTTGATAATCAGGCTTATTTTCCCCAACGCCACACTAACATTTATTGGCCAGCTCTTCCACTGCTCCTATAACGGCTTGCAGGGGTGGATGTTTCATGTACAGGGTGCTTGCCGAATTCTGGAACTCCGGGGGCCGCCGTCAAAAGAATCTCCGCTCAATCTTAGCCTGTTTAGTCGCGTGCGCATAACAGCAGTAAGTCTCGCCTAGAAGACACAGAAACATACAGCAAGGCAAACCACAGTTGTCAAATATTCGAAATTGCTAACATAGATGTAGCTATGGGACGCGTACGGTAGTCGGAAAAGGGTGTTCTTAGCTCGCAAAGAATGGCAAAATATGTCCAATTCCCCTCATGACACCCTTCTCGACCTGCTGGTCTCCACGCCAGGGCTGATAGAAGCATCAGACAACATCAAGGCAAAAAGTCACACGGAAACAATTGACATAGCGGTCATCGACAATCTCCTAGGGTACTGGCAGGTCCTCTACCAGCGTCTGATGCGATGGTATACCGACTTCGAGAGTCGAGAGACCGTCGGTCTCTTTGAATGTGGACCGCTGCAACATGGTGGTCACCCATACCTCGAAGCCCACCAGTCGCATCTGCACTCCGTGTTCCCGCAGGTCATTTCCTTCAAGGATGCATACGTGGCTCAGATCATGCTCCTATACTGGTTCGGCCAACTTGTCATCCACGCTGGAATGACCGAACTGTACATGGTCAGAGAAAAATACCAGGCCCGGATGTACACAGGCGCATTTCCTCCGGATTACAAGGGTGTTCATCGAACATCGAAAGAAAGCGTGCAAAAGGCCGGCGATTACTATGCAAGCAAAATCTGCCAGTCTACCGCCAGGCTCAGAGGCGGATACGGCTTTCAAATGGCCATGGTTCCATTGTGGGCTGCAATACAGTTCTTTTCACTGGTTGGTGATCCCAAGTTTGAGTGGAGTGAAACTGTTTTCAGGAATTTTGGGAAAAACGGTGGTTTCATGCTTGCAGAACCGCTGCGGGTGATGAGGCCGACGCAGTATCCGGGGATAAAGACGGAGAATTCTGCGTGATACTTAGTATGAGTTGGAATTTATCTCGGTATCAGTTGACTGCACAATTATAAAGCGGGTTTTTATAAATATTTTTCTTTTTAGTGTTTGGCATTCCATCTGTCGAGTTTTTGGTGTGTTGTCGGCGAGCAACGGATAAAGTTGAGCCACATCCAAGGAGTTCCGTGTCCCTACATTGAAAATTACTAATGGAACCTTACGACGATGACATGCCTGAAGTCTATATAAACCACACGATCACCCTCTCGAGAAATGAAGTTCTATCCATCATCTTCATTGACTACTGATTTACATTCACCATCCTCGTCGGAGAACTCTGCCCTGTGAAGCTCCCGCTATCTACAACATTTACGCCATTTATTGCGAATTAAGACGTCCACACAAGAACCATGTCTCACTTGACCGATAACCAGGCCGCATTTGTTACTGCCAAAGGAAACCGGCCTTTGAAAGTTGGCCCAGCTCCCGTACCAAACCCTGGTAAAACTGAGGTTGTCATCAAGGTCGCCTATGTGGCGATTAACCCCGTCGACAGCATAGTCAGTTCCCATTACCTCTGTACCGTTTTATGAACGTGACAGCTTTTGGCTCACACAAACCCCAATTCCTAGACTCAAGATAATCCGGCTGTGCAGCTTACCTACCCCATCCCACTTGGAGTAGACGTGGCCGGTAACGTTGTTGCTCTCGGCTCAGATGTGACTCAATTCACAATCGGTCAACGTGTGACCGGGCACTGCGCTGGCCTCCTTACAAATAAATCAACCGACATGGCCTTCCAGCGGTATGCAACTTGTATGGAGGTTGTGGTTTGCCCGATTCCGGATTCTCTGCCCTTGGTTAATGCAGCCGTGCTTCCTCTTGGTGTAGATACTGCATCAACGGGCTTGTTTTCCATACTCAAATTGCCTTTCCCAACAATAAATCCGGAAGCAACGGAACGCACAGTTCTTATTTGGGGAGGAAGTTCATCTGTGGGGTCTTGCGCCATTCAGTATGTTGAACCCCTTCCAAAGACATGCATAGGCGGAGATGGTGAATGCAATATTTGTGAATGAGGCAGCTAATCAGATACACCTTTTCAAAAGACTGGCACGCGCAGCTGGCTTCAATGTCGCTACAACAGCCAGTGCAAAGAATCATGAGTACGTCAAAAGTTTGGGAGCACAACATGTTTTTGACTACAACGACTCGGACGTCGTCGACAAAATCACGGCTTTCTTAAAGGCTGGAGATCTTGTTTTTGACTGCATTGGCAGTCAAGAGGTCATGACTACATGTGGTAAAATTTTAAGTAAAATCGGGGGTGGAAAGCTTCCAACTGTGATATATCCAGGACCCAGCACGTTCGACAACGTGAAATATGAGTTCGGTATGTTTTCAAATCCTCTAACGGAACAGAAGGGTATATTGTTACTGACCAGCCTGAACAGTCATGGGTCTCACTCCAGGCCTTGTCGACCCGACCATTGGCGACGCCGTTTGGCACAAATACTTACCAGAAGCCTTGAAAGTGGGCAAGTTTCAAGCCAAGCCAGAACCACACTTGATCACAGGTGGCCTTGAAAAGATACAGGATGGCATTGATTTAATCAAAAAGGGTGTTTCTGCGACGAAGATCGTTATTGAAATTGCGCCGAGCGCATAGAAACGGATATCTCTAGTGTTGGGCTAGGGTTGGCGTTTGTCGTCAAGGTCATTTCTTAGGGTTACAGATGGCGTTGCTCAGATTGCTCGAAGGGGGTGTTTTACTCCATGCTGAAGGCTTATATAGCAAATATTATTGATCTAGTTTATTTCTTGATTCTTGCAAAACATCAGCAGCTATAAATTAGTCAATTATTAAATATAGATATACAGTAACGATCAATATTTGCCCACAGGACTGTATATCACATAACGTAGCACTAAGAGGAATAGGTTAAACCAAATCCAAACCGAAATAAGGGATTTTTTGTATCAAACGGCACATCCTCGCGACGATCACTTGCTGTCTGCATTGATCTGGGAAGATCAAACGGCAGTCGACCCTCTGGTAGCGCGTCTCCAACTCCGAAGCAAATATCTAAAAATGCATCCTGGTTACTTCCAAAGTTGACCATAAGAGCGTCACCTTGACTTTGTACATGTTCCATAAATGATCCCTTACGGTGTTGTTTGCGCTCTTGCTCTTCAACAAGCGGCGTTAGCACCGCAGGACGATCTAAATATACATCCAAGACTGTCAGAGGCACAATTTGAATGATCTTTGAGATCCTTCTTGTCTCATCATGAGAAAATGCTAATGATCCTGCATGAAACTTGCTCTCAAAGCCCCCTTGACGAGACTCGTAGGGTGCTTGTAACCGGAGCAAGGCGATATCTGCTTCTTCAGGTGTGGAAACGAGAGAAAGACCGCGCCGTATGGCAGTCTCAGCGGGTAAACCTTCGATATACACTTTGCTACTAGATATTTTCTCCTGCGCTATAGGGATGGCGCTCTGGAAATTTGTCAAAACGGTAAAAGCGCGGCGCTGGGTTTCCTGCCCTATTTGCATGAAGCGCGCATTGCCGATGACTGTGGCGGCCTGGTCTACATCCACAAAGCGTTTATCGTCGAAGAGCCCGAGCGAGAATTTCTCCTTTAAGATCCTTCGAATAGATTCGTCAATGAGGTCTTCTGTAACAAAGCCTTCGCGAACTGCCTGTACGACCAACTCGGGTCGTGACTCCCCCCCGAACTGGTCACAACCTGCATCTAAGATGGCGACAACACGTTCCAGCTCGCTCAAGTGCTCGCAGCCCCATGCACGAGCTGGCATAGCTTGTCCCAGAAGAACCGTATTTGTGACTAAGCCCCAGTCTGTACACACAATGCCTGTAAAACCAAGATTCTTACGAAGCACATCGGTGATGATGTCCTTGTTGAATGCGAACCCCACCGGCTTGTACTTGGTTCCCACAGGCATACCATAAGATGGCTGGTTTAACCCTTAGCATTTCATATTTTTATTCACAAGCTATGTTGAGTTTGTCTCACCATCATTTGTCTAGTTCCGGCTTCAATGGCTCGTCGGAATGGCTCCAGGTGATATTCAAAATTGTCACCGGGATAAATCTGTTCACGGCCATACGCGAAATGAGAATCCTCACCATTCATTTCCGGACCTGCCCCAGGGAAGTGCTTGGTCATGGTAGACACACTCTGGCGGCCATCATCCGTTTTTGACAGAGATCCTTGAAATCCTTCCAAATACGCAGTCACGAGTTCGGCCGCCAAATTTCCATCCTCGCTAAAAGTTGTATTGACGCGCGCCCAGCGATATTCTGTCGCCAAGTCCGCCTGGGGATGAAGCGCCACACGGAGTCCAACGGCAAGATACTCCTGTCGGACACAATCTGCAAACAGACGGACAAGTTCTGGATCGCGAAGCGCGCCGAAGCCTAAAGTTTCGGGCCATTGGCTCATTGCACCGACTTTGGCGCTTGTACCGACATTTGAACTGAAGTGGTTTCTTGGGTCGGTGGATAGCGTCACTGGTATCCCGAGTCTTGTGTGCTCTAGGACATACTGCTGTAGGGTATTATGCCATCTGGCTACCAATTTTGGGTCTGTTATTGGCCCGACGAGATTGAAATGGGACATCTTTTTGATGCTGATGAGTTCCCGCGTATCTAAGATGTCCAATCCAGGAACGGGGCCATTTAACTCGCCGTCGGAGCCAGGCCGAATCATGTTGTGGAACATTAAGCCGGCTTTTTCTTCGATGTTCATACGGGATACCAGATCAGCAACTCGTTCATCAATTGGAATGGATACATCCTTGTAAGGATCTGTAGGGTGCATCATGTTGGGACCTGATTTTTCAAGTAAAACCAGCCAGCAAGTAGGGAAGAATATGATAGACGGAAGCCGTCGGGTCGTAGCTGTCCTTTTAAGAGTATTTATAGGTGGGGTCGTGGAGATCTATAGCCTTCCAAGGTTCATGAATTGAAAGTTTTTATCAAATTGGATGAGCGACAAATATGGTATGCCAAACGCCAATCCCAGCATTCCTGGTTACCAAAGATGAAGCTAACCATCTTAGTGCATACGTTGCGAGAGCGAACCTCCTCCTAATAATGCTTTAATGTATATCACTTTGGGACAATTACAAAAATTTAGAATCAAAGGTTCCAAGTTACATCTGGTGCGTAAGTTCATACACCAGGAGCAGTTTAGGGCTAACCCTTGGTCTCTGTCAGCCGATTTGATCTCGTGTATAGTCCTGCTTATTAACTACATGAAGCCATATTGGACAATGGATCTTCTACATAACATAACGGAATTGCGGCAGCTCAAAGTCAGTCTTATCCGACAAGCCGACAGCCATATCAACCTCATCTCCGGCTTGCTCGACGATGCCATTACGATCTCGGCAATTATTCTGCCAGATGAGATATCCCCGCAGAACAGCAGTCAATACAGCTGCGACACAAAGGCAAACAAGGCATGCTTCAAAGCCGGTTGGATATGATGGCGATTGGCTCGCGATGAAAAATTGTGGTGACGCTATATTGGCAGCACAGTATGCGATAAAAATCTAAGAAGAAATTTCTTAGGATTAGCAGTTGTGAAGACTCTATATCAGTCATGGTAGTACTTACTGCTGCGTTTGCGGTTGCTTTCTTGGTGAATCCAGCAAAATTGGCTGTCACCATCGCAAATATCATGGGAAAATTTCCGGAAAAGGCAATGCAAAGATTGTACCCGAAGAATCTGGCCCACGTGCGGGAAGTGTCTAGCTCTTTCACCATGACAGCACCGATGACACCCACCGTGAAATTGAACATCATGAAATACGTCCGTGAATTCTTAAGGTATGTGCTACCGATGGTGGCAATACCCACGAATATGGCCTGAAATGCAGTCGAGACCATTTGGATTAAGTAAGTATCGACTGTTGAGAATCCCATTCCTTTAATGATGATGGATTGGAACTGCCGTATCTTGAGTATTAGCTACTGCACAAGCTGATCAAAGGAGGTAAGAAGTCTTACGCTAGCCAAGCCGTTTGCCAGAGACTGTGAGATCATGATGAAGATCAATATCCACAGCTTAATATCTTTCAAGCCTTCAACAACTTGGTATAATTTGAAAGTCTCACTCTTGATGCTTGTGAGGTTATCTGCAACTCGTATCTCTGGCGGTCTTCGGGTGAGAGGAACCGGGCCGTGCTAGGGTGATCAGGCAAGAGATACATCAGAGCAAGGCCCCAAAGCAGTGTGACGCCACCAAAGAGGATAAACAGAATCTAGGTATCGTCTTAGGTCGAATTCTCAATGAGAAAACCAAAGGGGATTTTTAGTGAAAGGACCTACCACCCAAGGAGACACGCTGCCTTTGATCAGGCTAATAGCATAAGCAAGTAGCGAGGAAAAGAAGCCCGAAATAACGCTTCCAAGAAACCATACTCCATGCCGGAGGGGTTGCTCAGATTTCTTATACCACATAGAAACCAAAACGGCCAAGGATGGAGCAATGGAGGCCTCAGCAACGCCTAAGAAGAATCGCGCCGCCATCAAACTACCTGCGTTGAACGAGCCAGCAGAAGCCATGAGAACAGCGCCCCACATTGCACTTATTGATGCTCTAGTTAGATTTTCATGCCATACGTCGAAGTTAGTGGTTGGGGTGCTCACCAAGAGGCACCGATCAGTTTTCCGATGGGCAGCTTCACGATCATGTAGGAGGCAGGATACGAAAAGGCCAAGTAGCCAAAATAGTAAATGCTGCTCGCCCAGGAATATTGTTGTCCCACAAGATGTAGGTCTGTCTCTAAACCCATAATGGTGGAGAAACTCAGTGCGGACTTGTCGAGAGTCTGGAAAAGATAGGAGAAGAGTAGAATGGGCACGAGACTAGAGGGACTGTCAGTATGAAAGCAAGGTGTTAAACGTCAAGACCTGACTCTACCTGAGGTCAATTTTGCGCAAAAGCCGGCGATCATCCTCTTCAGAAAGTCTTGGGACTACGGTAGTGCCGTTTCCAAGGTCCTTCTCCATGCTGTAGACGGCTTCTACCGCGTCGCTCTTTTCTTCTTCCATCGCGTGCAATTCGCTGGTAAGAATCTAGGCTCCAATTCAGGTAGAAGATCGATTGAACTACGAAGTAGTTGCTGGTGCAAAGTACATTACAAGTCAAATAGCAAGGCGGCAACACAGTGCCAGACTGGGTTTCCAGGATACTTATACATGGCTCGTCAAGTTTCAAATGCTGTGCAATGCCTTGGCCTTGGGGAGGTGTTTTTTCTGCTCTATGCTATACTGAATTGATAAGCTTCGGTCGGGTGGCTTTTATGTTCAACTCGGGCCGGCCGAATGAGCCGGCGGAGCCGATAGAAAATTAGGGCTGGATTATTCGGAGGTAATTTGTGGATATTCTCCTATCACGAGTGACGTGTAGCGCCGTTAGACTAACATCAAATTTGCACGAAATGAGTATGTACGTAGCTGCAGCACGTAATGGAATCCGCCTCTGATCCGATGAGAAATGCCACTATCAGCCCTGATTATTGACAATTTCTCCCAACAAATCCAAGATTGCTCCGGCTATCAGTCTACTAAGCCATGCTGTAGTGCGAGCTTAACATCTTGTGCCGAGACATTTTTTACCTTGATTCTTCGACACTCAGAAGATCCCTAGCATTGAGCCAGATACCAGCAAGGAGAGAGGTCGAGATGCGAGTTCACGAAACGACAGATCCTCTCCACGACCGGGTACGAGCAGCCAGAAAAGACATTGCATCTGCCGTAGATATGGCCGATGAAGGATTGTTCGCTCTGAACCATGCTATTCACTCCCACCCGGAGCTTTGCTACGAGGAGGTTTTCGCCCACGCAACCATTACTGATTTCCTTGAGTCTCAGGGTTTCAGTGTGAACCGCCACGCCTACGGCTTGGACACGGCATTCTCTGCAGAAGTAGGTGTTGGTGGTCGGATGGTCATAATATGCGCGGAGTACGACGCTCTCCCGAATATTGGACATGGTTGCGGACACAATCTCATAGCCACAGCCTCTGTGGCCGCTTTTGTCGGCGTCGCGAAGGCGTTAGTATCGCTTGAAATTGCTGGTCGGGTCCGGATCTTGGGAACACCCGCTGAAGAAGGTGGTGGCGGTAAAATAAAACTCATCGAGGCCGGTGCTTTTCCAGACGATGTATCGGCGGCCATTATGTGTCATGCCCTGCCGCTCAATCAGATCAAATCTGGCTTTAGTGGGATTGCTGGATTTAGAACAAGTGCATCACGCAGGTTTCGCGTCGAATTTCACGGGAAAAATGCCCATGCGGGGCAGGAGCCCTGGAATGGAGTCAATGCTTTGGATGCAGCTGTAGGAGCCTATGCGACGGCCTCCATGCTTCGACAGCAAATCAGGGCAGAGGATCGGGTACAAGGAATAATTGAAGAAGGGGGGAAAGTACCAAATATCATCCCGGACTACACGAGAATGAATTGGGGATTACGAAGCCCGTCAATCAAACGGGTTGAGGTCTTGTACGAGAAGATGCAAGACTGTATGGGTGGTGCTGCTCGCGCAGCTGGGTGCACTGTCAACTATCTGCCGTGAGTTCTCTACTCAAAATTGTCACAGCTATCAGCAATACTGACCCGTGAGATAGTTCACCTCCGTATATGGAGTTGAGAGTCAATGAAACTTTGTGTAATGAATACATCCGAGAAATGGGGGCATTAGAAGAAAATATTCTCTACATGGAAGACAAACCTTCATCAGCTGGAACAGACATGGGTAAATGAACCTCCATTGCGCAACAGCAAACAGTCTCGTTAACTGTGTACCAACAGGAAATGTTTCATACGCAGTGCCTAGCTTCCATGGTATCTTTGGCATCCCCACTGGCCCTGGTGTTCCTGTGCATCATCAAGATTTCGCACAAGCTTCAGAGTCTCAAGAAGCACATCAAGCGGCCATAAAATCTGGCAAAGGCCTCGCCATGTTGGGCTTGCGCGTGTTAATGGACGACGATATCGCAAAACGAGCAAAAGATGATTTTGCTAGGCAAAGATAGAGGAGAGAAGTCTGAACATTCTTTGAATCCCTTTATAAGAGAGAGAACCAGGTTCACCAGTCTATTGAGGCTTCTGTATCGAGGATTTCGTTCAGCAATAGGCTTGCTGAAAATCAACCACATGTCTAGAGTATTTATTTGTTAATTTGCGATTGGATACCTGTTATTGCTTGGATGTAATATACATATGCAGTTGCTGTGCCGAAGCTCCCCTTATTAGTGAAATAAAATAACGGTAGCCATTGAACTTTAATTTCCATCCTGATGACTTTTCCGATTATTCTGCAGGATAACCGTGATAGTCGTGATGCCGGTGTGTATTTCTACCGGCATTGAAATGATGCATATGGGTCAGTGGTAGAGAATTTGTCAAATGGCGCCTATCATAGGTCAATTTTGCCACACGCTCATTCAAACTCGTTACCAACCAGGTCATCATAAAAGCTTGGAATATCAAAAAGACCAGACATTGCCACACTTGCATCAGAAAACTCAAATACTCCATCCGCATCTCGAGAGATTTCTGCATCTATTAGAGAAGCAATGTTTTCTTGCTTTTTACGCATATCATGTGCCGCATCTGTCGCACCAGCCTGCTCAAAAATCTGAACAGTTTTGCGCAATGATACTAGGTACTCGGCACAGTCAAGCTGTTGATGTACTGCAGCTATTGCTTGAAGCATAAAATTGCTCGCTTGATATAGTGCTCTCCCGTTGTAGTCCTGGTTCGTTAGAAGCTAAAGACGTGGAAGTTTCACAGATATTAAGGTTAGCTTACAATGGTGAAACGGAACTGTCGCCGAAAACTTTCAGATTCAAACTGAGTTTGAATAAGTAGACTGGCACTGTCCAGAGCTTTTTCTATAAACGCCAATCGAATGTCGTCAAAGCTTTCGTAGGCAGCCTGTCCTATCCCGTACAAGGCTATGCCATTGATGTATCTGTGTTTCACAAACATGTCAGGCTTAAACAGCAGACCATGCAAAAGAATAAAACCGACATTTTCATGTAAGCATAGGGGATCATATATCTATTCCTGTCTTGCTGCTCTGTAAACGTCTGGTATAGAGGCTCAATGGTGTTGTTGATCTCGTGAAACCATTTATCCATTCTCTGATCAAATGAAGTCAGGAGTGCTAAAATATCCGACTGTAGCGGCTGGATTTGAAGCTTTGAGGTCCGAAGTGCCGCTTTGACATCAACTGCAACTTCTAAGTCCATGTGACCATTGATATCAAAGTAGGCCGTACTCACTAGAAATGGCATATCCTTCAATAAACGTACAAATCCGGTAGTCTACCGGTCGGCAATATTTCGAATGAAGAAGGGCTCTGGCATGCGGCACATAGTCTTTTATATTCTCGATGGCATATGGCCGACCAAGATTTATCCTGCTCATAAATTGTTGTCAGGCCAGCATAGATATACCTCTTCCGATTGAACGCACGTACTGCAAATCTAGGCAACATAGGCTAAGCCATGTCCTTGCAAATTCGATGCTCTCCTGACTATGACTGACAGCTGCATCCATAAGCTGTATCGCCGCTTCATTCATTCTGAGCTCGGCCGCGATCGCTACAACATAAGCTAGGAGACGAGTACTCCCCGTCCATGCAATCAACAGAATGATTGAGATGATAGAGTGAAAGTCAGGCGAAGGACCACGAAATGTACTCATAATGAGATAGTCGGTGTGTGCTAGTATGGATTGATAGAGATCCGGCTTTAAGGCTCTCGTTGCAATGGTGCATATCACAGCGGTCATCAACGAATGGCGTTGAAGTATCTCTAAAGGCGGATATATCTGGTCGTCTAGAAATCCAATGACTGTACGACACTCCTGATGATAACTAAGGGCGCCATATTAGCAGTAATCCAACATCGCCTTACTACGTACGTATGCATACGTACAAGGCGTAAAGCTCGCTTAAGTCATGACGGCTGAGCAAACCCCTAGATACAATATCAATGGTATCATCAGGCTCGCTATGGGAACTTGATCCAGTCAAAGATTGTTCTATATGTGCCATTGAGTTCACGTCATTCTGCTGCTGCTGTGGAATGGAATACTCTGCTTGGTCTTCGCCTGTTCCACGTGCATTCCTCAGCTCACGAATCTCGGCTCGCAACTCATTTTCCACTGAGTCTAACCGTTGCTGAAGTAGAGCGAATTTTTCTCTTTTCTGCAGTCAGTACTATTCACATATATAAATTCTATCGTGTGAAGACATCTCACTCCAACTGCACCGTGGTAGGCCGCTCACGGACCGGCCGTCTCCGGCTAGGGCCCTGTGCAATTCGAGGGGGGACAAAAATGCATTCTGCGTTGCTGGCAAGACACCTTTCGCACGGTATGCGTTCAGGTCCTCCACATCTACAAGCAGTGTTAGCTTGATAGAGAAGGTTGTACATCAGAAGAATTTTTACTTGAGCTTCTGTTTTCGACAGCGGAGACACGCCGACAAAGATCTTGAACAAGGTCAGCCCATCTCTCGACAAGAGTCTTGCTCGATAAATCCTACCTGTCTGTAAGAGACATCCGAGCTGCAGTATAGCGAAAACTCCCCGATCGGACACTTTCCACCACCATGAAAAGCGAAAAAGAAGTCTTTAAGCTGGAGTGAGGTTAGGTTAAGACTCCCCGCTTACCCCTAATAGTGCTAGTGCACCCTACATAACCCCAACAACCCTAAGAGTAGCATTGTACCGTCGATCTGTAGGCCCAATTTTTTTTCCATTTCTATGTCCATTGCAGAGACAGATTTGATTTCAAAGATGCAACTAGCAATTCAGTACAATAATACGTATCAATCAAGAATTACGAGAGTTGTTTTACGGAGTACGGAGTACATTTTGGGCCCACAAGTTGACTAAGAAAACGCCATTATGTAATCGAGATGCAGCGGAGCTCCGTTGCGTGTGGATTTTGTGGTGGGCAACTCCGGATTTCTCACATGTAGCTTGCGGTTCCTCTGGATACCAATCGACAACTCAATTGAACTTAAATAACGCCTGTAAGCTAGCGACATGGATTCGGGACAATCGTTTTCGTGCACCATCTGCTCAAAAAGCTTCACAAACAGTGAGTCCTCACCAAGCTCTAGCAGCTAACAAGGGTTATACTCAAGACACCTTCAATGCGCATTGCGCTAATCTGGCGTGCGTTTTTACAGAGAAATCACAAGCCCGTCACATATCGTACTGTCGCAAATCAATCGGTCGAGTGCGTTCTCGGAAGCGAGCCTGCCAGGCGTGTACTAAAGCCAAAGCACGTTGCGATGAAGCCCATCCATGCTGCTCGCGGTGTTTAGCGCGGGGTATTACTTGCGACTACATCCACGACTCTCGAGCTCGGCAGTTGGCGTCGCGAGCCCGTCATGAGGCCAGGGCAAGTTCTATTACCAGTACTTCCGGATATGAAGGAGCCGACCTTAGTCTCTCAAGGCCTGGTCGCTTTCATTCGCCCAGCCATGTCTTAGATCCTCCCGAACTCGTGTGCAATATCAACTGCGGCATTCCTTTGGAAAACCTGGTCCAGGATATCGAATTAGATGAAATTGAAAATTCAAGCTCTTCAGACGACACAATCCCGGCTCTAGACCCTATCTCACAATACCTACTCGAAACAGATGTCTACTCATATAAGCTCTTATCAAGTGCTCCGAGGGTTTTTTCGCCAAAGTCCATCGGTAGCCATAAATCCTCACTTCAACGCAGCTATCTTCTGTGCGCCCTGCGCTCATACCCCCAAACAATGCTTAGTGGCCAGAACCCCCCCTTCATCCACGCCCAATCCCTGTTTGATGACTCCGGCGATCTCCAGTTACGGAATAATTCCACCCCAGGGCCACTGGCTGTTTGCGATGAACTCTTGCGCATGCATGCCATGAAAAACGAGGACAATGTTCTTCAAATATGGAAGGCTATACGAACGGAGCAGGAGAGGTTATTGATGGAGGTTTGTTGCTCTGATTCCTGCTACCTCAAAGTACAACACTAAATTGAAGTTTAGTGTTCAAATTATGACCGCCAAGACACTCTTGCTGCCCTCCAAGCTGTAACCATGTACTTTGTTCTTCGTGTGTTTGAACAAAACGAGGAGGCAACTAATTTTGATATTCCGTTGATCCAGACCATGCTTGTGAGTAAATATAAGTTGATGTGTATATTTTTGAATGAGGCTCTGACAAATTCATGGCTACTTGGTAGGAACTATCCATTCGTTTGATGCGGTTTGATAAATCAGAGGTCAAAATTCAAACACCGCAATGGGAAAATTGGGTATATATGGAGTCAAAAAGCCGGTAAGCAATTCCCCCGTATATACAGCTGCTTGATTATGACATTCAATTGGCTCTGAATCATTGCTCATCCTTGGTTGCTGACTCGATCTTGGATACAGCACAATTCTTCTTTTATTCCTTATAGACATGCTTTTCGATTATTCTTCGGCTGTCATGCTTTTCCACCCATGCAGCGGGCACGAGATGTTGCTTAAAAAACTACCAAGCACACGAAACCTGTGGCAAGCAAGCACCAGGTCTGAGTGGGAAAGAGAATACAAGATGCAGTGTTCCAAGGCTCTGCCTTTCACATATTCAGATCTGATACAATATGGCCCAGGGAATGACGGTAGTTTAGATTTTTGGCTATCAAAGATTGATGATTTTGGGAATGTTATCATGGCTGCTGCAAGCTTAGAGGCTTGATACAACATCTTAATAACAATAACGAACATCAGATGACATGACATTTGAATATATACACATATAATGCCTTGAATTGATGAAATGAGGGCGACTTTTAAACTTCGATCAGGTGTCCTGTTACTCCTTGATCATTGCATACATCACTACGCCTTCACCTCCTTCCTGTAACTCGCCCTCGGCGCTAGCCTTACCAACTCCTATGCGCGCAGCAGCAACAGTCTTGAATCCAAGATGTTCATAGACCGCCTTGCTGTGCTCGCTTACAGCCTCGAGCCAAATGGGTATTCCTTGTTCTTTGGCACGAGCAAAATATGGCTCGAATAAAGCACGGATAACACCTAATCAAGTCAGCTTCATGTCTTTACAATTACGATGACCAAAATGGAAAGATCCAACCTACCTGGTTCCTTTCTGTCTGGATGCCTAGCAATCATGTTCAGATACCAGTACTGTCTACCATTCAAGAACTGTTTCTTGACTCTGCCGGAAACCTCTCTGTACTCGACCACCCTGGGATCGTCATCCGGGGCAGCGGGGAGGGAAACGCCGGGCGGAAACCTGCTCATTGTCAGTCATGTTTTGCCCCTTTTCATGTATTCTGTTCGTCGGGCCGGGTAAGGCATACCAGACGGCAGCGGCAGCGAAGTTATCGGCCTCAACCAATTCTGCGCCCCTCTTTTGCTTGTAGGTTGTCAAGTCAAACATCATCGGGCCAATAACATCTTGAGGAATCTTTGATATGGGCCATGTTGAGTCAGGGCTGCGTATTATGTATGCAGTCAGCGGGATCTCGCTGAAGGCCAAGGCGAACAGATTCGAGATGGTGCGAATATCAGTTGTGGGGTTGACTTGAGGTGGCATCTTGGCTTGTCACGTAGACTCAAATATGACGAGCTGTGGATATATTAACATATAAAATTGAATTGACTTTGGGATGTTTTTTGAGAGAAAAGTTGCGTCGTGCTGGCAAGAATTGAAGCTTTTCTACTTATGGTCTCCGACTGGATGACTCATCAACTATGAATGACTCGACAAATCTCAGATTCCCACGCCGATGACTCATAAGAGACAAGCAATTCACTATGGTTTATTTAATTTTTTTTTTTTTAAATTATTGCTCATTGGGTCTTTTACCTGGAAATTTTATTCACGTTTACTTTTAAAAATTATTTGCAGTGCTGCCGTTTTACCTTTTAAAGCACATATATTGCTATTCAATTCATTTGCATGTTTATTCAACCTTCAAAGCCATCCATGTAGTTGAAAAGATGATCCATACCTAGATTGTTGCGACTCTCGAATGATGACAAGGAATTAAAGATACGTTGTTGTATAGCATATGGCCCATGACTCGTCAACCATAACATGCCAGGGGCCAATTATTAAAACGTACATAGATAGAGGCGTCGCGTATATACAATTATGCAGCTAACTCTCAATTTCTGCTGCTTTAAGTTTTCAGCCGTATGATATCGGACATAGCCGTTCAGAGAGGGCCTATGTTTAGAATGTACCCCAGATTGCCCGTTTAGGCGTCCAGCCCTAAGCCAAGATTTGCCTTACATCCACGGGTATTGCGTAGATCCATCCCTCAATTGGACTGCTGCTTACAGTGACAGATGGTCAGCATAACCCTAATCTGAGACATCTATATATCAGAAGTCGTCTATAATACTCTCTCGAGGCCAAAACACCGTATTTACATCATTTCGCTTGGCTGGTATATGATTTATCGCTTCATTCTGACATACCGGGGCCACGTATAGATGATATATGCAGGAATGACTTGCTTACTTGGCCTAATGGACGAGTTTTGTTACATTTGGAAGATATCTTCATGTTTAGCACTGTTATTTTTACTGTCAGGTCCTCAATCTGTCGAGATAATGGCTATCAGCATGACATCTTGAACTCAGATAGGCGGCCATTGGACATCCAACTGCTTGGCATATTCCATCCTGTTATCTCTGAATGTACACACTTCTGAGCCTCCCCGATGCTCACATGGCTAGGTACCTAGGCATATGACTACCTAGATACAAAGCCGGAACCTCAAGTATAAATACAGCTTCAACTACCCCCATCAAAAGCAGAATTACAATCCACTGCTTTCATCTATAAATCGATCTAGTAGCACGTAATGGCAAAAGTGATTCTATAGCCATCCTACAGTGAATCCGCAACCTTGGAAGTTTTCCAAGTAGTAACAATATAAAAAACTCCGTTCAATATAAAACCCTGGCGTTTGTATACCAGGAATACTATTTATCTAGTGCTTTTAATTGCAAGTCGTAATGTCGTCTCTTACAAGCCATATAAATAACCTTGGAAAGGAACACAAAGGAGCCGAGGCATAAAAATATATTTCTTATGCTTGCGTATTGTCTGGTAATTGCCAGCTTTTTGACACAGCATTCATCCCAACATACCCACTACCTCGGTACCTAGGTAGTTTGTTTCCCTGATAGTTAGATATGTATATTTGTTGAAAGCCTGAACAATCCGGCATTATTCGGTATTGCCGCTTTAGGCCGCCTCCAACGATTATATATATCAGAAA
>WTTZ01000128.1:0-62509 GCA_011750695.1 Penicillium sp. OUCMDZ-019
TCTAGAGATTAATTAGGTATGTATAAATTTTTATTACTTTGTTTCTATATATATATTTTATCTTAAGTGAGTAGATAGTAGAGGTATATATAACTTTTCTTTAGTCTAGTTATATAGGCTATGTGTATGATATCTGGATGAGATTTATATTTTTATATAGTGTTTAGGACTAGTAGCTGTATAGAGCTTGCTCTATATAGTGAAATAAAGTAGGTTATATAGCTAGTGAATAATATATGTATAATTCTCTTAAGTAATTATTTTATGATTATGTAAGGTTATTTATCTGGTAGAATTCTTTATATATATATAGATAATCTGATTCCTATATAATTTTGGGGTATTGATCTGTGCGAAATATTGCGCAATATTAGACGGATTTAGTATGGAGGCTTGGCATGTCTCGTGAAATGTCCTAACAAATCTGACCCCCATATATCCACTAGTTATTTTTGTACTCGATATCACAGATTGAACAACCGACGGCCACTCATTTCATTCACGCTAGTGCTTTGCCGCCGAACAGTGGGGCTCGGGGACTACATACACACTAGTTATCTCCCAAAAGGGGCTTAGTTTCCAACTGTGGTTACGTTCACATTTAATTGTTTGGCTGCTTCATCCTCTCCTTCATAAATCCATGAGCCTGTACTTCAAAAATGAAGCGAGTCGCACGACATGCTCGCAACATATGCGCGCCTGGTGTATGTCAACCACTACGCGGAAATCTCACTTCTTATTCTTCTCTACTTAGATCAGCCTCGCGAAAAACTGTCAACACGGCGCGTCGCAATATAATGTCATCTTCACAGTGGACATCCCTTCCCCGGGAATTTCCCACTTCTGGCTTTGAATTGCTAGATCCAAATACAGAAATTGAAGAGGAGACGCTTATGACATATGAGCCCGAGAAATATTATTCTGTCCAACAAGGGGAAGTTTTCAACAATCGATATCAAACAATCGCCAAGATGGGATATGGAGTGACATCAACTGTATGGTTGGGCCGAGATTTGATGTGAGTATTAAATTAATGATATAATTGCAGATAATATCCATTCTAATCATATATAACTGGATCAGTGATTCCAAATATGTTGTTTTAAAAGTTTACGTCGCCGGCCAACATCGACACCGAGAATTGGATATCTACGAGCATTTCAACCGCATAGAGACAAACCACCCCGGGAAAAAGTGGATTCGCCTGCTCCTCGACCATTTCGTGATCCAAGGACCCCATGGTTCTCATATATGTCTTGTCCATGAGCCCTTGGGACTCAGCGTAGATGATGTGATGATGTTCATGCCCAATCAATCAATGGATCTCGAAAGTATGAAACGTTGCCTGAGGCAGTTACTTGTCTCTTTGGATTTCTTGCATTGTCAGGCCAAAGTAATTCACACTGGTAATTATAAGATGCCTTTTTGAAAACAAAATGAAATTCAAGAACTAATGCTCCAATAAGATCTACAGCTGAGAAACCTACTACTTCCTGCACCCGACACGAAGACGCTATCTGACTACGAAGAACGAATGGTCAATGCTCCTTTGCCTAGGAAGGTGCTGAAGGACCGAACAATTTATAAATCCTCAGGATTCCCACCCAGCAATGGGTTACCTTTGCTAACTGATTTTGGAGAAGCTCGGTTTGGCGAAGAGGACCATGATGGGGACATCATGCCAAATGCTTACAGGGCTCCCGAGGTTATTCTGAAAGGAAAATGGGATTATAAAGTAGATATCTGGAATGCTGCTATGGTTGTAAGTAGACTTCAATTCGCCCCATTTATTATTCCTGGCTAATGGTACATATAAAGGCCTGGGAAATTGTTAGTCCTCGTCCATTATTTGATGGCAGAAATGCAGATGGCATCTTTGATGATCGGGTTCACCTTGCTGAGATGGTTGCACTTCTTGGACCTCCACCACCTGAGTTTCGTGCACGCCACAAGCTGAGCTCTGTCTTTTGGGACGATGCTGGTTTGTTTGTCCTATCTATATTTGGCTATCAAAGGTGCTGCGTCACTAACATTGTTATCGTCTAGGAAACTGGAAAGACTTGGCTCCAATCCCTGATATAACACTAGAAAAGTTAGGAGCTGACATTCAAGGCGAGGATAAAGAAGGATTCTTTCGATGGATCCGATCAGCCTTACAGTGGAATCCGGAGGATCGGCCAACAGCAGAGGAAATGGTATACGATGAATGGTGCATGAGGGGCATTAAAGTACAAAGTAAGGAGTAGGACCGGGGGCCAAAAAATAGCAGTGCGTTGGTCAATATATAGATGCAAGAAGAATTTCCTCTAAGACAATTACAGCTACCAGAATATATTCAAATCAAATAAGAATTAACCGCCTGCTTTCACGCAACAGAGACTTATTCTGGCCAAATCAAATCAGATATGGTGGGAGGGGGGCCCGGCACGGGCCGCATCGAAGACCTCGCCCCGCCTGACATTCTCAGCCTCATCTAGTGACATCTACCACATCAGGCCACTAAACCCGCACTCTTTAGCTAGCTCAGCCTATGATTTGATGTGAAAAGTCACACAGGGTTCTTCGGTCTTCGTTGTGCATAGATGATTCTTGCCGAGTTCTACTAGTCGCTTCCTATGTATGCTTAGACACTTGGCATGATCAACCCTTCGCTGAGCACTCCTCATGCATTGAAGAGGTGATTGTAGTTTGTTTGGAAGATAACAAAATCAATATGCACATTGAATTAGACTCCACTCTATCGAGAAACTGGGAAATGCCCTAGACATTCAAAGAAACAGGGACCCTTTCAGGCAGCAATGGCAGTGCGTCACTGTCAGACTCGTAGGCTGGAGTTTCCTGAGGTTCCTCTCAGGTATACTTGCTTTCTTCTGACAGTCATGCATGTGCTCCTGTCAGGCGTGTCCTCTTAAGGATGGACTTTCAGTCACCGAATTGACTGCCACCAATGACGACAACGAATGCGTCGAAAAGTCCCTTGAAGCATTGAAAATGGTCAATGTACGCGGCTTTCAACTCAAAATAAGTAACTACGTGCAAATGATGATCATGCAAAGACCCCGATTTTGCCGGAGTGCGATCTGAGCAGCCGCGGCACGCATAGATCGGCAAAGAACAATCCATTGTATGGCACTTGATTCCTATTGGGTGGTGGTAATCTCGGAGGACTGATTGTTTCCTTTCACAAATCCTCTCGCCGATATGCAGATTATGAACCGGGAGACACGAAAACGAGGCGGCTACAAATCCCATGTCGTGATCTCCTGCCAATTCAGACAGACAGCTGCACCAGCAGCCAATCATGTATAGGTATGCTGTACAGTGTACTGCCTCGTTGATGACGACGCAAACATCGCTTATAGTTGCATCGACCCAATCGCTATGACAGAGAAGCTAGTTAGTTATGTAGACCAAATAGACTCACAGCATAAATCGGATTATCTTCTTAGTCTGCTGCTTGTCTGCTCCTGAAGACTCGGCCTCCTCCTAGCCAGTAACTGCAGCGATCCGACAAGACAAGAGCCGGAATGCATTCGGACTGCAAACAGGCTAGTTTGGGAGAAGGGCAGCGCTGGAATTATATTCATTGAGAAGCAATGCACGCATTATTGTCTGTTAAAAGTAAAACTGAGACAGACAAACAGAGAAGGACCGGCGGCCGCTCTGGCTGGCTCCCGCTCGGAAAACCGGGCTAGTCCCGATTGGGCGTCGCTCCGCGCTTCGGTGCCCCAATTCCAAGCCAAAAAACCCTCCAAAGAAAGAAAGAACTCCCCCATCGCCAGTTGCTGCCTCTCCATTCGAGCTCTCCGCGCAGCCCATCAACCTACCCTTTTCTATCTGCTGCCTGCACTCCCTGTCGTCTGATTGAGGCTCAGCTGCGTCTACGTACTTCTGCCAAAGTACTTTTTCTATTTCTTTTTCAGAGGTAGCCTCATTCCACCGTGCGGGCGGTGTGTGCGTGTCGTGGCCTCCTCCCTTCCCCTAGCTTTGCGACGTGGGAAATATTCTAGTGACCACGCCGGAAGCTTGCCCTTCGACGAAACGACGATATCAATGGCTTCAGCCGCCAATTCAGCATCGGCTGCCAATCGGGCCCCTGGCAACAACCTCAATCCTCCCTCACAGAACGCTGGCGGTGCTCGCCAATCTCTACGGACAAATGCAAGCTTGAAGGATGCCAATCGACGGCAGTCTGCCAGCCCTGGCGATGGTGGTCCGAGGTACGTTTTCGATATGCCTTACTTCTATGGCGCTTGTCAGACAGTTGTGCCAGGGCACACTTTGAACAACACATGTGCTTCTGTACTAGGGACAGCTCGTTCCAAGGGCGGAAGCTTTCGGTGGCTGCTCATCACAACGACTGGCCCTGTTGTCTTCGCCTCGCCAACTTTCTTCCTTTTTGTTTCCATTTCTCTGTTGTTTCTCTGTCATTTTTTTTTTTTCTTAAACAATTAATTACAGTGATTGACTTGACCCACAGACGCTCTAGCTCCCAGAAGGCCTGGTCCCAAGGTTTCAACCCAGTGACACAGAAGCCTTCCTCCCTACAAAACGGCAGCAATGTCCAATCGAAGTCGACCCCATCGCCGAAACCAAGCTCACCTAAGGAATCCAATAACTCTCCTGCCCATGAGCGACTTCGCTTCCTGCTGACGAGCTTTATCGTACGTCGAAACACCATGCTCTCTACCATACCATGCCTCCTCAAGATTGCTAACAGATCCCAGGGCCTCCCCGCAACCATCGTCACCAAAAACGGCGACAAATTTAGCGGTGTATTCTCGTCATCGACTGCCCAGCCCAGTGGCTCGACCTTCTTACTGAAAATGGTCCAGCGTGTGGCTTCTCAGCTGGAATCTCACGCTAATGGATTGAGCGATGTCACAACTCCTTTCATCGGGTCAGGCGCAGATCACAGTATGAAATTCAACGTCGAAGAGATAGATGATATTATTGTGAATAATGTCACTACCACAGAAGTTGCCGTTAAGGAATCGAATGGTAAGAATTAGAATTATTTGCCCCCTTTACATTTATTCCCTCGAGTCAACCTAACTTATTGACACTATTAGGCGCCCAAACCGGCTTTCGTACCGACACCGATATTTCGGGAAGTCTTGCCATGCGCGAAAGGAACCTGCAACGCTGGGAACCCACCGCCACCGATCCTAGCATGGATATGTCTTTAGAAGATTCCGGGACAGGTAGCTGGGACCAGTTTGAAGCAAACGCGCGTCTTTTCGGTGCCACAACCAACTATGATGAAAATATCTACACCACTCGAATCAACCGTAATGACCCCCTGTACAAGAGGAAGGAGGCTGAAGCTGCTCGGATAGCACGGGAGATTGAAGGCACAGCAACAGACAATCCGCACCTGAGGGAAGAGCGTGGCCATGCTCTAGAAGGTGAAGGTCATGACGAGGAGGAAAAGTATAGTGGCGTCCGTCGTGGCGATGCAGGCTACCTCCCCTTGCAGACTGGACAGCCGAATAAGTATACTCCTCCAGCTCGACGACAACCCGCTCAGCAGCCAGCTACCGCTTCTCCGGTCCCCGCCGATCCTGCCATTATATCTGCGCAACTAGCTAATCCCAACGCCCCATCAAAGGCCACCGTGCCGTCAAAGCTAGCAATTGCATCCGATGTGGCCGCCGAAAAGCAGCCCACTCCATCTCAGCTAGAAAAGGCATCAGTGCCATCACTGGCGAACGCTCCACTCAAACGCCCTGGAGCTGCCGAAAATGCCACTTCAAATGTGGAAACTGAGGTCCTTGACCATTTCCGACAATTTGCAAACAACGAAAAGCTGAGGATGCAAGAACGCCGACGTAATCAAGCTTCTCATGACCGTACTGTCAAGCTGAACGAGCTCATGAAGTTTTCGCAAAACTTCAAGCTTGCCACTCCAGTTCCCAAGGATCTTGTTCCTATTCTTGCGAAAGATCCGAATAAGCAGGAAGAGATCATCGAGCGGGCACAGCGCCAGGCGGACGAGAAAGCGGCTTCCAAAACAGTGCCACAGACCGCGCCTGCCGCAGAGCAGAAGCCTAGCACAGCTCGAACTACGGCACCTCGCCATGAAACTGGAATCGCGACAATTCCTCCATCAGCACCAGCCGATCGCCAGAGCCATCATCGTGGACGACAGGCGTACCCTCCTCAAGGACCCTATAACGCTGGCGGAAGAGTTCCTCCTTCAAATTTCCATGCCCCCCGTGGGACTCTTAGCACGCGCCTAGCCGACAACTTCCGCCAACAGAAGAATGCCCTTGGGCCTGTTCCTGCACCTCTACCTATTCACGAAGCTCGGGTTCCTCCTTCTGGTCCGTCGGGAGACAAATCACAGTCGCAGACGCCTACAACTACCAAATTTAATGTACGGGCGATGGAGTTTAAACCTAATCCAGCCGCAAGCACATTTACCCCCGGCGGTGCTGGCAGCACTGGCGCTACTGCCAGTCCACAGCTGAGCTCCCGTGGACGCTCGGTATCGCGTACTAGCACGCCGTCAGCCTTCTTCGGCTCCAAGAAGCCGTTGTCCGCGGCTGAGCGGCCATCTTTGAAGGATCAATGCTCTCCTATTGAACGCCTGAAGAAAGAGGGGGCAGAACAGAAAGATAAAGATTTCACTTTCAATGGTGGGATTCCACCACCATATCGGACCGCACCCACGTGGGATGTGGCTCCTGGCAACGAGGAGAAGACCTTTAGGGACATGTTCAAGAGTTCGCCTTCAACAATTTCTCCTCAAAGCCGTTCTGTTTCAAGTTCGCACATTCCTCATCCCTCGCAAATCCCCTTCCATGGTCAACAAAACACTCCGAACTTACATCCTACAGGTGGTCCTATCCATGGCCCCCCTCACCTTCATCAACAGCATCCAAATTCTCATTTCGATGATCCGCACCGTATGCAGTTGTCTGCATCGGCCTCTCACATGTTTCCATCGCCGAGATTGCAACATGCGTATCCTTCGCCCATGGCACCACATGCTCAATTGGCCTACGGCCAGCCTGTGCCACAGTTCTACGTCAACCAAGGTGGCTCACAGCCCAATCATATGCGCCAATACCCCGGTGGGCCTCAATTTGTCAACCCTCAAAATGGTATGGCTGCACCGATGATGGTTCAACAACCATCAAGTGGCCCGTATATGGGGGTTCCACAAGGAATGAATGGGCATTACAACCCTCAAATGCAAATGTATTCCCCTAACCCGTCATATGCTTATCCACAGCACAGTGGACCTCCACCTCAACCCCATAGTGGGTATCCAAGTCCTAGTCGAGGCGCTCCCATGATGATGCATCAAGGCTCGCAACCTGGCCAGCCGCCACAGCCACTCATGTTTCAACAGGCACAGCCAGTGTATGCGCCACAGCAGCCTGGTCATGGTAAGTTTGAGCCTTGATGATTCAAATTATGTACGTCATGAAGCTAATAATGAAAAATTAGGCCCCCATCGCGGATACCCACAACCTCAATATAACTCCGGCTCCCAACACTACCCGCCCCATCAGCACCGTGGCCCAGCGAATAACTATAGTCCAATGCAACATGCCCCCCCTCAAATGCCAGGCCAACAACCTTCTGCAGCCGCCGCAGTTCCGCCACCCGCCGAAGCATCGGATGACGCTAAATGAGATCCGATCCGCTCTATCTTCCCAAGACATGTCTAGGTCACGTATACTTCTTTCCAGGAGCATATCGCTTCTGTCATGACGAGTGATCTACTCCGTCTATGCACTGGACCGGCACTGGAATTCTGCATCATATTATGTCCTACGGTATATAATCTACGACACAGTGATAGTGAGAGCCTCAAACTATCGATTCCAAGTCAGACACATGGTTCTTCTATGGCCCGTCGAAGCTTTCAAGATGAGTTTATAGCCACTATCTATTTATCTCTCCAACTCCCTTTATTTGGGGTCGTATCATGGTGATCTGGGAAATGCAAGGTTGAGCTACTGTATCCGGTTGAATCATGCAATTCATGAATCATACCACGACGTTGGCAGTAGGAAGAATGGCTCGATTCTAGGGACGAGGCTTGTTGTGAGGGTTGTTCATCCTCCATTCGAAAGATGGACTTGGATCAACTGAGGAGGCTGCTTGCTGGTGGAATTATAATAGCTAGGTAGTCTTCTTTAATTTCAACGAGGAAATTATTATCATAACAATATAGCAATGGTTCTAATATGCCTATGTATCAGTTTGAGAAGGTGTAAGCCATTCTTTAATACCTTGGGTCATGTGTCGCCTTCAAAACGATCCGTGTAGTTATATCATAATACCTATCATAAGCATATTAGCTCCTGACTTTTCCAATAACTGATCACTGTAAACATGCAAAGTTTAGACAAGTCTCGATATCCAGGCTCCTCAGGTCTTTTCAGTTTATAAATATGGACATCATATCATTATACCAACCCAAGCCAAGAAGAAGAAAAATGAGAAAAGAAAAATGAAGAATAAACACAACAACCTGACCGTGTATATATCTCGCGGTGCCAATTTCACATGCCCAGCGTATTCTTTCGCCACAGAAAGAGCTGTCTGCCGAAGCCATTGGTTTGTTTTTTCTCCCTCATGGAAATGAAGCGGGCAACAAACCCCAGTAATGCGGCAGGACTTGTTGATGTGCACACGAGACGTCTTCCAAGTAAATCGTAATGACAATCCTCGGAGAGACCTTTTAACCCGCGTGCATACCGAAGATGGTATTTGAAAAGAGGAAAGTGGGTGGATTTCCCTGCTATTTCTGGGGAGGAAAGAAGACGTAGAGCGATGGCGAGTGCCAAATTTTGGAAATAGCCCCTTCGAGATATTGGTGGGTTGTTGTTTTTCTTCTTCCTCTTCTTTTTGCCTCCTTTTTTTCCTCTTGTTTGGAGGTATGTTGCATGATCTGACCTTTTACCAAGTTCACATCCTTGGAGAGATAGAGACAGGCAGAGAGAAAAGAGAGAAGTCCTTACCTATGATAAAATATCAGCTACATGAAGCTGAAGCATCTGAGTTGGCAGCGTAGACAGGGAAGAGTGGGATAATGTTATGGATGTTAAGAAGAAGTCAAGGTGGAGCCCAGTGAGAAAAACAGACTAGTCCTGGAAGGGAAAAGTGGATAGGCCCCACTCTGGCGCTGGGATCAGCGATAAATAATCGAAGGTGTTCACTGTTCAGTTGCTTCCTGCGCACACGAGGGGTACAGATACCACCTAGCTTGTTGCTTGCAGTCGCACCAATACTCCTCTTCTTGTACTTCTTGCAGAGCCCATTACACGGGTAACAGCGACGCAGAAAAAGAGAGAGACTGTCAAAAAACAACAACATCCTGAAACTATGGGAGCGCTGACACTTGCGCTTTCCCACGCTCCCTGATATTGTTCGACTATCGCAGTGTATCGCATCTATCTACAACACGAATACTCTCGCTGCAGGCTTGAATATACTATAATCCCGACCTATCTCCATTCTCATCATGGACTTTCTCAAATCCGCCGTCGCCTCGGCGATAGCAAAGGGGAGCTCCCTTCCCTTCTCGCTCGGAGATCGTGTTGACTCGAACGACACCTTGTGGACACTACATAATGCGACCAAGCGGGTGCGTGCCGTCCCATTTCTAGTTTTTCGTCCTTGTTATTGATCGATCGATCAATCCGTTATCTTTACAATGGCTCCAGGCAGCACGAAGCTAATACATGCGCGTCAAGCAAACAGGACGATAGTTCCAATTGTAGCGTGTTCACGTTCGATATAAATGCAAACAGATCTCGTCTCCCCCTGGCCAAAAATGCGATGCGCAAGTTTAGGACACTCAGGCACCCTGGCGTAATCAAAGTTTTGGATACAATCGAAGTAAGGCAGCAGTTCCCAGCCCGGCGAGCGACAACGTCATGCTCACACAAGGTTTATAGACGGAATCACATATATATCTTGTCACTGAAAGGGTAGCGCCTCTTTCTTGGGCAGTGAAGCGCAAGAGTATCACCGAAGAAACAGCAAAATGGGGGATATATACTGTGGCTGTGAGTGAATATCCCGTTTGGTATTGTGTGGTTTGACTAAACCTCTCTCTAACTAACTGTTACTATCTTAGTCAACACTTAAATTCATTAACGTAGATGCTTCCTCCGTGCACGGCGCTGTTCGAGTATCTTCCGTCTACACAAGTGAGAGCGGAGAGTGGAGGCTAGGTGGTTTTGATATTTTGAGCTCGATGAATGACGACGAAGCAATTATTTACGTACGTTGAGTATGACTTCAGCTTATATGAACCGGCTGCTAATACATGCACATGATATAAAGACATACGGCAGTTTGGTCCCTGACTCTGCGCGGTACTCGCCTCCCGAAATCAACAAAGGCGGCTGGGAAATCATCAAGCGCAACCCACTTGCTGCAGTGGACTCGCAAGGATTGGGAATTTTGATATATGAAGTCTTCAATGGAAGCTTCACAGGTCCAGATCAAGTCGGCAAGACCACCAATATACCCCCAAGTATGCACCAGAGTTACCGAAGATTATGCGCCGCGAACCCTAAATTGCGGCTCAGTGCTGCCAATTTTGTTGAACAGGGAAAGAAGATTGGTGGATTTTTTGAAACTCCATTAATCCGATTGACCGATGATATTGAGAGCTTGGGATTGAAAAGTGAAGCAGAAAGAGAACAGTTTCTTAAGTAAGTTGAGTAATCGGACCCTTAGATGTCGCCCACTCACATCATTACAGTGAATTAGACTCGATCTCAGAGGACTTTCCGGAGGACTTCTTCAAGATGAAAGTCTTGCCTGAGCTTCTGAAATCGGTGGAATTTGGCGGCGGTGGTCCTAAAGCCCTCACGGCCGTCATTAAGATAGGAACTAAGCTCACAGACGATGAATATGCCTCGCGTCTGAACCCCGTCATTGTTCGATTATTTGCGAACCCAGACCGCGCTATTAGGGTCAGCTTGCTAGACAATCTGCCTTCCATGATCGATCGTCTCCCGCAAAAGCTTGTCACTGATAAGATTTGGCCACAAATGGTAGGCAGTGAAACGTATCCTTTGGTAGTAATCAAGACTGACACTTTTACTAGACATCTGGATTTACCGACGCTGCACCCGTTGTTCGAGAACAGACGGTCAAAGCTGTATTGACTGTTATTGGGAAGTTGTCCGATAGAGTAATTAATGGCGAACTACTTCGATTTTTAGCTCGTACTGCCAACGACGAGCAACCCGGCATCCGAACAAATACGACGATATGTCTGGGAAAGATTGCAAAAAACCTTTCACAAGGCGTAAGTTTGGACCTACCTTCCTCTTTTTACTTGGTCATTAATTATCTATGATAGACGAGAACAAAGGTGCTCATAGCAGCATTTTCACGCTCAGTGCGTGATCCTTTTGTTCACGCACGGAATGCTGGATTACTGGCCTTTGGGGCAACACTAGATTGCTTTTCAGAGGATGACTGTGCTAGCAAGATTATGCCAGCTATCTGTCCCGCATTACTTGACAAAGAAAAGTAAGCCATAAATCAATGAGTATCTATGGTTGTTCCTAGACTAATTCTGTCCACTAGACTTGTTCGCGATCAAGCAAACAAAACACTTGATCTATACCTACAGCGTGTCCGGAAGCATGGCAATACCATGGCTGAATCGGTATTACCACCTCCCAGCGCTGTTGATACAACCTCGGCAAACAACCCGAATGCCGCACGAATTGGGACGTCTAATGATACGTCCTGGGCGGGTTGGGCGATATCTTCGTTCACCAACAAACTCACCGCAGCAGATGGCGAGATACAACCAACTGGCAACGGCAATACACCCGCTGTTGCTGAGCTGGCCCGGCCGGCATCTGTCCCACAACCTACAACGATTTCTACAAATGAACCGGCGAAACATGCAATGTCGAGCTTGCAGGTTGAGGCACCTGCGTTAGCGCGAGCAGCTTCTGACATAGCGGCTCACAAGACAGAAGACCTAGTAACGTTTGATGACGACGAATGGGGTGCCGATGCTTGGGACGAAGGTGGTGAAGCGGAGACAGGATTCGACGAGGACCAGTTCTTTGATGCAGGAAGTAGCCCAGCTCCAACATCACCAGCTCCTGCGACGGCAGTACCTTACGACGATGGCGGCGAGCCGGACTTTGCAGGCTGGTTGGCAGCGCAGTCGAAAGCAAAAACCAAGAAAGCTTTGCCCAAGGGTCTAAACAAAACGGGCACATCAAAGGATCTCCCCGTGCGTTCTGCGCCCACCTCGCGTACCACGACGTCACGGGCGCCTGCAAAACCTGCAAAGGTCATAGATACGACGCCCAAAGACGAGGGCGAGGAGGATGGCTGGGGAGACGCATGGTGAAGTTTTCATCAAGATAGACGGGGCTGTACACTGCATGGGATGCATAGCCAACATTCGTACATATATATACAATACGTAATTTACTCATCCTAGTACTACGTATGTATGTCTAGTATATTAGGGCTCGAGCACTAATGGTGCCGCCTGGGTAATTTAATACCTCAGGTGCGTAACAATAACAATACGGGCGGGATGGGCCTAACCCGACGTGGCTGAGGCGGGCACTTAGTGAAAATGCTAAATGCAGCCTTAAAGCCGTAAGGCTGCCACATTTCTTATCAGAACCAACAACATCCAACAACATCTCCAACAACTGCTTCACGTCGATGCAAGGAAGCCTCGTCTATTGGAACAGCCGCTGCACTGCCCAGCCATTGGCAGACATACACACCGGCAATTCGCTGCCTGAGTTATATATATATCATGATATTAATTAATACCTCAGCGACGCCGTGCTTATAAACCCGCCTGAGCTGCAACTCGCAAGAGCTGAATTCACCGCTTCTTCTGACAACAAAAGAAGAAATCGTGGTCGAAATATATGAATTGACTTGCAATTCCAACATCATTTATCAAATACCTTCCTTCATTTCATCTCAAATATATACAAAATGGATTTCAACGAGGATGACGCTCCTCCTCCGCCTTACTCTGCACTCGACCCTATGCAATCCCAACACACCAATTCCAGTGCATCTACCGAGAATAGAGATGCTACGAATCATAGCTCGAATGCAACCCCTTCGGAATTAGAGACCAATTTCTCTTCTCTCCATATCCAGGCTCCGTCACCATCCAACACGCAAGCAACGACGACAAGATCGCCTGCAGAGTCTGAAACTCTACCAAATTTTACTCCAGCTACTGCGCAGTCTACTCATTTCACATCTGCCGGCGGTTATTTTTCCGAGCAGCCTCAACCAGTACCAATTTCCGGCGATACCAAATTGGAAACCCCGGTCCACCACATGACAATATACGCACGTAGTCAGGGCAAGGATTTCCCTCGAAGACCACGGTGCTGGAACCTCCGAGGAAGCGAAATCAACCAGCATGACTGGGACACATTTCTGAATTTCTTGTTTCCGCCCCATTTGGGCCCAGCAGCGTCATCGAATCGGCTTCACCGCCAAATACGAGCTGAAATCGAGCGAGACCGAAAAGATCGCGCACAGGAAACAGACGAACAGCGGTCTGCTCGTATAAATGAAGTTATTACGGAATGGAACGAGCAGTTTTTCGGCCACCGTGGAGTGCATCTCACGTACACATATGTAGCGGATTTAGAGGAAGGGCCGGCGTCATCGTTATGCCCGAATTGCTATCCTCAAGCAACTGATCCTTCTCGAGTCCGCGGCAGACTTGTTCGCAGTCGGTCGGACGATGCCCCTATCCCGATTTACACGGAGGAGGCAGCACCGGTGAGACAACATACCATACAGCGAAGGCCGGTGCCACAAACTGCGCAGGCTCCGTCATTGCCATCACCGCAAGATCCACGTGCTAGCCCGGCAATTCCTGATATAAGCCCACTTAGCGCTTCGGGTCATGCTGAGACTTTCCCTTCAATGCCCTATGGTGACAGAACCCAAGCTCCCAGTTCCTGGGCATCAAACCCAGCGTCTTGGGCTACACAAATGAGCTCGATAGCACAGCAGTATGCCGCCAAGGTATCTAACCAGGCCCAAGAATACAGTAGATCGATTGAAGCGAGTGCATTGGCACGCTCGAGACAGGTGGAATTGTACAGCAAGAGAGTGGAGGATAATGCTCTGGCGCGTGCAAGACAACTGGAAACAATGGCACTGACCCAGGGACGGAGAGCCGAGAATGCCGGTGGGGCTATAGCCAACTGGGCGTCTGGAATTGGAAAACGTGGCAGTGGTTTCTCTTATGCTCAATCGCCGAATAGCCCTTCAGCTAGTGAAGCAGACCGCGCTGCATATGAAACCCTCCAGAATCAACAACGCCCGCAACAACGTCCTCGCCGGCTATCCACGGCTTCTGACACATCAATTACGTCTGTTTCATCAATTGACACCGTTTCTTCGGTGTCGGACTTGGAACCCGAGGATCTCGCGTCCGTTCGCCAGCAACTGTCATCTCTGAACGAATATCACCACCATGAACTGTACGACGCCGCAGTATCCCTGCGCAGCCAGCTCCAGGCCCTGAAAAAGGCACGTTGGAATGGACGATTCCGCTCACAACGAGCCCGACCCTGGGGACGGTGGGAGTCTCCGGCCGATGCAGCAGAGCGAGAGCAGCGACGGATAGCCATGAAGCGAGAGACCAAGCTTCTGCGAGAGAAATTCACCGAAATCGAACGTCGTGCCAAACGCGAAGTTCGCGAATTACAAAAATCTAGAAAGGAGATGCGCAAGAAGCAGCGCCAGGAGCAACACTGTTATCGTGCTTTCCGGCCGCAGCAGCAGCAACAGCAACACCATACATTCCCGGTAAACATGGATCCTTATCCCTCCAGGGAATACCCAATTGAAAGCCCTGAGTCTCTGAGTCGCGCGTCCACTGAGCCTACCCGTCGATCTGATAGCATCCGGGGCAATGATCCAATGCCACCAGCACAACCTCTGGACCCCCATGAGGCAGCCAAAGCATGGACAGAATCGCAACGAGCAAGAGTGAAAGAAATCAAAAAGGCGAACAAGGAAAGAATAAAGGAGATCGAAAAATCCCACAAGGAGCGCGAGAAACAACAGCGAAAGGCAATCAAAAAAATGAACAAGCAGAAGCCCAGTCTTACAATGAGCCTTGGCAGTGGGAGTGTTGCCTCAACTTCGTCATTGACACTTGGCGAAACGGGTACGATACGGAGTAGCGTCAGTAGTTCTGGTATAAGTGGGATGGATAATACTGATGGCGGTGTTGCAATGCGTTCGATTTCGCGGGAGACCAGTGGAAGTGGAAGGAGAGGACAGGGTTATGGCCAGCAGAGCGGCGTAGCTGAGTCTCAGATGCCAGAGTTGGATGGAAATCAGCTTGGAAAGTGATTTAATTTTCGGTCTATATTTGAGCAATTTTGAGCGTTGTCAATACTAGCATTGTTGTTCTTAGCTATTCGGGACAGATGATTTTATGAATATACAAAAGTTGATTCAAATTGAGTGAATTTGTCCTTCAGAAACAGTAGATTATCTATTCCAGACCAAGGACAACAACCCACAAAGAGAAGGGAGAGAGAGATAAAATCATCGATTTGCCGCTTCATTCCTCTCCACCAAATCCCCAACCCCAAGACCCCTCCCAACTTTAACCCGAACCATCTTCTCCTGACCTTCATCATTCTTCGCGCCCAAATCACCAACCGCCTCGCCCTCATCGGCATGTTCGTCGTCGTTCTCACCCGCGCCCTCGGCAGTCTTCTCGGCCTTGTCTTCCGACCAGTCGAGCCAGAGGGACGTGAGGTCGCGGCGCATGGCGTACGCATCCTCGCCATCGGCGTAGTATTTGCTCTCGACCTTCTCCACTTCGAAGCCCAGTGTGTCCCGGTAGAGGCGGAGGGCGGCTGTGTTGGAGACACGCACGTGGAGGGAGACGTAGTGTGCGCGGTGGGATTCGGCCATTGCTCGTTCTGCACTGTATTAGCGTATACAATTACATATACATAAATTAAAAAAGAAAAGAGAACATACGACTCATCCTCATCAATCTCTCCGCAACACCCAATCGTCGGTGAGTCCTCATCACACTCAAACTGGTAATATGACCATGCGCCACGCCATCCGAAGGCTCCTCCTCCATCTTCGCAAGCACATATCCCACGACCTTGGGGTAGTCTTGAATGTAATCACTGGAGGAGCCTTTGTTGCGGTTTGATTTGCGTGGGGATCGCACCACGGCCACGAAGCTGAGTTGCGGCCATGTGAGGGCGTGGTACAGGTAGTATTTCAAAAAGTAGTTTTCGGGCAAGTTGGTGATGTTGCATGTTTGTATTGAAGGGAGGAGGCTCATGTACGAGGGGTATGAGGAGAGGGGTACGATGTCGACCATTTTGTCTTTTTGCTGGTTTTTTCTTCGTCTGTTCGTCTTCTAGTGCGGGATCGGTTGGTGAGACAATTGGCTATTCGCGGCGACTCGTCTCAATTGGACTCTCTCCGGCGTTGGATGGAAGAGTTGTGACGAGAGTGTTGCCTGGTAAGCTGACGGAGGTTGCTTTGTGGACAGGACGTGGTGGCAGTTGCGCATGGCGGAGAAGACCTTCGGCTCGGATGCGGGACCCTCAGGCTTACTGCATTGGTACTAGGACTGGCACCTATAAATTTCACCTACGAAATAAATATCGATGAAATAGTATTTACTATTCAATGCTCATTCAATTATAATATCATGCGCAAGCTATGCTTGAGCACGCCGCTATTCATGTATGTCATACCACGTTCATATCAATGCATGCCCGCTTCGAAGAAATTTACAATGCCCAACTCCAACCTGCCCAGACTTTGAAGGTAGGAAAGAAAAGCCGCTTAAAAACATAAAGATAAAGGGTATCCAAAGGAAAGCCTTATATGAGGTTGAAGACGACGCTGGCAATGGCCAGACCAAACATCCAGTATACCTTATCCAGAGACTGAGAGTGCAGACTCAACGCTCCGGAACTCTTCGTGCCACAGCAATGGCCGTTGTAAGTGACGTTGTTTATATTTGCGGCCACCTCGAAAACAGATCCCGGAAAATTGCCGTCATTATAATAGTCAACGAGAAGGAAGTTCGGAGGCCTACCCCAGGTAGCTAATTGAGAAAAAAAGAATAGCATGTTAGCATCAGAAAGAGACTCGCCAAAAGACAGTCTTACCTGTGCAGTTTTCCGCCGTTAGCCCAAGACTCCGAAAGCCTGATACAGCATTTGTGGAGTTCAAGACTGCTGTGTTAGGTATGAGGATACTGAATCCTTCAATGGAAACATCCACGTTCAGATTGTGATTGGCCATATACATGATTTGTGTGGCCTCTTCGTCGGTCAGGCCTGGTGGTCTTTGCTCTGTGCAAGGAAAGTCTGGGTCGGTCGGAGAGAAAGGCGTCTCCCACATCTGGGTGAATTCGTCCAAGATGTATGGGACCTCAGTCTGATTGGCGTCGTAGTCCATGAAGACGACGGCTCGCTTTCCCATGAGGATCATATCCGATAATATTGGCCAGTCGTCCAAGCCCATGGGAATCTTTGGTGGCTCATACGCATACTTGGACAGACCGGAATTGACGACTGGAGCTGTAAAATTGTTCACGTTGACCAAGTCATAATTTCCCATTAGGATTGTAATGACTTCGTAGGGATTATTGTCCAGCCATTTGACGACGGTGGTGAGATAGTCCTCGAGTGTACCAACGTTTAGTAACGAGCAGTCGGTATGGCACAGATACATGGTTCCATTTTGCAAATGTGCCTGGAATTGCACTATACACTAGAAGTTAGATTTTTGCAGGAAGGGATGGGGTAAAACAACGTACACATGCGAATCCCATCGTTCAATTGAGTTGTCACGGGATAATATTGGTTGGAGGCAAGATTTCCCTTGACGTCAAAAGGACTATTGTGAGCGGTAACATAGGTGATGTTTGAGTAACTGCGGTCACAGAACTCAACATAGCCATTGCAAGGCTGTGTATTGCTCGGTAACGCGGAAGATGGGGTCGTAGAAGTGCTGTTACCAGAGGTTGTGGCAGTGGCATTCGGGGCCACAGTCGTTTCGCTGCCCACAAGAACAGTGACCGACCCAGACGTGCTAGTGGAGAGGCCGGTATGGTTTGTTCCCGTCGCTGTCGAGGAAGTCAAGGTGATGGTTGTTGTAACTGATTGATATGGAAAAGACCTTGTGTCGGTGTCGATGGTTTCGGTGCCGGTCAGCGTTACGACTGAGGCTGTGGTTGTGCTTGAATCAGATGAAGCCGAGGTGGTTGAAGATGGGTCGGAAGCAGAGGTGGCCGAGCTGGTTGTGGTGGTGGTTGAGTCGGCCAAGGCTGCGCAGAACAGCAGCATTGCTGCGAGCGATAACGACCGCATTGTGAGAGTCTGTCTCTAGAGGTGTGCACAAGCCGTAGAGTCCCAGCTTTGGAAGGAAGACGAGGTCATTGGGATATATTCCAAGGAAGAGACGAAAAGTCTGGCGGAAGGTGCGTGCGTACCCCGATAGGGAAGTATCACCAGATTATGTCATTCGGGCCCACGCAGGCCTCAGGCCTCGTCACTTTTGGAGTCGCGGAGGGTCCGCACGGCCACGAAGCCAATCATTGCCTGGATCAGTAAGATGTACAACCAACCTTGCTTTTTTCCTTTTTTTTTTGTCGGTTTAAACTTTCCCTTCAAATGAGTCCTAACTTATTCTCGTCTTTCTACCTACAGAGCACTCCGTACAGAGTAGTACTATGGCTATAGAAATTATCAGGCCTTCTTAGACCCGCCAGCCTGGTTGGGCTCTATTTTAGGCAGCTCTAAAAGGCTTAAAAGCGCCTGGTCGGCAAGCCACAGGCCCACAGCGCCCCCATCGGGCTAGCGGAGATTACAGTGGTCGTATTAAATTCTCGTAAGGATCGACGTCAGGGCTGGACCGGCCGCTGGACGTCATCCACCGATAACAACGAAAAGCAATGATTCTCGCTCTCGTGGCTCAGACCTCGTTGCTGGGTCACTCCCCGGCCACCCCAGAAAAATCTTCAAGAATCATAGACATATATCCCCTACACACTCACGCCGGTGATGCTTCCCTCGCATAACTGATAGCAAGTTGTCCGTTCTGCCCGAAAGCCGTGAACACAGCCCCAATGGCATCCTCTTCCCTGGAGAAAAGGGCCGCCGACACATCGAGGCGCCATTCGACTGTCGTCTGGCATCGGTTGACTCGTTCTCTCATCTACTTATTAGCATGGATTTTTCTGCTGCTGGTGGTGATCGGGAACCTTGCCAATAAACCAGTCCTCCGTGATACCTATTTTATGTATCTTGACACGGCCAATGTCATTCCCGATTCAGTTCCCAATTCGGTGTTTATCAACAGTGCTGCTCGGACTATCGGCCTCCATGACTTCTATCAGGTTGGGCTCTGGGACTTTTGCGAGGGATATGACGACTCCGGCATCACGGATTGCTCTGACCCAAAGGCCCTGTATTGGTTCGATCCAGTGTCCATTATGCTGAATGAGCTTCTTGCAGGTGCAACAAGTACGCTCCTCTCCGCTTTCTCTCTCTCTCTTCTGTTCATGCATTCTCTTATAGGGCTCTGGACTAACTAGTGGATAAACGACAGTTGCTATACCCACGGAAATTACAAGTGATCTTTCCATCGCCAAAATTGCGTCTCACTGGATGTTCGGACTTTTCATTACAGCAACGGTGTTGACTTTTGTCGCCATCTTTACCACACCTTTCGCAACATCCGCGCGACCTCCACAGACGATCTCGCCTGACGAAAATATCAACGAAAACATCCACCCGCACCGTCGGCCTACCTTTATCTTCTTTCGAGCTCTGCCAATGACCATTTTCACGTTTCTAGTAGCTTTATTCACCATTGTGGCCTCGGCTATTGCCACAGTCATGTTCACGATTTTTTCCAATGTTTTCATGAACAATTCGGTCGACCTGAATATCCAGGCGTACCTAGGAAAGCAAATGATGGCTTTCATGTGGACCGCCTCGGGGCTGAATCTGATCGGCTTCATCATTCAGATAGCTTCCTGCTGCTGTGCTTGCTGTGGAGGGAGAAAGGCTAGGAAACAGCTACGGGCTCACCAGAAGGAGAGGGCTTCTCCTACAGATAGCGAGCCTGGTCCTGACACAACGAAGAGGAGATTCCGTTGGGGAAGAAATCGTGGTTGAAGTCGCCGTTTGGTGAAGTGACGGCGGTACTATTCGATGCTCATATTTTTTCTTTTTTTTTTTTTCACAGCGAGTATAGAAAGGGATTTCCTTATCATCATACTTTTGTTTGCGGAGAAAATATGTCTTGATCGGATATTTAAGAGGAGGCTCAATTGCACAGTACTTGACGACATTTACGAGAGCGTTACGACTTATGTTGTTTTGAATTGAACAATTAAAATCATTAAATCATTCAATCATTCAATACATACGCACCCAGGTAAAGTAGATAACAAATTGATGTGACGGAGATTGAGTAGTCGTGAAAACAAAAGAGGCTCGGGGACTTAGGGCTCAACGGCTACTCATGGGTGCCTCACCGCCAAGGCACCCGCCAATCAGCCAAGCTTCGGGGGATAACGACTTAAACTTTTGGCAGCCCATCTGCTTCAAGCACATCCTCAACAACATCGAATTGACCAAGCGCGCGCCCTTCCACCAATTGCTCATCAGCGCGCATCTCGCCAGCCAGCGCAAAAGACAATGAGTGTTATTCTGTGTACAGGTAAGTTGCCGTACTCATGCATTCGAGTCAATCGATCGTCACAGAAAAGACCGGTCAACTAATCATACCGTACATTCAAACCACAGCGGGGTATGACCATACCATTCGGTACGTTCTCTGCCTGCCCCTTCCAGTCAGATTGAAACCAAAAACCATACTAATACCATCCTTCTCAAGATTCTGGGAGGCCCTCTCCGGAATCTGTTCTCGCACCCTCCAACATGGCGATTCTCAGGTTAACCGGCTTTGTATCACACCCGACAAACGGTATCTCGCGGCGGCGGGTCACATGAATGTCAAACTGTTCGATATCAAATCCTCAAACCCGAATCCGGTGATGACCTTTGAAGGTCACACAAACAATATCACAGGCGTGGCTTTCCACTGCGAAGGGAAATGGATGGTTACCAGCTCGGAGGATGGCACTGTCAAGGTCTGGGATACGCGCTCAGGCAGTCTGCAACGCAACTATGTGCACAAAGCGCCCGTCAATGATGTGGTCATTCACCCGAATCAGGGTGAATTGATTAGTGGCGATCGCGCGGGCACTGTTCGTGTCTGGGATTTGGGCGAAAGTGTCTGCACTCATCAATTGATCCCGGAAGACGACGTTGCTGTTTCTAGTGTGAGTGTGGCAAGTGACGGGTCTTTGCTGTGCGCTGGTAACAAAAAGGTAAGATCCTCCCCTGCCCCTTCTGGAAGGATAAATGCTCATTTAATCCAGGGTAATGTTTATATCTGGCGCATGATCCAAGACACCGAAGTCACTCGGATTGTACCAGTTGCTACATTCCTCGCTCACAAAGACTACCTTACTCGGGTCCTGTTGTCGCCTGATGTCAAGCATCTAGCTACCTGCTCCGCAGATCATACGGCCAAAATATGGAATCTCGACCAATTATACCCCCCTGCTGTAGCAGCCGCAGCCGCAGCAGCAGAAATGGCAGCTTCTTCTCACGCCAATGGCAATGGAAAACCACATGGAAGCGAAAATGAAAACGGCAATCAAGTTGCTACTACCAACGGCGTATCAAGCAATGGCATTGCTGGAGCATCCGCCTCTACCAGCCCACAACCTTCTCGTACCGCAACAGCCACGGACATGGCAGCCAGCGACTTCAGCATGGTTGGCAGCAACGTGAGCCTCAACCCCATTCCTCTTTTTCCCGGCCAACAACCAAGCCAGCAGCAACAGCAACAAAACAGCTTTCCCACACAGCCCGACGGCCCACCCATTGACCCATCAACGGGCACGCTCTTCCTCGAGACTACCCTCTCCGGGCACCAACGCTGGGTATGGGACTGCGCATTCTCCGCCGATTCGGCGTATCTAGTCACTGTGTCTAGCGACCATTATGCGCGTCTCTGGGAACTAGCGTCGGGCACTATTATTCGTCAATATAGCGGACATCATCGGGGGTCAGTCTGTGTTGCTTTGAACGATTATTCGGAGCCTCGCTAAGTATGTCTTTTTTCCTCCTTCCTTTTTCTTTCTAGCATTAGCATGGCGCAGGGCGCATATGGTCGATCTGGATTTGTCGCGTATGAAATGGGGTTCATTTATGATTTATGATATAAATATACCCAAGTAGCTAGTTAAAAATGAATGACTATATTTGGCGTATTTTGAATATAGTTAACACAAGAAAACGAATTATTAGTAAGTCCTGAACTGGAATAGCATCGTCTTACCAGACACAATCAATTCCAACGGGAGAAAGAGTAAAATGCAAATCACATTAATAATATAAACAGAGAAATAAATGCTAAGCAAATCAAGTCAAATCAATCAAATCAAATCGAAACAAGTCAATCACAGCAAAGCAAAGCAAACAAACAAACAACAGACAGCATCACCATCGGATATCATATACCGCAAAACTCAACTCGACTTGACGCAACGCCTCGTGCACAAAAATATGCTGATGTACATTGATAGGGTAGGTAGGTATCTCCATCTCGACGGGATTGTTTTTATCGTCTTCCAAATCGCTTTTTTCTCTTTTTTTTTGAAAAAGGGAGGGGGGCAGTCTAGCCCATTGCAAACCAGGTAACGCTGACAACAACGTCTAATCCCCGCTCCTCGCCGCCGGGGTATTTGAATGTCCACATACCGTCTCGGTTCACGTCCCAGTACGCGCCGGATGCTGAGTGCATGCCCCGTTTGCCGATGTCGGCGGAGTTTCCGGCGAGAGCCGCTTTGTCAATGACGCCTTGTTGCACGATGGTGCTGTTGACGGTGAATCGGTAGGGTGGCGGGGGAGTGGTGGTAGTGGTCGAGGTGGATTCTGGGGTTGTGGCTACGATGAGCGCTTTGAGGACAGAGTTCTGCATGTGTTTCTCTTCGTATTAGATATCTTTGCTTTTCTCTCTGTCTTTTTTCCTCCCACTCATCGCGGAACGGCGGAACGTACAATAATGGTGGAATTCCATGTCGCGACCTGCGTATGGTCATATCCCAGCGCTTTCTGGAGAGCTCCGTCGCACGCCTATACGAGTGATATCAGCTATTGATGCGAGAAGGCGCAACGTCGCGGAACATGGCGCAACAAGCCATCGACATGCGCATTATCGATGGCATCGTTTTATCTGAATACGAACCTCAGTGGTAATCTTCGTGAGCTCGGCGGGAGGAAGTGGCTACAGAGCTGTTAGCGACATAGCCATAGCTGCAAGACGCGTATTGGACGCACGAAAGATGGAGTGGGAGTAGGCTCGACTGCCATTTTCGCAAGGTTCTCTCGGCCGTTTAGTAGTTTGCAGGTATAGTTCGCGCAGGTGTCTGTAGGTGATTGTCAGAACGTTCGCCCTCGATTGACGTGAACTACCGGTCCCAATGCGGGGGTTTGTACGCCGGTACCATGAGCCGCAGGAAAGAGAAGGGAAACGAATCAGATTCGGGCCTGTGGAGGTACGACGTACGCTGTTGGGATGGATTTGCGTTGGTCTGTCGCGAGGAGAGCAGCAAAGGGGAAGGCCGTGAGGAGTGGTGTGTGTTGTGTTGAAGCGCTCAGTCTGTGCCTCTGCCTCTCATAACAATAATAAATAATAATAATTAATTTAGCCATCAAGCGACGTCGGACGTAGTACCAGCCAAGCACTGCGCTAGGCCTGTTCTGGGCTTAGCGCGCTCCGGAGTTAATTACCCATTCGGAGTTCCCCAATCTCCGGGAATATCTTTCCCCAAAGGGCATGGTGGCCGGATAAACTGTTTATCCGCTGCTTTCCAATGATGGCGGACGATCGCGGCACGTGAATGGCTTCCGGAGCTCTTAGCTCATTCTTTGATGCTGCGGGCGGGGCTTCAGAAGTTATTATCTCTTCATCTCACACAAGCTACAACATCCATGTCCTGTGCCATATACCATATACCATATACCGAGCTGTATCGATATCGCTCACTGCATTTGGAATTTTAGCATTGAAGGTTTGTCATTTCCCTGTGTTCAGGAGATCCCTTACGACGTCGAGACCTGTCATGTACGCCTCGGCATCTCTGCATCTCTATAGCTAGATTCTGATTGCTGATTCCGACAGTCTTAAACAATAGCACAACATTACACACCATGTCGTCACAGCCCCTTCTTCAGACAGCTCCAGGTTCGTCCCCCCGGCCCAGATCGCAAGGCCAATCAATGGCTTTATCGTCTTGATTTCCCCGGGCTTACACAATTTTCTTTTTCTCAAAACAGGCAAGAAAATTGCCCTCCCCACTCGCGTCGAGCCCAAAGTCTTCTTCGCCAACGAGCGAACGTTCCTCTCATGGCTCAACTTCACCGTTATCCTGGGCGGCCTTGCCATTGGCCTGCTCAACTTTGGTGATCACGTCGGACGCATATCTGCCGGATTGTTCACGCTCATTGCTATGGCAGCTATGATTTACGCGCTTTTCACTTTTCACTGGCGGGCCCAGAGTATAAGGAAGCGAGGACAGAGTGGGTTCGACGACCGGTTCGGCCCGTCGGTGCTTGCAGTGGCCTTGCTGGCCGCTGTGATTGTCAACTTTGTCCTCAGGATTCGTGAAACGGGAAAAGCTTAATGCAGCTTTTCCTACGAAAGAAACATGGCCTCATTGAGGCCAACTATCAATTGGACGTATCGCCGCTATTGTCGCGGTTCGACGATTCTGGTCATACCAGCTCAGTATACAAAAGAGATACTGAGTGTGTACGAAGATGCTGTAAAAACGCATCAGGCGGGAGTTATTGTTTGCCATGTCGTTGGCACTTTTTGGCATGTACAATTGGACTGGTTCCTTCGATTAACTTACTTGTATCATTGTTATCTAGAATTTGAATATGCAGTCATGACTTGGATATCATTTACCTACTTACGTCACATATTCGATTATCTGTCACCATAACGACCTTTATTTACTGTATTTTCTTCATTAATGCGATGTCTATTGATATAATCGCTACCAAAGAGCCGCCTCTAAAACCACAAGATCAGACTACTGTCTTATTGAGCCTACAGAATATAGAATAAGATAGTCAAAGAATATAGCAAATCAGACAATCGCTATATAATTGTATAGATAGTGTAAATCGTGTAACCGTCTACAGCCAAAACAAAGTACGTTATGTACGTATGTACTACCTAGGTACTTCAAAGTGGAGAGACGTTTCAAAGAACTAGCCAAGCCTTTGATATGGTCTATTGACTGGGCTAAGATCAATCGGCGGTTTGACCAACAGGGAAGATCCATGTGTTCTACAATCTTAGGGGTTAGGGTTAAATATCCGAGCAAGCCTTGACCCCATTATCCGGATTTTGTGCTGCGTCTGGCCTCAAAGATGTGACAACTGCCAAGTTCTTTGTTCAAGAACGGCATCTAATTTAGTAGATCTGCGCACGATGTCGTCTGGACTCTGAATGTAAATTAAATACTATCCGAGGCTAGCTCTATAAATATTAGTTCAATATAGCCTGTAAATAAGACATAAATTACAAGAGCACGTGATCATGCTTTATACAAATTGATGCGTAGAAAAAGGCATTCAAATGCACAGCCGCCTGCAAAGCTAAACTGAGTACAGAGGTATACGTGGATATATCTACTTGGAAGAGGCTTCTTCTAGATGCTTGCTTTGTCATGTAACACGGGCGGCGGAACAGCAAAACAGGCAGCAGCATTTATCGGCCTGGTCCACTCACACCTCGTGTTTCAATACACAGGTACGGCGCGATACACATGTCGAGTTTATGCACCACGATAATGTTTATTATTATTCAATACGCGCCGTAATGCTTTGTCTGCTACAAGCAAGAGTGATGATGACGCTGGGCTCCACCCGCTGCGATCTGAGACGTGCATCGGACCCGTTGCTGTTGCGCTAGAATTCCACGCCTTGCATCATCGTACTAGCATCTGTCTCACCTCTACCACAGTACAGAGTATGTTTACAAGTATAATCGTTGGGTTATATCTAGACAAAGTGACTTTCTATGTAGGATTATTTTGAGTGTATTCTCTGAAAACAAGACCACGATAAGGCGTATACGAAGTATACGCAGAGTAAACAGGATACGTACATGGATATCCAGACCCATCGCAATCTGTAGTCTGATTGGCCGCTGATCGCCAGCGGAATACGGAACATTTCGAGGCAAGTATTGGCAGCCAATCACAGCTGCAGCTAGAAATAGACTGGGCTGAGGGTGGAGACCGTCGCTGTCCGTATCGGGCGATACGTTGGTACAGTGATACACAATGCGTACGATCATCATGCTGACTCGTATTATTTATTCTGTGTTGTTGTTCGTGCAGCCGGTATGCATATTCCGCTGATTGAGAATGCATATACATATACAATATGAATAAACAGTCCTAATCATGGCATGATGCTAGTATCGACATGCTACGTACTACATGCTGAGAGACCAAGAGACTAAGAGCGTCCCTTCCAGAACCTACGCTGGGTCCAGCCAACGCACTAGTCCGTACTAAGTGGCCGGGCTGGCTCCTCCCTTCCTGCAGTCCGTGCTTCCTTCCTTCCTCCCAGTTTCCCCTTACTTTCCTGCCCTTCGCGACGCTTCTCTGTTGTTCTCCTCTCTCTCTCTCTTCCACTCTCTTCCTGTTCCTCTCCTCCTGCATTCATCCATTATTTCCTCCTCCTTCACACGCCGCCATACTCCTCCATCCACCTGTCGCCACCGAGACTGTCCCAGGCTGGACGTCCCTCATTAACTACCCAGTCCAGTCCACCGACTCCTCTCTTCGCTCCGGTCGCTGGTACGTACCCGTACTAGTCAACTCAACGCTTACATATCCTCAACTCACCGCGCCCAACTCTACTCCTATCCGTGGCATCCCGGCTCACGCCAGCCAGCAACTTTTCCATACGGCTTTCGTTTGCACCGCGCGTTTGTATTATATCTCTTGATCGTCCCGGCGGTCGCATACCTCTCCTTCTATCAACAAAACAACACTCAAGTGCTGGCCACAAGTACAACAACCTCTACTAGTTCTTTTAAATATTAATCTTCAAATCACCATCAGCACCAACGCTGCTGACTAAACCTGATGGGTCGTCTATCTGCACTTACTAATAGAATATAACTGCTAGCTCCTTGCAAGTGAGCAACGCCTCCCTTTCTCTGTGTTGTATACCTGTATTTACATTCAACCAGATGGCGTTGTCGCATGGCGTCTTCCGTTTGTTGCCGTGGACCTCAAGCTTGGGGGTCAACAAGTTAACGCCCGACATGCTGGTCACCCCAACTCAACACAAGTCGCCCGTCATGGGCAACGCGCCTCTCCAGTTGCTGAAACGAAAGCGAAGCGACAATCATGAGATATTCACCGTCATAGACGAGCCTCCGCCAACGAAACGTCGCGTCGATATCCCTAATCAAACGGAAGTTGTTGAAAGCAACAGTGCAAATGTTACACCGCCGTCCAACAACGAAGCCGCTCATAGTCCAAATCCAGCCGCGTCGGTTCCTATTCAGACAACGCCCGAGCTGCAACCTTCTGCGAACAGCAACATCGACGAGCATGGAAAGGCTTCTCAAGGTGCCAACAAAATCCCTGCGAAACAAGCAAGCATAGATATGAATATCTTACGCCAGTCTTTGGATGCGCAACTAAGCTTGGAGGTGCTGTTGAAACATAACGAGCTACGCCTCATTGACCAAGAGATTGCCAAGTGTCAAATTGCGTTGGAACAGTTACGCCGGTGTACAGAAATCCCCTACCCCGGATCGAGCGCAAATGTGTTCTCGCAGTCTGTCAGCGATGGTTCAGGATACGCAATTCCCTATTCAGGAACCGGTCCGCCACCCGTATCGCCTGCCCCCTGGGGTGTGGCGGATGGTCCCTATTCTCGCCATTATGCCAAGTGGTTGCTTCCTGACCCACGTTTCGATGGTGGCGAATCTCCAGACTTGCCTACCCCCAATCCAACAGCCTGGGATGGACGCGCCACTCGCGGATCTTTCACTGAAAACGGTTATGTCGCTGGGAAGTCTCGTGCCCAGAGAGGTAGTGTGAGCACAAGGCTACAATCTCTACCAACTGGATATCCTGCCCCCAAGGAGAAAGCCGGGCCCATGGTCATCAAGCGAAAGAGCGACAACAAACTGGTCAAGTTGGTTTGTCTTGATTGTCGGCGTTACGATTTCTCCAGCACCCAAGGCTTTATCAACCACTGCCGTATAGCACACAGCCGTACTTTTGCCAGTCATGATGCAGCTGCTGAAGCATGCGGAGAGCCAGTGGATGTCGATGAAGCCGGGACAGTTATTGGTGGTACCACCACTGAGCCGTCTACTATCTCTACCCCTGGTTCTGTTCATCCTCTGATTCGATCCGCCCATACTATTGAAAAGACACCCAAAAGCACGCCAGGCCCCTCCGATGTTCAACCAAGCAACGCGAACCAAACACCTGTTGCGAAGACAACGAAGAAGAAAGGGCACAGTGTCCCTCCGTCATCGTCTTTCAAAGCATCTCCTGACGCACCTCATCTATCTAGTATGATGGCCGTCCTTGGTTCTAAACTAAACCTGGATGAGATCGTGGGTGATGCTAAGAAGACGGTTGATCTGAGCGAGTATCTTTCAGAGGGCGAATCCGAAGGTGAAGATGAGCCTAGACCTGAGGAGTCAACGGCTGTTTCAGGTGCAAGATTACCTGCTCGCACAACCATGCCTCAGGCCGCTAGTCAACGACCCACCAGCAGCAAGAGACATGAAGCGTCACATGTTGTGAGCATGCCTCATAACCTAGATGTTTCCACGCCGACCAAAGTTGCACCTTACTCGCAATCTCAATTCCCTCAGTCTGCATCTTTACCAAGTGCTCTGAACTTGGATGGATCGGGTGATACGGATGCCATTCGTATGGATGAGAACCTCAGTCCTGTCACAGTCGTGTCAAACCAGGCTCCTAGTCTGGTGAGCGATAACGAGGACGAGTTTGAAGCCGTTTCCGACTCGGAAAGTCTTAGCTCACGGCCATCGAACGATGATCATGATGATGACGATCTGGACGATGTTGAGGTGGAAGACTACGAAGGCACGACAGCCAAAACCAGGCAAGAAGTGAACACTTTGAAACGAAGTCAGGGTAAACAAGGCGACCGTGTCCTTCCACCAGCAATTGTGTCATTGGATCAAGGCGGCAAACAGAATTCGCCGTCAAAATCCAAGAAAGCTACGAATCTGAAGAAGCGTCACTAATTCTTCTCCTCGCCATCTTCAAAACACCTCAGCGGCGTCCGACGGCCACTGCATGGGGACTACCCTTCTATTACATATATATTTGATCATCTCCTTTCTTCCACCTGTGTTAGTCCTGAATTTGTTTTGATAAATTGTTTTAATTTTCTTGTGACTTGATTTTTAGGGAGCGGGAGTCGTGCATGGGGCAGGTTTTGGTTACTAAATGTTTGTCTCCAGCTGGACTGAGGCTTTTATCTGACTGAGTGCAAGGCTGGGAGGCTAATGTGTGTATTTTTTATGGTCATCAATCCATCGTTGCGATGGAGCCATGTCCTGCTGCTTCTGTTCCTTTATTTTGTTGGTATGAACGATTGAAACGATACGTCTAGCATGATAATCATAAACCATTGAATCATTATCATCGAAATAATTAAGCTTACCTATTGTAGTTGGATGTAGAAGAACTTGATGTTGATGTTGTCGTCGACTCGTCGCAGTCTAGAGTATAAGTGGGGCCCGAGCACCGTGTTGCGATTGGACTAACCAGAATAGGATAGTTCCGTACTTTTTTTGGAGGTAATTCTCGAGCAACAAACCACCGACTGATATCCAACACATTCTACACGAGAATACCGCGCAAAAGGAACATTCGTTTCTTCGATTAAGTCCATTATCGAAGAATGAGCACGGCAATCTAGGCCTTGCTACCAATTGATCTGAGCTTGGACCAGACTCGATTGCGCTTCGACTGCGACATCGATTAAAAACGAAAAGTCTGCGGAGAAGAAGAGAAGAAGAAGTGAAAATGACATTCCCATCATTCGCGCCCTGGGACATCACACCCACCACATTCGCACAGCTCCTAGACCTGTACCCGGCAACATTGAAGGAGAGCTACAAGCGCAAGCTCATTGCTGTCGCTGCCCGGAAACACAGGAAACATCCCGAGCGCTTGAATAGGGAGGACCCTATTTTTGAGCGCCAGACGAAGGAGTACTTGCAGCTGGACGAGTGGCGGTATGGCACTTTGCCGCGGGAGCTGAGGCAGCGGGCGGGGGAAGAGGCTGTTCCAGAAGAGGAAGAGGAGGAGGAGGAAGAGGAGAGTGATGGCGATGATAAGAAAAAGAATAAGAAGAACAAGAACAAGAAGAAGAAGAATAAGAATGTCGCTGTTCAGTTGAAGCAGGGCGAGAAGTATGATTCGCTTTTTATGCACAAGGACGAACTTGTGAAGTTGATGGAGTGGAAGCTGTGAGTTTGATTCTATCTTGTCTGTATGTCTCTATGTGTGGAACTCAACTAATCATCACCAGCAAACACGGCCGATGGCGTCCTGCCCTTGCCGGACTAATCAAAACCAACAAGCCCGACGTAGTCCGCAGGACAACAGCAAAAGCCTTCAAAGCCCTCGACGAGACCATAGACACAGCGCCATCTCGCGAGTCGCTCGACGAGACCTTCCCCAAGAAAAGCCAAGACATCCTCATGAAGCCCCTCCGCGCCGTGGGCACCGCCACAGCGTCCTTGATTCTCACCGTGCGCACAGAGGGAAGAGCAAACGAGATCCCATTCTACAGCGACGACATCTACAATTGGCTCGTCCTCGATCTGTTCCCTGGCTCCGAGAAGAATCGCTGGAATTACAAGAAAGCCACCAACCGCACGCGCGAGGATGGTCGTCTGACTGTTAAGTATAACATGTTGGAGTACCGCGAGGTGTACGAGGAGGTCTTTAAGCTGCGACACCATCTCAACAATTATGAAGATGGAGAAGGAGAAGGAAAAACTCCCCGCCAATTCAGCTGTGCCGATGTCGAACGCGTCGCCTATGTGCTCCAGCACCTGGAGGTATCCGGATTCCCGCAGGCGGCTGAGATCTTGGAGAAACATGCCGCAGCCGTGGGCGAGGCTCAGACGGAGTTTGAGAAAACGAAACGAGGCAAGAAGAAGCGGGCTGCTGATGATGACGAGTCTGAGGAGGAGATTCTGGGCGTTGTGCCGAGTAAGAAACGCAAGACTGGGTTTAAGGAGAGTGGCAGGGGGAAGAGGAACAAGGCTTAGTTTTTAGGCGTGTAACTTTAGATGATGGATATGTGAATAGCGTTCAATATATTTGCTTGTGTTAACTTGAATTATTCCCGTATTGAGCTCCCGGATCTGGTAGGCGGATTTTTGACCAAGTATCAAACAGATCTTCGTTATCACGAGATGCTGAGCATTCCCGCAACTCATGCCGGCCCTGTAGAAGCGCATTTCGAATCTCACGTTCGTGCCTTTGAAACGGGAGCGTTGATGAGCTCATCCCTGCAAGCACATCGAAGTGGAACTGGCGATGTTCGTATCTCATCTGGTCGGCAAATGACCGCTCTTTCAAGGCTGGGACATGCGCATAGAGATAATTAAACTGACATGCTAGGTGCAGCAGTAATGTTTCATCTTCACTAGGACCATCTAGCCAGCTTTCAATCAGGGCATCAAGTAGACCTGGCAATGGTGGAAAGGATAATCCCTGGTCGTCCGTCAGAGATAGCGAGGCCGAGAGGGGAAACTTCCAGTCTGATGCCAGAAGGAGCACGGTCTTTGTCTGGCTGTCCGGAGATATCAGCGGCACTTGTGGTATTTTCACCTCTGCCATTCCAATTCGATGAGGGGATTGTGTATCGACAGTCCAGCCAGCTTTGATCAGGCAGTCGGCGGCTGTGTCGATGTCGAGGACAAGGATGTATAAATCAAACACCACCGTGGGAACCCCATAGTGGTGAAGCGCATCTTCAAACCAGATGACATAGGGAATATTTTTTTCGGCGAATATGAAACAAGGTGCATGTCTTGTGTGAAGGGACATGGTGCGTGGGTGTGAGATGTTGCTTCGACGTACTGGTGCTTGCCTCACTTGGAAATGGTTCACGTGATATCGCAGGCATCCATCAATCGTCAACTGCGCCATGCTTGTATAGACTTGTATAGACTTGTGTAGACTGCTTGTATAGAACTTTTTTATGGCTTAAAATCAGTATTCAGAGTCCTCCATTTCAGCCCTCATTCTTTGGATATATACCTACGTATAGAACCAGATCCATACACACACTCTAGGGCTACCATGACTCTCTCATTACAATCAGGCTTCTACATAAATAGCCCTAAGGGCTCTCGACACATCATAATTCAGCTGCCTGACATGATACATGCATTCTACATTGTCTACCTGTTTCCCCATCCCTTGATTCACTTTCAGAGTGGTCTCTACTAATCTTTCTTTCAAGGGACAAGAATCATGGCGTCCTCAGATGCCCCTACTCCAACCGAGATATGTGCAGCCGCAACAGCACTCGCAAATGTATTTGCTCAGCATCTGAAGTATGCCATCATTGGCGGCGGTGCATGCGTAGTCCTAGGCAACAGTCGGACAACCCAGGACATAGACGTTGTCGTTCTCCGCGGCCAAACCGCTGCTGCGCGACAGCTACTACGAGCGTCTCCCGAATTTGACGTTGAGCCCAGAACAAACTATACGACATTCAAGGCTGGCTCTAGGCGTGTGCAGATCGAGATTCTCGCGCCTCCTGGTCTGTTTAGAGAGACCTTTGACGATACGACCGAGGTAATCACCGTTGGGAACGTCAAGGTCCTCAAGCCAGCTTTGATTCTCAATGCGAAGTGCCGTTCGATTATCGGCCGGCCTAGTGAAGCTAGGAAGGCAACGGATTCTCAGGATATCATCTTTCTTTTGGGGTATTGTGCTCGGAATACGGAGTACCTCCCGAATGCGTCAGAGGTGCCAAATGCAACTAAGGATTTCGTCCAGATGTTCATTCAGAGATACGGCCAGCGGGACGCTTGGATTGGTGCTGGGTATAATCTAGAGGCTGGTTTGTTCTGCCCAGTCTAGATAATCCAGTATGCATACGTGCTGGGTATATATTTATATATATATCCATGGATACAGGAGTGGCTCCCAAATACATAATATGACACGTGCACTGCAGTACAATGCTACTTTTTGCATGCCTCCACATGTAAGCAATCAAAAGCAAAGAAATAATAAAATAGGGGTTCTGATTTGCATTTGTCATAATAAGACGTATCTTATTGATATATTTGGGGGTGGCGAACACCATGACTCGGTCGCCGCGGCCAAGTCCGTCAGCTCACCATCGCTCTTTTTCAATCTATCAAGATTGGAAAGGAATGAATATAGACCGGCTGTGTGAATGCCCTGCAAGTATATAAGTATGCATGTTCGATGTACATACCAAATGACTTGAAGCTCTAGCCCAGACACACTTGTCATCTCTGCCGTCATCTGCCAGAACATAGGAGATGCGGCCATCATTTATTAAATGATCTTGCTTCTATATAAGAAGTATCAGCCCGGCTGCCGAGAAAGGGCATAGTCAAGATGACAACGAGGTCAAGTTTGAGGTCTCACAATCGTCATCACAACCAGACTAGGCATGTCACATTCGACTTACCAGCACAAACCCAGAGTCGAAAATCTCCATGGCGCTTCAATAAGCTTACACCAGCCAGTCAAGGCATCAGCCAGATGGACGAGACGGCACTGAGGGTGGCAGGTATCCTGGCATATCTCGACCGTGATGCCGGTATTCCACAATCACTATTGACACGCGCAGGTCGTCCACTCAAAAGGTGGGATTGGAATGGAGAGCCAGAAGAAATCTCACCGACAGAGACGGGAATAATGCCGGAACTAGTTGATATTCTATGTTGTGCCGAGCGGACCCAGACTGTCATCAAGCAGCTGAAGCTTCATGGGTTGCTGCATATTGATCATTGCCATGGCGGTGATGTGTTGAGAATGGATGCAGGCACTCGCGCGATGTGCAAACAGAGCATGCTGGATCCGTATTGTTGGATGTTGCAAGCATTGCTTCTTGTTTGCCATGCATTTCCCACGGATGCTCATTTGGATTTTGAGTATGATTTCATATTCCTTAAAGTTGTATCTAAGCTGACCCGATATGTTAGTTTCTACCAAGAAGGGCAGGCGTATATTGCCCAAATCCAGCATGTGACGACTCATCATTATGATACACTGTAAGCGACGAAACTTCTGTCAACGGAGATCCAGTAGACCGTGGCCCATGCTCTGATTGCCAGCTCCCATTTGTCGTCCACGAAGTGGAGGTTGGATGCTGTTGAGAGAGCGGAAAGTATTGCTGCTGGTTTGACAACACCGGACGAGTGTCTGGATATGATGATTCTCGCCAGAAAGACTTATTCATACCATCCTGACACTCTGACCTTGCCAGAAATTGCCGAACGTCCCCAAAACTCCTCTATCAAGAGCAAAAAGCTTAACGCTCTCCGTGGAGAAATGTTTTTAACTCGTTCTACCTTGCATCTGCAACAAAATAAAGAGGATATCGACACAGCGTTCTCACTACTGTACCATGTCCAGCCCGTTGATCGAAATCGTATTTCAACACTGGAAGAGCTCATTTTGCAAAAGAAGGCTCTCTGCTGGGGCTGAATCCGGCGATTCCAGGGCCGCTTCGAAGACGCTCATCAAATCTTGGAAGCCATCTATAATGCGAGACAGTACCCCAAAGGGGTAGTCTCTGTTGATATCTCGAGCTGCGACTTGATCTCCGAGTTAGCGGCCGTGCAGTACGAATTGGGGAATATCGTAGAGGCTGAAGTGTTGATATCGGCCAAACTAGAGAGTGTTCTAGACAACGACCCGATTAGACATAGGCCAGCAGAAGAGGAAGAAGAAGCCATCTTGAGACTGAGGCTCACCCTGGCAGAAGCAGTGTTGCAGCAGGGCGAGTACTGGAGAGCGGAGGACATTTATCGAGACGTGAGCCGATATTTCTGCATCACACAGGGGAGTAGTCAATCAGAGTCGATTCGGAGCATGTATCGTTTGAACATTGGACTTGCACGAGTCCAGCATGCTCAGGGGAATGGGGGTTTGCGCTGAAGCGTTGGGAGCGGGCGTTGCGAGTGTATGAGAAATATCCGTCCGCACAAGATTTTGGGACTGCAATCATCTGTGCGTCTATCTCTTTTGTCAAGGATAAACTGGGTGATATGCATGGTGCTGTGTTGTATGCCGATGGAGCGCGGAAGGTGCTGGAGGTTGCTGGTCGTCGGTCTTGGTATACTGGCTTGGGGACGTGGCTTGACGAAGTGCTGCCACGAGTGTGACTCGCCTTTTCTTTTCTAATATCATTTCATTAGATACCACTTGAGTAGACTACATGCTTGGTGATTAATGATACACTCGGACATGTTCTAGACACGTCCAAAATGTTCCCCAGAGTAACTCCGTGGCCGTGCATGAACATGCCGATCACAGAACTTGTCTAGACCAGCTGTCAGTTTTGTCACGGAGGATCAATAGTTTATTCTCCTGCAGGACAAGAAAGAGCCTCCTGAGCCTTGGCCCTTGATGCATTTCTTCTGTAATCTTCGAGGAGGCTGGGTTGCCAGTCTGTCTTCGTCTTCAGTCGACTACGTTTTCACGTACACCATGATATCACCTGCCACAGCACAGACAGATACATAAAACAAACAAACAAATAAAAAAAGAAACACACGAATGCATCACATTAGGTTCCTGCAGGAATGCCAGCTCGGAAAATGAACGGTGAGAGAGCATGCTTTATTGTTTTCAATATTTCCGAATTCGGAAACAAGGGGCAGCTTTCTGTACGACCCGGCGCAATACGTGGCTAATACAATAAAACAAGGTATTTAACGCTTATCGTCAGGGGAATAAAAGACATGGACGTATCGAAATACGAAAATACGGACTCGACATGGGAATAATAAAGAAAGAGCTCCCTCTCCCTTCTTCCTTTCTCCCCTCTCTTCCTCTTTATTCCTCTCTGTCCACTCGTTCTCAACTAGCGATCATCAACACTTGTCACTCGTTAAACTTCATCCAGTCCATCCTATACCAAGGACTTGAAAAGCAGAAAGCACAATGCGTTTCACCATCACTCTCGCTACGCTGCTCACTGTCGGCCTCGCAGCCGCTCAGTCTCACTCTCGCCGTGCTACTTGCGCTGCTCAAAAGTGAGTGCTCTCAAGTCAATGCCAAAACCACTGGTCTTTAGTTTATGTTTTCCTTGTCTGAACGTGCTGACCCTTCCACAGCATCCTCGATGCCTGCATTGCAGACACGACCCCTCAGCTCCAAGCCTGCGAGGCCAATGACTGGGACTGCCTGTGCGAGCAGAGCAACAATGTCCTAACGTACGCACCCACCCTCATCAACATCACCTTACATACATACACATCTAACTCTGACATACTAGCTGCTACAACAACTGCCCCGGCGACGACGGCCAATTCGGCGCCCAGCAAACCATGACCTCCTACTGCAACGCCGCCAAAGCATACGGCACCAGCACCAGCACCACCGCGTCTGCCACTCCCTCTGCATCAGCCTCGTCCAGCGCTACCGACTCTTCTGCTACCGAGACCTCTTCCTCCGGCCCAGCGACTTTCGTTGCTTCTGTGTCCTCGACTTCGACCTCCTCCGAGGGCGCCCAGTCTACCTCCTCATCGCATTCGTCGGCGGCTGCTGCTTCTGCTGTGGTCAATGGCTGGGTGACTGGTCTTGTGGCTGCGGTGGCATTAGGGTTGGGCGTTGCTTTGTAAGGGCGAACTTTATTCGGAGATAACTAACTATGGGTCGATCTTTATTTTATCGTCATGTCTCCTTGCATCAAGCAATATCAAGTAATTAATAATTAGTTGCTAATGTATAATAATAATCTTTCTGGCTCGAATTAGCCAATTCACTACATGGAAAGGACTAGTAATACTCACCTACATGCCTTGGTAAATCTACGTATATAAAGAGAAAGAGTGAAATGATACCCGTATGTTGTATCAATATCAGTTCCATAGACAAGGAAACCTTCCTTGTTAACTAACTACTTATCCAGAACCAAGAAAAAAGATTCAAGCTTATAAAGACAAAGTCTCACTCACACAAAAAGAAAGACATAAACGAAAATCGAGATCGCTGTGTGGATTCAAAAACTTCAAAAGCCAGGACAAAGACGACAGTATTGTATATGTCCCAAAGGTGTGTGCGTCTGTCTGTCGTATCAATTTAAGTCGAGTGTCAGGTCAATCAAAACATGAAAGAAAGAAAAAACTTGGTCACTTTCCTTCCCAATAATTATACTCGAAATAAAGATATATATGAAATAAAGAAACGGAATGGAGGGGTGTAGGTAGCAGAGAATGACAGCAAACAAGCAAAAAGAAAACTGTATAGGAAGATCGACAGATCTTTTTCTCAGGAAAAAAGGGAGGAAAACAATGGATATGCTCGCCGTACAATCAATCAGTCAATCGTCCTGATGAGTAGGTGGATATATAAATCATCAATGCTTTGGGTAGGAATTTGAACGAAAAGTATGAATCTTCTTCTCTCCCCTTCCTTCTCTCAAAGTGTCTGTCTCTACTCTTGTCCAAAGCCTAGTGTTTCTTCAACCGCAATGGACAATTTCTGCTGCAGAGCTTCATTTGACTTGTAGGGTGGTAAATCGAGACGGTTAAAGCTGTTTATTTGTTAGCATAGCCTTTTAATTTATGTGTATGAATATAAACATACCAAGTATGTGACTTTGGAAGAGCGCCAGGATCGCCAGACTTCTCAATAGTAAACCGTCGAGGTCCGTCCGAACCTTGCAAATCCTTGAATCCATTAACGGGAATACGCGATGTACCAGTGGCAAACTGAAGCAGTCGTGATTTCTGTTCTGCGTCCCAGCTTCGGATAATCTTCCAGAAATTCTGAATGACTTCGTCGGATTCTTGGTATCCACGGTAATCGGTATGTTTCTTCCAATCGTCGACATCGATATCGGCGATACCACCAATCAGCAATTCAAGCTCGCGCTCGTCAAACACATTCACGAGATCCTGTGGGATGAGCTCGTTGAAGCCCGAGATAAATGCATTGAATTGTTCCTCTACACGCTTCTGGATCTTCCATTCCGTGACAAGTCTAGTCCAACGTTAGAAAATCACCAACAGATTTTGTGGCAAGTTACTTACTCGACATATTTATGTTTGTTCTCATTAGTGACGGGGATATTTCTCCCGTCGGGCATTAAATCAATAGTTTCTCGTTCGCCAAACTTCTCGTCGTCGATGGAAAACGTGAGCTCGACAATACCTTCGATATCATTTTCACTGGATTTTCGTTAGAATTATTGCTCTGATATGAAAGATAAAGGAAAAACTTACAGTGTCCATGACAAGTTGCGGTGGAAGTCTTCGTCAACACCCTCCATGTCTTGAAGTGTGACTTTCTTTCTCAACATCATCTTGTAGAATGCGCCAATGAAGAAAGAGTCTAGGAACCGTCGGTGGAAGATAGCAAGTCCAACCACTCGACCAATGAATTTGAAATAGTTCAAATGTTCAGGATTGATGCCGGAGTGAGGGTTGATTTGGAGTGTATAATTATCGTGTGCTGAATATTCAAAGAGACAATAAAAGGGGTTGAACATCTCGTGGGAGAGAAGGAAAAAGTACTCTCTGTAGAATGATTAGTACAATTATATGTGAAAAAGAGAGAGCGTGACTGTACCGAGAAAGACCACCATAATCTAAACCGTCTTCACCATCGAATTTAATCATAAGCCGCTTTTTCAGATCAGAGGCACTCTGCCGCATAATCTCGGCATACGAATCCTCGAAAATATTGCTACGGCGAACCTTGATATGGCATTGTCCGGACATAATCCGTAGTGCTGGCTGCGATCGGAAGTAGATGAGCTTGCGACGGAAGTCACGCTTATACTGCGGCACGCCTTGGTCGAGCGACGACGGTAATCTCGGGTCGTCCCAAGTGGTGGTCTTCGTATTGTGATCAACGAAGTACACACGGGCAGTGTTGGTTAATCTCATCTCCCACCCACTGGGCAGAGGGCCCAGTTGCGACACTGGCTGCTGCTGGAAAGTGCTGTTGCCTCCAGTCGCATTTTGTCCGTACATGCGAATATATTGTTGTCGACGCGGGTCAACCCAAGTGGTGGTGCGCGTGTTGTGGTCGACGAAATATGGCCGTCCTTCTGGTGTAGTTCTTTGTTCCCAACCGGCTGGAAGCTCCCCAGTTCCTGCTGTTGTAGCTCCAGTGGCCATCATTGACGCTGCATTAGCAGCGTTGGAAGCGCCGCCACTTATACCTGGAGGCGGGGTGGTCGACTGCTGAGTTTCTTGCAAGTTCGGTGAACTGGCACCCGTGCGATCTTCAGGAAGCATTCGGCTTTGATGGGCCCGACGCTCCATCTGCATGTTGGCTTCACGCTGTGAACGCTGTGCACTTTCACTGTAATTTGCTGAGGGTCGGGTCCAGGTTGTCGTTCTCGTGTTGTGGTCAACGTAGTACGTTCTTCCCAGATTATCTTCACGTCGTTCCCATCCTGCCGGAAGTCGACCTAAATTGTCTTCGAAAGAGCTAAGATTTGTTCTTGAGCCTTGTGTCGTTTGCCCATTAGACTGCGACTGCTGTGCAGGGCCATCTGGAGCCGATAGCCCGCTCGTTGGTCGTGCATTAGAAGAAGTTCGAGTTGGCGTAAACGATTGCGTCGAACTTGCTGCAACAGATGCCGCGGGTGGTCCATCGACGTGTGTCTGGCCCTGTGAGGAAGGAGGGGTCTGGATTTGAGGAACTAGCCCTGTCAGGCTTGCAGAAGGCTGCTGTGGCCTGTGTGCTCCATTTTGAGTTGGGTTTGGTGCCGAGAGATTGGTGGAAATATTGATGATAAGCTTGCCATGTACTACTAGATTATCATTCGACTTCTTTAAATCGCGGGTGAGCATTTCTGCAAGTGATTAAATGAGGCAGTCAGCATCACCACATAAAAGACATATATCTTTTTGAATAATTAATTACCATCGTCGCCCATTTGAAGATCAATGACATCGCCGATGCGCACATTGATTACTCCCAGGAAGCCCTGGTCCTTCTTCTTAAACTTCTTCTGGTCAAAGATCTGAATGGCAAGGATACTATCCTCATTGACCTTTCTATAGTTTGACAAAAGTCGGTCGGTCAGAAAATCATGGACACGCAAACACACAAATTGAACGTATTGAGAGAGCACAGGACAGATACATACAAATCAAAGGTTTCGTTCCAGTACGGGTTCAGGGTCTTCCTGATAACGGAGGTCGTGTGCGTCTGCTCGCCGCCGATTGTGGCAACCGCGAAAGGGTCGGGGAATCCTAAATAATCACTCGGAGTCAGCCCATTGCCAGTCCCATCAGATACAGTCGGGAATAGCATACGGAACACATCGCGCTTGTATAAACCATCCGCGGCGATGACTGCAAGAAGAGAGAGTTAGCTATTTTGTTTGGCGGGTTGTGCGGGATGTATCGGCATTGCTCACTGGTGAGCCTTAGATTTGGCTGACTGCAAAGGCAACCGCGTTTCGTTAGCAAAGAGTCACGGAAAATGCTCGACTTGTCATCAACATCAATAAGCAAGTCTCCGGAATCACGTACGTTGGAAGGTTGGATCCCATCCTCTCGTAGAATGACGCACTACGGGGCAGCCGATGCGAGGCCAGTCAAAGGACGCCAAAACATCCACCGGGGAGGGTAATTGGCGATACTGCAAGGCGACGGTCGACGATGCAGCAGTTGCAGACTCGATGATGGAGAACGCTGATCGACCAAGAGGGCAAGAGGTCGTGGCTGGCGTCTCTGGGTTGTCTTCGAGGTTGGGGCTGAGCAGGCTTGACGTGAGCAGGTCTGGCCAATGACCAGGGCGGGGAGGGGGTTGGCAATGGTTCCGAAGACTAAACGTGAGAGAGTGTCCGGGGGGTGGCTTTGATGGCTCCACAGAGGCACGACTCGCTCGTCAGGAGGCAGCGTGGTGGAAGCGCGCAGGTTTGCTGTTGGTGGTGAGACTGGAGAGAGGAGAATGGAAAGAGCAACGTATGTAAGTAAATTGCGTTCGTCGTGCTGAGGGAGGGGTTGATGGGAAAAGCTAGACGGTACGGTCGGGATACGGGCGTTAATTACCAGCTTGCCGCTGATATAGCGCCCCTGCGCCATAGCACGGTATTTTATCTGCAGTGGCTGTATTTGTAATACGCTGCCATACCTGTAACTCTGTCTCGCCGTCGCATATACGAAGAGCAACGTATTATATACTGCTATTTTGTACGGAGTATATAGAATATTTTCGCATTCGATATATCTCATGCCAGACGATGATATACGATTACGACCAGTCCTCTGAATATTGTAGGCTGTAGCTCACCGAAATTTAACCTGCGTCGCTGCAAAACCGAAATAATTAATAACATCATATTCATACAAAAAGTAAATCCCAAGCACGATTTTTCCCCATTCGCCGATTGCAACCTGGGCTGTACTAGATAGCTACATTGTATATCATACACCTTCAACTCCGAAACCTCGACCGTGGATAAGAAGTGAAGAACAGAAAGATAAGGGGGTAAATAGTGCTCCAAATTCCATTTTGCGTTTTTCTTTCCATTTCATATGTCATATTTTTTTTTGTTTTTGGGCCTCCTCCAGAGTCCTAGAGAATGCGAGCCACCTAGTAAGGCGCAAACCCACGTCCTCGACCACCGCGATAACCACCGCCACGGTAGGCACCGCGGAACTGGCCAGGGAACCCTCCACGGCCGAAGCCACGACCGCCGCGGCCTCGGCCTCGACCCCTAGCCATGCCTGGGACATTGGTGCGTTTCGGTGTCACCTATAACAGCTCAGTAACGTTTCGAATAGTAGGAGAGAAGAGTCACCGTCGTACCTTCAAATTGCGTCCACGGAAAACGCTCTCGTTCAAAACCAAAGCCTGCGCAACAAGACTTGGCTCCGCAAATTCCACGTAGGCGTATCTGTATATCCTAGCCTTAGCTTCAAAAAGACATTTCTCATTTGTAGAAGAAAGAACATACCCTTTAGGGTGGCCTGTGAATTTATCCAAAAGAATGGTAACACGATTGATCGAGCCGCAGCTCTGGAAATGCGCCTGAATCTCCTCCGGCGAGGCGCCGTAGTCCACGTTGCCCACGAATATACTCCTAGCATCGATATCTTCTTTATCCTCTCGCAAGCTTTCCGACTGTTCGTCCAGAGTCTGCTGCATTTCGCGTAACTTGGCGGCCTCGGATTCCATCTCCGCCACCCTCTTCTTCATCGCTGCGATTTCTTCCTACAATATGGTAAAATGTGCTGTCAGCTTATGCATGTCGAATATATATGACATGATGCCATATATAGGGGGAAAAGACGCAGGAAATCCGTCGCGATATGTGATGCGCATACCTCATCTTCAACTCCTTGTGGTTGAGCATTCAGCTGCTCCTCTGGAATATCTGCTGCCTCGGTGGCCATCGTGACGCTGATAATATTACGCTGAAGATGTGTATATGAGTCGTCGAGCGGACAAGTCTCGAACGGTCCCAGACTTTGCTAAACAAAGTGGGATAAACGCTCGCCCTGAAGGGAAGAGAAAAAAGCAACTCTGGCGCACAGGAACCAAATTCTTCGAGGCTGGCGATACTATGAGATAAATAGTCGGATCGAGTGTTGATATTTCAGTAAATAGAGGGAAAAGCGCGGTTGCTGAGGGTGAATGCCGATTGTTCCAGTTGAAACAGTGGTGATAATTAATCTTCTTGTACTGCGACGCCGACGCCAATGAGGCGGAACGTATGCTGCTATTTTGGGTTTAGCGCCGGCTCCTATATTATTATTGTATTAGGCTACAACAGTTCTATGAAAATACTCATGAGATACAATATTTTGTTCTCTTCTCTTTTCTAATGTGGTATTATTTTACTTGCGTGTATAATACGCATCTTAAATTATTATACTTTGCATGATCCCGGCGTATAGGGGACAACTGCCGAGAAAGGTCGAACATGTTGACAGATATGGCCGGTGGTAGAACTATGTGCCACATAAAATGCAATAAATTGAGAAGCATCTTCAAGGTATCTATAAATATAGGAAAATACAGGCAAGCAAACTCAAGACGAGGAAACGCCTTGCTTGCGGAAAGACACCTTCTCGACAGCAACTGATTCGACTCCATTGGCGTCGGTTTTCAACTGGTAAACGTAAAGGACTAGCACATCTCCTTGGACCTGCGCACGAGTTAGTTGGTATGATAGACAATGTATTTGAAAAGGTGAAAAGGCCTACATCCATCAAGCAAAAGCTTGGAACCGGATCCTTATCGTCCAGGAAATAGCCAGTGCTGAAAGCACCAGTGGCACTTCCCGGATTGATGAAGAACCGGCCTTCTAGCTCAAAGGCCTCAAAACGATGTGTACCTCCCCAAAGGAGAATGTCGACATCCATCTGACGGGCTGCAATGAGCAAGGCATCGGCATCGCCGGGAGGGATTATGGTGTGGCCATGGGTCAATCCAATGCGCAGACTTCCATGGGTCACGACTTTGGATAGAGGGAGGTTCGGGGAGTCGACGTCAAAATCACCCTTGACGAGTTGTAGGTCGGGCGCAATCTGTCTGAAGAATTCAAAGGTTTCTCGGTCTGTTATGTTGCCTAAACATAGGATCTGCCCGATCTTTCCGGGCGTGAGGAGTTTCTTGAACTATTTTTTTTGTTTCAGTCAGTAGATAAAATTGGATTGTTCGACTGTTGTATCGTAGATTGCTTACTCGTGCAGGTAGGTCCTGTAGGTATCCATGTTAGCATTGGTATACAATGGTAGGCCGCAACGTTACGGCGCGGGGTGGATGAGCAGCGTACTGGAGCCCTGTCGGGGATGAACAGGTCCCCAATGACCAGCACTAGACGCGAGGTCATCTTGATCCCATTAATGATGCTCAATGGGCCATGCCGGGAGCCGACGAAACAGTTGTGACAGAGAGCTTCAACTGCGGCGTCAGGTCGTTGCGGTGATGGGACGTATCAGCCAGCGTCCAGGCAAGCTCCAGCGGTGTTACAGAGGACCCGCTAGCCTAGTACAGTTAGGTGCCCCACACGCCAAGATCGACCCAGCCCTGAGCCCTGACTTCAAATCCCGGTCGGGACTAGCGTGGAAAGAGCGGCGCGTATGATGTATCATACTACGCCCCGTAAATAATAAACAGATAAGCTAGCTTCAGCGCTTACGGAGCTTAGGAAATCGTATTTATCCCAATCAGACATCCTATGGGCGGAAGGATGAAACACTGTCCACAGCGGTTATGTGCTCCTAAAAAGTGTTGTGTGAAATCGTGGTTTCAAGTGCAGTTACAAGCATTTGTGATGGCCAGTCATTTGGTCAGAAACTATTCAAAAGCTGTCCATCATCTATATACGGTTTTCAGCGCGCTAAACCATTGGATCAGGTAGACTGAAAGAACGACTACTCAAAAATACTTCATCTCTTCTTATTGCTAGCATGTTGTAATGTTTCTCCAGCCTAGTCCTTAGGGGTGTGAGTGGCTCATCAGCTCCGGCAAAAGGCACACGATGGGTTATTTAAAGGAGTCATGCCCTATCTAAAAGCGATCATTCATCATTCTATTCTCTATATATCTGTCATATTTACTCAAATTCTTACATCTGCACCCCGGTATATCATGTCAAAGGTTGTAAAAGCATTGCGCGAATCTCTCCTTAAGGAGGGCGCCTTCAGAAAGTTCTTTGACAAACAAAACCCCGGCAAGCGTATTGCTCCCCCAGATACCTCCAAAGCGAACGCCAAATTTGAGCTCCGTTTTGATGCCGGAGAAGTCGTGAATGGGAAGAAGACGGTGTACCTACAGGTCAATTCTCAGGCAAAGAACGATGCCCTGAAAAAGTTCAGACAGAAGCAGGGTACGGATGGAAAACTAGCAACCGTATTTATCGACGAAGACACGCCAGAAGATAAACAGGAAGAAGCTTTCAAGCAGATGTGGGCAGAAATCGACCCTCAGATCAGAGAAAGACTCGGATGAAATTCTAAGCCCGGTAAGTAAATATCTACTAAAACATGGATAATGGAAGAAAGCCACTAACAGAAAATTTCCATTCGCTGAATAGGAGGGAGGCTCCGCCATAGCCATGACTGAGAGCCCTTGTACATCGTCGGATAAGGTTTTCATGTATCCAGGGGAAATGGCCACATGCTTTTCACTTCTTCGGGTGACTTTTGCGCTTGAGTAACACAGTGCTCAAACAACATTTGATTTCGGGACTTCATTTCTTTCAGTTCACGCTCAGGGGCAATCCATCCTTCATCGTCTGTATCTAGCATTTCCTTAACAAACTTGCGCATCTGGTGCCATTCTTCGTAAACAGTGAATTCCTCTTTATGTCGTTCGATTTGTTCATCCGTAAAATATAATGGGACATTTCCCGATGGAAGCCCTAAATCTCTTTGGTTGAGAAATATCTCGATCAATACCTCTCGAAGAGGCAACACACCCTCATCCCAAGTTTTTCCGCAGCGGAGAAATATCTCTTTCAATTCTGGGACAACTTGCATTCCGCGCCAAGACTCTCTATTATTTAAGAAGCTTGCGACTTCGTAAGCCTTTGTCCATGTGGCTTTCGCCTTGTTATACAGTGCAATCTCCTTTTCCTCTTCATCCATACTCTCAAAATCTGCAGGAAGCTGTGGCATTACCTGTCCTAGTTGATAACCCTCAGGAGGAGTAAGGAAGACAGGCCATCGGGATTGTAAAAAGATAGGATTTATAGAAGTGTTTTGCCAGTCAATGATGCCAGTCACAACTTCTGGGTCATGCTCCGAGATAAATATGTTGCCCATATGGAGATCAGTATGCCAGAGAATTGGCTGAGACTTATCCAAGAGCTTGGAGCTATTGACTATAGTCGGCAGAGCTTTCTTTGCCATGTGAAGAAGAGAGTGATGATCTTCTGTGGATCCATACAGCAATCGTGGGAGCTGTGAATTCGGCTGTTGACTGGTTTTGAACAGCGAGCGGTCAATTAAAGACTCGCCCATATCATAGAGCGTCTTCCCTGTAGGAAAAGTAAGCAATTATGAGCTGCTTAAGAGGAATAATAACACCTACAAGGGCCAAATGTGACATCTGGAACAGGCCCGTGAGGCTGAAGAAGCCAAGAAGGATCACAAGAAGGCCCTATACAGAATTCACCCTCCGGATCAATTGATGAATCCAATAATATCATCTCATTCTCGTTTAGCGAATTTCTGTAGTATAAACTGCCATATGCTGGGAATCGGATTTGAGAAAGCTCATGTTCCCACTGAGTGATATGCTTGATCAAAGATATTCGATTACGCTCGGCGATTTCATCCCACTTCTTGAAAATCTGAACGCCAGGAACCTTTTCCATCACAATATATTCTGCTCCCACTGTATTCGACGCATCAGAGCTCCAGGCTAAGACTTTAGGAACAGGGATTGTTGTGTGATTGCGTACTAGGATAATTCAAATAGGTTAGCTAAGCGTATGATGATAATTTGCGGAGCGTCTCACTAAATCCAAGCACGGCGACTTCTGATGCTGTACAGTACATAGGTCTTCCGGCGTTCGGAAACGGTATTTTGACAATATACTCGGATGTATCTTCGGTTGTAATGAGTAATGCTTTGCTAAAGCCACCCTCCATCTTGTCTATCCGCGTAACAGGCGACTTCTGGGTTCCGGAGAGATTTGCAACCACCTCACATAATTTCTCGATATCGAAACGAACATAGCGCTTCGAAAATTGAGATGGCTCGTCATTAAGGAATCGTCCATTTGTGTAGCGAAAAAGATCGTCTTCGGTAATCGTATTTCCTATCGTGGTATTTAGTACGTCACAACGCAAGTCTTAGCAACAGGTTGTTAGGCACCTCGACATTCGATAGAAAGGCGTCTCTTGACTAGCACAGACGAACTAAGGGAATGTTTCTTAGTTTTCACGAGGCCTCGTAATGCTTGAAACATCGTTGGACTCTGTGTCAATAAACAAAGGCAGTCGCAAGTATGAAGGCGGACCGCGGTAATACAGAGGGCCCGCTAACTGTGTGCGGTTAGTCTGCCCCATACGCCAAGAGACCCAAGCTGGCAAGTCCTTAGTCTTGGTCAAATCCCGGTCGGGACTAGCGCAGGAGCCCGCCGATGACCGGCCGCCCCCGACGCGTCACGTGCCTGTTCCTGGGAAAAGAGGGAAAGCGCAGCCTGCAGAACTGCGGCACAACAGACGAAGACGAAGACGAAAAGAAAAGAAAAGGAGAGGAAGACACGTTGATTGAAAGCGACAGCGGCCGCAGGCGAATGCTCAGTGCCGTGGATCGTTTGCCTGTTTCGGATAACTACTCTATATACAGGGCTGCAAGGCTCAAGCACCATTCGGCACGCGCATCGAGAGACCGAGGTCCCAGTTCTTATCGTGCATCAACCCAGGCTGCGTTCCCCGCGGCGAAGCAAAGCTGGCGTCACACTCTCGGCGGGGCACTGGGAATGCCCGCCTGTCCCTCATTACCAGGCACTTCGACCAACGCCTGCCGCTGCCTGAACTGAACACGCCGTTCTCGTCCGAGAGATTGTCTGTCGAACCCGACGACCTGGAATATAACCCAGTGCAGCGCACCCCTCCCCAACTCGACTCTCCCACCCAGTCCCCCTCTCCCTCGCAACCTCAGAGCGACAAGATGTCTTCGCAGCCCGCCCATAGCACCCTCCTCATCCCAGGACCCATCGAATTCGACGATGCGGTCCTGCAGTCCATGTCGCATTATGCGTAAGTTTTGCCGCGTACAAATAATGGAAACAGACTAATTAATGACATGGGTCTTACAGAGAGAGCCATGTCGGCCCGGCCTTTGTCAACACATTCGGACAGAGCTTGACGCTTCTACGAAAACTCTTCCAGACCACAGACCCCGCTTCGCAACCGTTTATCATCTCCGGAAGTGGAACGCTGGGATGGGACATTGTTGCCAGTAACCTGATTGAGAAGGGAGAGGATGCCCTGGTTCTTCACACCGGCTACTTTGGAGACTCCTTCGCTGCCGCGCTGGAAACATATGGAGCACACGCAACTCAATTAAAGGCCCCGATTGGCGACCGCCCTTCGCTCGCCGAGATCGAGGAGGCTCTGAAGCAAAAGAAGTATAAGCTGATCACAATCACCCACGTCGACACATCCACCGGCGTGTTGAGTGATATCAAGGCTGTCTCTGAATTGGTTCACCGAGTCAGCCCAGACACCCTCGTCATCGTCGACGGCGTCTGCAGTGTTGGCTGCGAGGAGATCGATTTCGATGCCTGGGGTCTGGATGTAGTGTTGACGGCAAGTCAAAAAGCCATCGGATGCCCTCCAGGCCTCAGCATCCTGATGGTCTCTGGCCGAGCCATTAATGTATTCAAAACCCGCGCGACACCCCCTGCCTCATACTACGCCTCCATCGCCAACTGGCAGCCAATCATGCAAAACTACGAGGCCGGCAAGCCCTCTTACTTTGCTACCCCGCCAACCCAGCTGGTGCATGCCCTCCACACTACCCTCACCAGCATCACCGCACAGCCAATGTCCGAACGCTTTGCCATCCACACAAAGACCTCGGACAAGGTCAAGGCCGCCGTTGCCGAACTGGGTCTGACCCAACTCGCCACCAAGCCCGAGAACCAGGCCCATGCCATGACGGCCATTCGCTTGCCCGAAGGCATCAAAGCGCCCGATATTTTGCCCGGGCTCCTGAAGCGTGGCGTCGTCTTTGCCGGCGGTCTGCACAAGGAGATCGCTCCTCTATACATTCGATTTGGACACATGGGCGTCAGCGCCACGGATCCTAACCGCAAGGACATTGATAATGCCATTACTGCGTTGAAGGAATCGTATGTTGAGGTTAAAACGGCCAAGGGTTTGTAATCTGATTAGATATTTTGCATGATATAAAATAGGATAAAAGGGAAGGGTCCAAAAGACCTAATATATTCATTATTAGTAATAGGCTACTGTTCAGCTCTCTAAAATGGCAAGGCCAGTCCTTAACGTGTCTCCAAGGTCGTCAAAAATGGGCTATCGCCAAGCTGGCTCCCACAATTACCTACCTAGGTAGACGTCGCATGAATAATGCCGGCGGCGGAGAAGAGGCGTTGAGATTCGAGCCGAAATCGCGGTCGCCCGGCGACAAATACTTTATTGGGCTATTGATTGTACGTAGACAGCCAACAACATGTTTACAACGGCCGAAAGATCACCGCTAGGAAAGACGTATCGAGGTGTGTAAATTATTATAAGATCCAGGCGATGTACTCCGTAAATGATAGATCAACCACCACAAACTCTAGTGAGGTAGAGTCACATGATCTTGGTGGTTGCTTCATCTTCCGAGGGAAGGGATCGTGAGCAATCTCGACCTCGACCTCGACCTCGACCTATACCAACACACACCAGTTTAACTGGAAAAAACTACCGACGACCGATGCGCCATGGCTTCAAGTGTGGCCTACTCATTCAAGAACGCGGAGGAAGAGGCTCTTGTTCAAGTTAACACACTGATTGTCAATGACATCAACGCGAAATTCAAATCCCTCCCCTCTCGAGGAGATATGATACCCTTTCTAGAGCACAAGATCAAGACCTATCCCGCACTTCGGGAAGCGTTTTGCGAATCATCTATACAGTCAACCACTGAACTTTCCGAGCACTCCGAGGATAACAAGCCCGCTGATGAAAGAGACGAATTCCGAATTCCCATCGATACCACCATCATTAGCCAACTCAGCACGACTGCGTTACAAGCATCTCTGGGGGATCTTTATGGAAAGAGCTATGATGTATCCGCTATTATCGAAGGGCTTAATGGATTGGTGAAAACTAGTGAGGTCATTTGGCGCCTAGGTTCAACCGCGGTGCTAGGGCTCAACTCAGAGATCGTGATAAAAATTGGCAATGATATCGACATCGATCATATTCCAACTATTGACTATATCAGGCAACATGCGCCCCATCTTCCAATACCGGAAATCCATGGAATTCTTCAACAGGCGGACAGCAAGCGTACTTTCTTGCTCATGTCGCGAGCCCCCGGAGAGCCGCTGGATTCTGCGTGGAAATATCTTGATGAAGACCAGAAAGCTTCGATTAAAGACCAGTTAGATGCGATTGTTGGAAGTTTCCGGTCTTTACCTGCCCCAACCACTGACGAAACCCAGGCTGTGCTTGGTGGCGGCAGCCCTCGTCGATGCAAAGATGCTCGACGTCAAATTCGGGTTGCCCAAGGGCCCATCAGCAATGAACAGGAATTTAATAAATTCCTGACCTCCGACCCCAAACGGACCCAGACCCATGACATTGCCCTGATCAAGTCCTATCTTAGCAACGATCACAGAATATTACTTACCCATGGTGACTTGCACCCTAGAAACATCATGGTGACTATTCGCCCACAACTACACGATTCAGGTGTGGAACTTGTCCCACCCCAAGAATCACATCACGCCACAAATAGAATTACAGATCAGCCAAAATCTCCAGTTACTATCACTGCGATACTTGACTGGGAAATGTGTGGCTGGTACCCGGAATACTGGGAATATGTGAAGGCCCTCAATACTATTAAACTTGGGGGAGACTTGGGCGACTGGTGGGCCTATCTGCCTCGACAAATTGGCATATGGCCTAGAGAACATGCGGTTGATTTGATGCTAAGCAGATGGCACGGCTGAATCGAAGCCCAGCCATATGCAAAGGCCTTCTCGAAATCATGATTCAATAACGAACCCAGACAATCAAAGGTAAACCAAGACAACAGCCCGGCAAAATTAGAGGGAAACGGACAAGGAAGGGGAGCAGTGCAATGCAAGTAGACAGTCAAACAAGCGGCCAAATCTTAATTGCTTGGTGAGCAGTTATTGGACACCTATGACCTATCGTGATGACATTGAGCAGGTCAGTGAGCGTGAGCCTGGGCTGAAAAGCCGGAGTGTTACGGCAGCTAAGACAGGAAACCCCAAAATATGGTACGTATAGTGATCTAGGTAAGTACTTAGATGAGAAAAAGCTTTATCCTTCCAACTTTATACTTGATATTGGATTGCTACCGAAATATCCAAGAGAAATTGGAGATAAAAAAAGAACACAATGCAAAAACAACGAGCTCTTTGCGCGGGGAAATAAACAAGGCAATGGGTATGTCATATGCTAAACAGAACTATTAGAGGTGATGCATTTATAAGAAAGATGATCATAGGGATTCCCGTCTTGTGATTTGGCTCCTTGATTGGAAATCGGAGGTTGAAGACATAGAGAAGAGAAGAGAGGAGAAGAAGAAAAAAAAACACCAAGGTTGAGAGTTGGGATTTTTTTGCTGTTGTCTTTTTTTTAATGAAAAAGAAATTAAAAAATAGGGTTAAAATAAAATGCACTGCAAACCAAAGCAAACGATGATACACCATGATATGACTGAAATCATGACTCGGCTTCACCTCGCCGCAGCGCGAGGAATGCTCGTACGTCAGTAACGTACTGAAGAGCTTCGAGCATGGGGATGAGGTTGAGCAGGCCGTTATCGGTAGGATCACTTATCCAGCCTTTGATGGGAATGGCATTATCTGTGTTTATTCTCAAGTTAAATTTGACCCGATGTAAGTAAGGCAGAGGCTTGTGTTTACACACCTTCATGAAATATGTAACTCGTAGGACTATTGTCCAAGATCATGACTTTACTCAAATTCGGCTCCACGGAGCTCAAGTCCTTGATAAATGCATCGTTACGCAGAGTGCAGTGCTGCCGGTAATAGCGGGCCTGGAAGAACTTGCGTTCTTGCTCAAGCCAGTCAATCACTGGGTCTGCGTACTCTTGCACGCTCGCTGTAAAAACAACTAGTCTATACCATTTGCAAACTTTTCGTAGGAATTCATCGCAGTGCGGTCGTTTGTGCACGTAGTAGAGGATCGGATGCTGAGGGCCATGGGCGGCTGGCGGCTCTCCAGGACCAACAGCTGCTCCCATTGGGGTCGCGAGTTTGACTTCTACCATATGCCCACTGGACATACGGCCGCCTTTGGCCAGGGAATGGATGAGGGTTTCGTCCAAATCGAGAACGAGGGTCTTTTGGGGGACTTTCGTGGCCACATTGCGTCCCGGCGTCCGTAGACTATAGGACGGCGTCCGAAGCGGGACCAGTGGTCGTGGAGGAGCAGGAGCATGAGGGTATTTCGTTATTCTGTGGTAAGAGGCGGATGGAGAGATTGGTGATTTTAAGCTTTCTGCTGTGACAACCGCGCCCGGGGAAGAATTGTTATCGTCTATCGAATGGCGTGAGACAGTGCTTTGAGACCGTTTCTTTTGTCGCTTCAGGGCTTCATCGTTATGCAGTTTGATACGTATCGATCTTCTCGGGGTATTTTCGTCTGTCTCGAGGAGTTCTTTACTACGAAGTCCTCTGGTGCTCGACGGCCTCGAGGCCTCGCGGTCACCGTCGGACTCGGATGTTGACGATGCGATCGATGATCGAGAGGGTGAATTTCTTACTTTTCGAGACGAACCATTTCGCCGGGTGTTCGCCTTTTCGGAGTCTCCCCTACTGCGCTGCGTGGTCGTTGTCTTCCTAGTTCTTTTTCGTTCATTTTCCACGTTGCGGAATGCGACATATCGCCGGACCTTTCGGAAGGGCATAATCGGTGAATAATGGCCATCGTCATCTCGAAATGTCTGCGCAACATATACACCGGGGGCTGCGATGGTGGAGAGAATTGCCTGGATAGTCTCGGCGATAGCATCGAATAGCCTTTGGGCAACCAGAAAATACCTGTTTGGCGCGGGAACTACACCGGTCTTTTGAAGCTGATGGATCAGTTGCGTCTTCTCCTCGAAGTCTACCGTGCCGTCATGCGAGTAGCCGGACACCAACGGTTCATAGCGTTCATAGTCGTCTAGCTCTTTTTCGTCTTTGGGGAGGATGTAGTTGAATTGCTGTTCACTGTACGAGCGAGACTTTGCTAGGTCATGACGAAGGTTCGCGGGGGAGGCATCGCCCTGTGAATGAGAGCGATTGCGTGAGCCGGAGCCGGGGGCCTGTCCTATTACTCGGGAGGACAGGATATTCAGGGAGTTCATCTTTCAGCAACGGCCATGAGGACGAGATTATGACGATATGCGGATCCAGCTCTAGAGTACATATTAGATGTCAATGGCCACAATTGGATAATAGATGAAAAGACAAGGAACGAGGAAGCTGTTCCAGCAGAGAGCGTAGGCGGACAGTACCTGCACCTGACTTGACGATGCACCGGCTGGCAACCCTGCATAAATCGCCGAGGACGATTCCACGGCTGTGAAATCAGCCCTTCCAACAGCTGCTGGATGGACTCGGGACGGGAGAGGAGATGCGAGATGAAGAGAAGAAGCCCAATCAATCTCCGGAGGGGTAAGTTGTGACACGTAGAGGAGAGCGACTGTTTGGCTGTAGGCCAGGACGGATGTTGGTCGGATGACGGCGATGTGGGGAGGACGTTGGGGGGCCAAGTCTCTAAGGCCGCAACTGCCAACCGCAAACTCAAGAAACTCCGTCAGTCAGTCACTCACGGAGCGCACAACAACCGCAAAGGGAACAAAGACTGCGATCTGCGTCGGTTCTAGCACTACCCTCTCTCTTTTCGTCTATATCGGACTATTCTACACGGGAAACAAAAGCGTCCGGTCCAAAGCAGTGGTACAAACACGCCATTTGGCTACGAAGAGGGGCCAACTACATTTTTCCCGCATCTTTTTGCGGCTTCAGGCTGTCGACAAGACCACCACATCTAAGCAAGCATGGTCTCAAACTCAGCAGCCCTGACTCCGGGGCTGTCCTCGTTCCTCAAATCTCTCAAAACAAACCCTATCGAAACGTCAATCGACAATCTGGTTTCGTACGACTCCCAGAATTCCAGATACTAGTCACGCCCAAGTTTTGTAAAGCTGACAGTGCATAGTCTCCTCAAACGACGACAGATACGTCTGTCACGATCATGCGCCATAGCCACTGCCTATCTTCTCCTCCGAGTCGTGTCTGCCTTTCGCACCACCGATGCCACAAAATTAATCGAACGGGTCCAGAGTGTGGGCAGGCGGTTGATGGTTGCCCAGCCGAGGGAACTTGTTGTAGGAAATGTTGTTAGGCGCGTCCTGGGACTTATAAGAGACGAGGCAGAAGACGAGAGGGACGCCGACTTCTTCCTTCCCAGCGAAGCTGGATCTGACAGTCGCCCACATACGCCTCATGGCGCCGAAAGCCATTCCCCGCCCCGTTCGCACGTCGCGGACGACCTCACAATCCCCGTACATGACAAGGATCTCTTGTCGATTCGGCAGGATGGATCCGAACGATCATCATCTCGTCCTCCTCTGTCTACTACTACACCATCACAAGTGCCTGCCGGCATTTCCATGTTCAGTCTTCTCCAGCACCCCGAGGCGGAATCACCCCAACCGAGCTCACCAGGCACTGTCTCGCCGTCAGGAAGATTCCAGGGACATGGCCAGCATAAGGATATTCGAGCCGAGGTCTTGGATGGTATTGGTGAGATCATTGATGAGCTGGGCCAGGTGGATGACCAGATTGCGGGGTACGCTTTGGAGCACATTCACTCCAACGAGGTCATTCTCACATACACATCGTCGACTACTGTTCAAAAGTTCCTGCTGAAGGCTGCAGCAAAACGGAAATTCACCGTCATACATGCCGAGTCATTCCCTAACAACCATGATGCTACTCACGCCCGAGTCAGCGGAAACACCGACGGTGATGACCAAAATCTAAGCTCCGAGTCGTTCACGAAGCCATTGACTGCATTAGGAATTACTGTTATTCTTATCCCAGATTCTGCAGTGTTTGCTATAATGTCTCGAGTCAACAAAGTCATTTTGGGCACGCATTCAGTCCTGGCTAACGGTGGCTTGGTCGCTGCTGCTGGTACACGGGTGATTGCTAGGGCAGCCAAAGTTCACCAGACCCCAGTTGTCGTCGTCAGTGGCATTTACAAGCTTAGCCCTGTTTATCCATTCGATATCGATTCCCTCATTGAGTACGGCGAGGCTAGTAATGTCATCCCTTACCAAGATGGTGACTTGGTCGACAAGATTGACGTGGAAAACCCTCTCTACGACTATGTGCCCGCTGAACTTGTGGACCTTTACATCACAAACTTGTATGTTCTCTCCCTTTCAAGTGCTCTGCATCATGGCTTCGCTAACATTTTCTTTGCAGAGGTGGTCATGCTCCATCATATCTCTATCGCATCGTCTCGGATCATTATCGCAAAGAGGATATTACGTTTTAGTGAAATCCAAAATGTCCGAATTCTCAAACTTAATGAAAGCCAAAAGCTCAATAAAAATACTTTACGAATTTAGAATAGAAAAAATGTGAAATCAATGATCAATGTATTTTGCACAGGGCAAACAGCCACTGCTACTACAGTAAAGAAACAACAGTTTCGTCTAATGTGTAGTAACTAGTAGATAGAGCGTTCCAACCATCCCGTAGACTCAAGTTATGACGCCAATCCTTGAAACGTTTTAAATCTTCTAAATTGAAAATTTGTTTGCATACAGACAGATCCTTAAGCCTGATGCATTATCATGGTATAAAAAATTTTTCTTTTTCCCGATTCCAGAAAGGCATGTGTTCGTGTAGGCCCTTCTGCACAGGTCATTGGAAATCGTCCCTCCTCTCTTCTCAGCAGACCCTTTCGTATCTTCGTTGCACGGGGGTGACTCGCTTAAGAACGAGGCTTCTCCTTCTTCTCCTTCCACAAGGCAGACAGACCGACACCGGAAACCTTGACGACCTTGAAACGCACACCAGGAATATCACCCTTGGCCTTGCCCTTACGACCGAAACCGGCGAGGAGAACTTCGTCGTTCTCGTCGACAAAGTTGAGACAACCGTCGTTGGGGACTAGAGTAGCGCACGTTAGTTAAACAGATCCAATCACGCTTCGCTGATTGGGGTTGAGAACATACCGAAAGCAGTGACCTTCTTGCCGTTCTTGATCAACTGGACCTTGACACACTTTCGGATAGCGGAGTTGGGCTGCTTGGCCTCAACACCGACCTTCTCAAGGACGATACCCTTGGCGTGGGAAGAACCACCGAAGGGAGACGATTTGTAGGCGGTTCCGAGGAGGCGCTTCTTGAAGGACAAGTCGGACCAGCGCTGGTCACGACGGTGGTCCTTGAGCTTGCGAGCGGCGTTCAAACCACGAGGCTTTCCCTTACCCATCTTGGCGGTGTTCTTTGGACGCTTCTGCGAAGGAAATTGTGTTAGACAACAGTTTTCGGTATATCAATCAGGAGCGATTGTGGGAGGTAGTGTGTCGATTGCAGTTGGCAAAATTGCCAACAGTGGAAGAAGAGATAGCGACTGAGTGATCGAAGCGCTGGGAGAGGCACCTACCGACTAGATGGATATGGCCAAATGGCTGGAGGTTGATTGCGAAAGTCGAAGTCGAAGCAGAGTGTTCTTCCGTCCAGGCTGAAAATGTGGATTTGTGCTCTAAGCGAAGTGCGGGCCACCACATCCAAAAAGGGTTAGCGTCGGAACAGCATCGGTCGGCTTGGCGTTTGTGATGCCTGAGGAGACAATTCAACATTACGTCGATGCCTGCTCTTTCTAGAGCATTTACTGCGTACTGTTAACTGCTGTGTTTTGGCAGTCATTAAATTGCTACCACTCCCACCATGTCTCTCTCACCGAGGCCCAACCCGATATCGAGACTCAGTTCTCAGCGCCTTCCTCCACCATCGTTATTTCAGGGTCCCCCATCTCGCAATGAATCGAGCAATTCAGTGCAAGTCGGACTACTCCCCGGTTATCAAGCCTCGGCATCTGCTCAGCGGCCAGGGGCACAAAGAACATTGTCGAGGATATCTACTACTTCGGGAGCTGGCAATAGGAGTATATCGCCTTTTATGACCCGAACGATGCTACCCAAGGAAACCGAGAGTGCTGAAGCGCTATGGCAGGAAATGCAGAACACGCTAGCTGAAGTAGAACTGAGTGCTTTCAAAGGAGAGCATGTTTTCGGGGAAGAACACTCCAAAGCCCTCGAGGAGCTCCGGCTGAAGCAGCTCAAGTTAGCCCAAACCTGGACGAGGCATGACGCTGAGGATGCTGAGGAGAAGAACGACGACACTGATCAGCCGGAGGCAAAGAATCAGAAAACAAGCGCTGCACCGGAGAAAGGGAGTACTACAGATAGTACCGCGACTTACAGGGCACTCGAGGCAGAGACCGAAAAGGATTTGCAACAAGCTCGAAAGAGGCGACAAGCAAATGACCAGTATTTCGAACGTGTTAACAATGGCGTTTTAGATGTTGTTGCGAGCTTGGAGGAAGTAGCGGAAGCGATGCGCGCGGTGAAAAGAGAGAGCGAAGACATTTGGAGTGACACTGCAAGTGAAAGTCTCAATGTAACGACAGCTTCGACAACGGGTTGATAGTGCGGCGATATATTACATGAAGGAGAAAAACCATCAACACAACCTACTGGTGGATACAGATATATGGCACTTGAGACAGCATCTGCTAAATTCGAATGATTTGGCTGATATAAAGGAGCTATGGGTTTACAAAATTTACATCAAAACTCAGTATAAACACCAGACACCAACGCTCGCCAGCAATCCCATGCGACGGGCCTCGAGATCCAACTTGCTTGCATCAAATAAACCGACACGATACCCCGATTCGTGCTGGATCAGAGCAAACCAGTCATTCTCGTTTAACGAGTTCCGATATCGTTTTAGCGACTTCTGTCGCAGTATCGGTAACGTCCTGCCAGCGCAGATTGACGGTCTTCCTGGCCAATGTCTTTACTTCTTTATTCCATTGTTGCTTTAGTAAATCTTCCGCGGATGGCCTAACCGGCTGTGACGCAATGGATGAGTTGGACGGGGCCTCCTGAGCGAATTTCCGAATATATGCGCCTAGAGGAGAGGAGATATCGTTCAGGATTTCGACCTGTTCACGTATGGCATCTCGTTGCGCTATGCGTGTCGAACGATGTACTTGGACACTCAGGTAAAGAATCGATGCTGTCAAAGTGAAGCCACTAAACTAGTCATAGCAATTAGAAACTAGACTTAATATTTATGTCAAGGAGACATACAAATCCGGCGACGAATCCCATCTTTAAAGCAAAAAATAATTAATTGCGGAAGATATCAGAGTTGCAGCATGTCTCGAGGATTATTGAATCCCAGCTCTCTGGCTGGTGTCGATACTCAAGCAACTGAGCTTGACTGGCCGAAAGACAATTGACCAACCATGGCACTCAAATGAATATTCACGATGCTTGAAGTGGTTGAGTTGAAGCATGAAGTCGCGGAGTTTGGTCTCGGCAAGAGCCAACTTCGCTGCCGGCGAGTCTAGCGCCACGGCAGCCTCCGATTGGTCGAGCTGCGAGATCAGGAAACGGATCTTTCTTTTCCAGACTCAACAACTTCAACTCATTAATTATTATTTGCTGCACTGGTCATTAATTCAACACAATAACATCCACCAGCCTGTGTACGGCTCTATTTCGAGTTCCGTCTTTTTCTCGGCAACTCGTCTGCTAGCTACCGGCCTATCGCGGTTTTCTCCTTTTTCTCGATCACCATCATCCCTCGTCAAAGCCAGCATCGAAATGGCTGGAGGCGCAGCTAAATACCGTCACCTGAGTCGAGACTCGTCTCACCGACAGGCACTTTTGCGAAATCTCGTCACATCTCTCATCAAACATGAATCAATAACGACCACATGGCCCAAAGCAAAAGAAGCGCAGCGACTGGCTGAAAAACTGATCACATTGGGAAAACGAAACACAGAACATGCCCGGAGGCGTGCTCAGTCGATATTTTATGTATGTTACGAACATTTACTCTCGCCGCTACATAGTAGCTTTTTCACCTTTTGAAGATCGTCAACAAAGGCTAACTCTTACGATAGACACCACATGAACTCCTCCCAAAACTATTCGGTCCTCTTCGAGAACGCTACGCAGACCGAGCCGGCGGATACACGCGAGTACTACGAGTTGAGCCAAAGAAGGACGACCAAGCCCCCAGTGCGATTTTGGAGCTCGTTGACGGACCAAGGGATATGCGATTTGCCATGACAGCCAAGACCGTAGCTCGTCAGCGCGAACAGGGTATTGAAACTCTTAACGAATTGACTGCATTGAACGTACGCAAAGTTACACGCTTCCGAAAGGATGGCGTTGAGGCTCTGGAGGACGCGATAAAGAAGATTTCGTTTGGGAAGAAGGATAAAGATGACGGCAAGGAGGACAAATCTAACCGATCCAGCCGATCTGAGAAATCTAGGAAGTAAATGCGAAAGGGAGGAGAGAAGGTCATAAACAGGATTTCTATGTATTATAATCGCGATTGAACTGATTCATTTTTCGTTGGCTTAGTGTATGTATATTGTACCATTGAATCAAACACCAACAATACTCTCACTGAGTCCAGGTCAACAGACCTTAGCATCCAGCTCTGTCCACAATCTATAAGAGAAACACACTCATCCACATAGAAACACGGCCAAAATATCTCTAACATCCTCCCACACTCTCGTTTTGACCAATCCCCTGATGTCTGGCTAGAAACCATGGTCGTCGAGTTCTCCCTTTTGACGCGGCGCCACCGATGAAGAGCAACCAAAGTAAGACTAGAGGTTGGGGATACTCGTCGTCATCATAATCATCATCCTCATGCTGGCGTCTATTTCTTCCAGGGCATTCACCAAGGAATCAACGAGGTAATCCAAACACTGCTTCCAGCGAGAGCCTGCGCAAGAATAGACAGGAATATGTTCTCGACAATTGATTTGACTCTCGACGAAGAGCCGTTCTATACATCTACTCTTAGTGCGGCTTCCAATCTTGGTTTAGTCTTGATGCAGCTGTCTGTCTCTGAGTCTCTCACTACTCAGCGTGAGTGAGCATAAATCAGCTAGTATCGTGACTATCGTCCCAGGCCTAATAACACCCAAGAGTATGTAATTAGTTTGGCCATCAATTCAGTCCATTGATCTGGTATGAAATCAACCTAGATAGCTTTTAGACTTGTATATAGTCATCGACACCACAAAACTTGTATCTAGGTAATGCGGAAGCAGATATATAGAACAAAGCCTTCTGTAAGTAGTCATGCAATTCGATAGACCCAGCTTTCAAAATCTATTCAATGACATTTGCCTAAACATTCTGGCACCCAAGTAGATCCATTCGGCGCGATGTTGTCAGAATACCAAAAAGCAGTCAGCCTCTCTCTGACCATCGGCCATGTCGACAACCCCATTCGTCGCGCAAGAGACCCGAACGTCACATTAAACCAAGCATTAGATACGTCTGGAATGAGTTTAAGGTCCCTTCGTTCGACCTGAGCGCCAAGGAACAAGACCCAAAGATGTGCGTTTTGGTACTTATGCATCAGTCGCGAGGAGACATGGAAACTCCCCGCAATAAAAGACATTGTAGCCTGCAGATGGGTGAGCAGGGTCTTGTGGATGCGGAGTAAGGGACGGCCGGCGATGTTTGGGTCACCCCCGATCGACGTGAAGAATAACAGCAACCCTAAGACTAGACTACTTTGGGAAAGCAAGGAAATTTCTTCTCCTGTTGAAGAGGTGGGACTCCTGCGAATCTCCTGAAGGAGTGATTTTAAATTGAGATAATGCTTTACTAACATCGCTTTGTGGAGATGAGTCCGTCCCAGTAACCATAGCGACATTGTGCCCCGGTCATGGTCGTTAATAGGCTTTGGCTGTGTCCAAAACCATACTTCCAGGCGTGCCTGGATGAAAATTGAACGTAAAGGCTCACTGTCAAGTGAGCCATCAAGGCCATTGGCGAATGCCGATTGGAGCGGTTCCAAGTATTCATCTAGCGGTCTAAAGATTGGGTCTAGAGCATCACCCAGCCATTTATCCAGGGCAAATATAGGGGGCCGCATGCTTGATAGAGAGAGATGTGAATCATAGTACAGAGCATGACTCAGGATACTCTGTTCGACCAGCCCTATGGATGATGTCGCCATTTCCTGGAATTTCTTGCGCAGCAGTGTCCGAAGGACCTTTCCGTGGATGGTAGCTTGGGCAAAGTCACCGTCAAAGATTTCGCTCGCAAATAAAAACATTATGCTGTCAAGCACAGCCTGATCTCCCTCTGGGTGTGTCTGGATTCGGTCTTGTAGGCGTTTGAACAGTTTCCCTTTGAGAACGAATTTTTCCATTTCCAAGCCATCGTGTGTGGCTACATTTCCCATTATGATTAACCCATTAAGGAGAAACGACTGGGCAGAGCATTCTGTGTAGAGTGTTGATCGATGAATATCCCACGCGGAATCGGCACTGAATGATATGTAGTGTTTCTCAGGGTCACTCTGGTAGATAGCCGGTAGGAAGCTATTTTTGAAAAAGGATAGAATCTCATTCACCCTTGGGGTGACAGCAATTGCCAATGACTGGAAGGGATCGGAGTTTCCTCTTCTCAAGAGTGTTAGCGGCCCTATATTTTCCAATACTTTCTCCTCGTGCTCATCTTCTGCTCGGGATCCCCGGGTCTGAACAACTGCTGTTGACGGCTCGCATGAATTATACGCCGGATCATCCGTCAAGTCTGAAGCTGCAGCTGCAGCGATACTTCTGTCCTTCTCTCACCATCGGCTTGATTCCTTTTCTTTTCGTCTCTGATGCGATACTCTTGCCGCATGGGACAGAGCTGCAGCACGTGCAAGTTCGTGGTCTCTCTGCGTAGACTTGGCCTCCTTAGAGGAGCTCACCACGAACATAAACTGACTCATTGGTCATATCACAGCCAAGCTAACCGACCGCAGAATCGGAAGGCTGTACCAACTACCAGCAGAAGGCAGAAACAAGTCCTAATATTGTCGAAGTTATTCCCAGCATTTCGAGCTGCGAATCTGCGATTGGTTAATAACTTAATGCAGTTAAATAGTCCTTACTAGTTATGGGTTAGGCCCGCAGTCGGGATTACTATTACCGTACTTCACCGCCTGATGCACGGTCCCACCTGATGCACGATTTCAACATCTTATATATAAATTATTTTGAAGCTTTACAATACCGTATAATAATAATATATAATAAATCTTTGGAGGTTTACTAAATGAGATATAAGGAATCTAATAAGCTAAATAATAACT
>WTTZ01000129.1:0-61102 GCA_011750695.1 Penicillium sp. OUCMDZ-019
TTTTTATTTATTTTTATTTTTATACTATATTTTCTTAATATATAGATTTTTATATATTTATTTTAGCCTTATATTTTTGACTAATAGTAGGTTATTACTAGGAGAGATATATTAGGAATTTACTACTCCCTGATTGGTTTTAGTGCTGCCTATCTAGTTCCTAGCTGTATATAGCTTTCCTGCTGTTCCTGAGTAGAACGCACAATACACATTCTTTGCCCCTGCGTATCCCAACATAATCAATGTCCTATCAAAAGTCTATCTAATTATATTAGATTATATTCATAGGATATTAAAAGCCTCAATAAATAATATCAAAGAAATGCTATCAGTATACGTTTCTGGTCATATGGCCAGTCCTCTAGCAAAGATTTATCTGATGCCCTTGGAATGATGACAGCGGCAAAAGATAAAAGAAGTGGGGGAAACTGCGTATCCCCTGCACAAATAAGAGGTATCAAACAGCTGCACAAAGGGCTGTGATGAACTATTAAGCTATCAGTATGCGTTTTGGGTAATAGTACTAGCCGGTGTTCATCCCGGCAGTGGGCCCAATAATGTTAGACTGATTACATTACGGTAGCAGGGGGAAGCAATCCAACCATGGCTTCTCTCTATCCAATCACAATTTGGCCAGATACAAGCACGAAAGCAAAGGGCTTGCATGTATAAGTTGGCCATGTAGACTGGTATACGTTGCTTAGACGTCCTCGTGCAGTCCTGAGAACACACAGCCGAGCCACGATGAAGATTTTAGGCTCCCTACTGGGTACCACAGTGCTCGCTTCCTTTTCATCTGCCCAGTTTCCACTCACGCCATCCGGGCTCAGCGTCGTGAAGTCCAAGGTCAACCAAGAAGTCAAGATATCTTACAAGGAAGTGAGGGCAAACCACGAATGTACTAGATCGTCGATCTGACAATTGGTAGATAGACATTTGCGAGACTACTGCCGGTACTAGCTCCTACAGTGGTTATGTCCATATGCCGAGCAGCTTAGTGGGTGATTTGGGAGGCTACGACATGAATGTTTATTTCATGTATTTTGAAGCCCGCAACAGCCCCCAGACAGCCCCCGTCGGCGTATATCTTGCTGGAGGACCGGGAGAGGCCTCGTCCTATGCTGCTCTGAACAGCGAAAGTGGACCGTGCGTGGTCAACCATGAAGGCACAAACACGACCATCAACCCTTGGTCCTTCAACAGCGATGTCAACATGCTCTATATCGACCAGCCCATCGAAGTTGGCTTCTCTTACAGCAGCCTTACCAACGGAACGTATAACTCGACCTCCTATCTGGTGACACCCAACAATGGCACCTTGACTCCCCCGCCTCCTGGCCAAGGGATATACTCCGGTCAATCTACGTCAACTACCGCGAACTCAACGGTGGCCAGTGCCCGAGGCTTGTGGGTGTTCTTAGAACACTGGCTATCTTCCTTTCCGGGCTATGAAACTTCCTCCGAGGAGCTCAGTTTCTGGGGAAACTCTTACGGCGGGTTCTATGTCCCCGAAGTCACAGCCACAGTCAGCAAAGGGCTCAAGCAGCTCCCGGCTTCTCATTATCTCAAAGAAAAAGACCTCAAGGTGGACGCGATTGGAATCACCAACGGCTGCATTGACTTTTACTATCAAATTGAAGGGTTTCCTGAATATGCCAACAATAACACGTACGGGGTAAAGTTCTATAACGACACTTTTTATCAAGAGATCCAGAACAATATTACCAAACCCGGTGGCTGTCTCGATCTTACAGAGCAGTGTCGCCAGGCTGGTCAAGTCGGAGATCCAAACTACACTGGCAACAATGCAACAGTCAATCAGATCTGCCTGGACGCAACCCTGTACTGTGCCACTATCATTACACCGCTGTACACGATCCACAATGTAAGATAAGTAGTCCCTTTCCTTGTCAAGTGATACTGTTCATGTACTGATTGCCAATGTGCAGGTTTCGACCTATGATATTGCCATCGAGACTCCCGCAACCTGCACCTACTACCTAACGGTAGGCGAATACTTCAACAGCCCCGATATACAGTCCACTCTCGGTGTTCCGCTTAATTGGACGTGGTACTCTCTTGAAGTGACAGACGCTTTTGACGAAATGGGTGATGCGTTCCGACAGTCCAACATGCCGAATCTCGAATACCTGCTCAATGAGGGTGTCAAGATTGCCTTGATCTACGGAGACCGCGACTACACGTGCCCCGGAACCGGTGCTGAAACCTTGGCCAAAACGGTGCCATGGAAGGGTCAACAAGGCTTCGTAGATGCAGGTTACCAGGAACTCCAGGGGCTCATGGCAAGTGCGAAAGGAGGCGTCGCCAAACAGTACGGTCAGTTGTCGTTTACCAGGGTCTTTGAATCGGGACACCAGGTCTCGGCGTATGCCCCGGAAGCCGTCTTCGCCGTCTTCAACAGGACAATCTTCAATCAGGATGTGGTCACAGGCAAGATTAACGTGAGTCCCGATTACCACACCCAAGGGCCCAAGGAGAGTTCTGGTTGGAAGAGCTACCTACCGGGACCCTTTGTGAATGTTTGCATGGTCGAGGGCGAGTTCTCATCGAGCAGAAGCTTCGCTACTCCCGATTATTGAGGAAAATAGCTATCGATTCTATTGATAAGCTAACATAGTGAATTGTTTTGTTTTAATTCTAACGACCTATGTAGCGATACAAACGGCTCGAAATTATTAGTATATGTGTTTGATCAACCGCCTGTTTTCTTCCTTTCTCGTTGTCGCAAATTAGGAAATTTCAAGCCACATCAACATAACGGCTCCAGTAGTCCAGTCGACATATCAACCAAAAGCACAACTGCTTGATGCTGCTAAGTCGCACACAACCCGCTTGTTGGCAACTAACAATGAATTTGTCTTTTAGTATGCTATCTTTGGAGCATAAAAAGGGAAAGGAAAGCTCAACTAACACATCGAAAAGAAAGAACCTCATCCTGATACATCTGACACCGAGCAAGATCCATTGGCGCGGTATCATCTTTCGGACAATCCGGAGCAAGGTAGAAATCACAGAATACACACGATGACTCCTTTGTAAAAGGATTATTTGAACGATTCGTAACGACTGAGAAGCCTTGAAAGTTGCCATCACCACAGGCCGCTGGGTCGGCCATGCCGCCGTGGGTATAGTAGGCACATGTGTACGAGTGGTTATTCACCTTGGAGTTTATGTTTATGCAGTTGGTTGTCTCGGGTGTCCCGTCGAATATTTTGTAGTTTGTTTTCCGGGTTGGGAGGGCACAGTTTAGGGTGTCGTATATCGTAACTAGTATTTGTCACATAGGTCAGTGTGTCTCTTGTCGAACATTTCTGGTTTAAGAAGTTGAACTAGCTATATTTTATATTCATTGAGATATTTACCTTGCCATGCACTGACACAGACTGCGAAGATAAGAAATATGCAGAATTGAAGGATATCCATGCTTGGAGATGTCTGTTTTTCTTGTTGATTTGAGTGTTTGGAATATTATCGGTATCTCTACTCTTAGCCAGAAGATCCTTTAAAGTATTTATAACATATTTTACTATGCATTTAATGAAAACAGCATGAACAGTATCTTGTGGTGTCTTTGTCCGTTCGTTAAATCTCTCTTGCCCTAATTCCATCTATGCACATCACTCTCTAACAGTGTACCTTTACGTTTGAAACCTGCTTTGAGCCACAGGAAATCTTCGGGCAATATCCATCCGTGTTATTGAAATACACAATTAAGGATACATGTGCAATTGGTAGTTCTTTGTAGTCGGATGTCATAGCCACAGAACACTTCCTAGATAGGGAATCTTTAGATGGCTATAATTAGCATCACAAGGCTCCTACGGTGCATTAATTTTCGGGTAATTAGCATGTTCGAATAAATTTAATGTTATTATTAAAGTTGTTTCAAAAAGATTTACTTGAAACATTGTGGATCGCTTCATCCTTCTTGAATGGCTCACCATGGTCTATATATATCTATATATAACCGACAGATACCTACCTCCGCATACATTGAGTATGTTCCGACGACGACTTTAATAAAGTAATAAAGTATTCACAAAGACTACCTAATTTAATACATAGAAAATAAAAATCATTATACAGCAGTTTTCGAGGTAAAGTACACATGGTGTTGTTATTTGAGAATTATCCTCTTTGTTCACACCTGAGGCACCCAAGTCCACGGCCCGTACCTAGGTACCCGCGCAACCTTGAAAAGGAACAAACTTGGAAGACCTAGGATAGTGTATTTATAGGTACAAGTGTCTTCCGAGCCCCATTAATTTATTTATATCCAGATGCATCGGTTTTATTATCCAGGTGAATAGAATCGGTGGCATGCCGTGAAGTGAATGAGATAAAATCAATGGCAATTTAATGCTAGGATTGTCATGCTGAACCAAAACTGTATGAATACATAGAAAGAAGTATATCTTATTTCATCAAAAGGCCGACGGCCCAGGGCACGCTTAGGCCTCGCAAATCACCGTAGTGCTGTCCAACACCGAGAAACACAATAGGGATGCTGGTAGCATGCACCATACCCACGAGGGTTCCTACCATGTCGCCGACAGTGTCGCATTTGCTGATTATGAAGCCATCGAGATTGCGCCCGGGCCCAAAGGCCTGGTTGAAGTTGCGAGCCTGCATCACACTGTCTGTACCGACGAGAGCTTCTCCAACCATGAAGATCTTGTCCGGATTGGCGAATTTGGCAAACTTTTCCAACGAGGACATCAGACGTTGATCGTTGTGTCGGCGTCCTGCAGTATCGATCAAAACGACGTCAAACTGGTTGGCGGCTCCGTAAGCAACAGCGTCTTTGGCAACGTTGGCCGCATCTTTGCCGTATCCCTTCTCGTAGAGCTCGACCTCGCCTATGTTCTCTCTGGAACTCAGTTCAGTCAAGTTCCGCACATGCACGCGCAATTGCTCAACAGCACCAGATCGGAAGGTATCGCAGGCAGCTACCAATACGCGGTAGTTATTCTGTAACAAGAAGAAACAAATCTTGCTCAAATTTGTTGACTTTCCAACACCATTGACACCAACAATGGAGATGACATAAGGGCGTGAGGTCTGTCCTTTGACAGTGGGTGCTGTGACAGCTTGAATCTCATGCAGCAAGTCTAAAGATGATGTCGGCGTGAGAATCTTCTGTAGAGAAGCTTCAGTAGCGTCTCGCAAAGCAGCATCAACGCTTTGGAAATTTGCTGTTTTCTTCCCAACAAGTTCCTGCTTCACTCCCTCACACAATCGTAGAGCAGCTTCGCGGGGAACATTCTTCTTCATCAGATGGTCTTCCATTGCCTTCAAAGGCTTCTCCAGATCTTCCTCTGATAGGGTCTTCCCACCCACGATGTTGCGGAAAAGTCCACCAATGGCACTGAAGCTTGATCCAACAAGACCACTGCTGCCATTGGCTTTTGCTTTCCCAGCATCCGCCTTGTCCAAAATTGAATGGACTTCATCGCCCAGGTCCTTCAGTACGAATTGTCCCTTGGCAGTCTTTCGACCCCAGGTATCATGTGCCACAGCTTCCACCACAGGTGCCGAGACATTTTCCTCGGTGGCGGCAGCTGAATAATCTAGATTGACACCGTCATCCTCATCCGCGAAGCCGTCATCTGTCCATTTTCGAGCCTTCTTTTCCTTCGAAGGCTTTCCCTTCCGCACACTTTCATCTCCCGATGAGACGTTGGCACTCGCGTTGGCAGCTTTCCGGGCGCGTCGAGACACGCGGCCTGCTGGACCGGATTTTGCGGTGATAATATGGGTTGCGGAGGGGGTCGCGGATCTCGAGGATTGCGGTGTAGCGGCTGGCGAGCTCTCGGTGGAAGTCGCCGCCGCTAGATGCGCAGCCTGTTGCTGCGCTATCGGCGGTTAGTGACAGGTCGTAGAAAGCACAAACAGTGAGGCATACCTGTGAGAAGTGAAGGGTCTGACGGTGGGGGAGGGCCTCCGTTATCTGACGAGACAAGGGGGTTCTTTTTGCCATCCTCGTATGAGCCAGTGTTCTCATCAATAGACGGACCAGCTGTATCCTCCAACTCTCGGACCTGTTGGTCGAAATACTTGTCAAACGGGTATTCGCATATCCTTGCCCTGGCGGTTTTCAACTGGTCTTTGTAAAGATCGGCAAAGATGATCGCGATATTATCAAGTAGTTTGTCTACCCAGCTCAGATGGAGAAGCGACTGATAGACGGCCTAGTAGGCGAATTGCATAAATTAGTCCATGGTCATATAATGAGAGAGGTTCATAACAACGTACCACGAAGATGAGCCCGAGATCCTTTTGCCTTCTCCATTTCAACGTGTATTTTTCCTTCTTGAACGCCGTTGCCGCGCCGTCTGTTGGGACAACTTTTTCCTCGATGAAAACCTCGCTGATAAGACTGTTGACGATATGCGAGCCCACCGGGGCATAGGACCGCGACCAGAGCACCACGCCTGAGGTGGTGACAATTTCAAAAGCGTCCAACATTCTGCGATACTGGCCTGGGGTAGAGCTAGAGCGTAGTGCTGACCAGATCCCAAAATTTGTGTCGGTTGGGTTGGTAAGGAAGCAACGGTGGCGGGGAGCTTCTGCGGCAGTCGCAGGGCAGCTCACGGGACACGGGCCACGTAGTTAGCTTAGCGCATATTATTGTTCGGCATCATTTATGCTGTTGACACATAACCCTTCGCACCCCCGTAACCAGCCAGACAGCGCCAAAAGGGCTGCATCGCCAGATCGCAGTCTTTCCTCTCTCGTTTTTCTCCTTTGTATCTCTCCCCGACCGAAAATCCTCGGCCTTCGCCAAAATGCAGAGGTCGCCGTTCGCTCCTGTACCAGCACAGTCTCCTCCGCTTCATCATCCTGTACCGCAGCATGTGTCGACGGTGCCCATGATGCGTTCGCCGCCGCCGCCGACTTCTCAGTCACATCAATCGGGATATGACAATCCCTACCAACCAACCCCTGCCCAGGGCGGCAGTGGCACCTTTGCGCCCAACTTTGGAGGCTTTATGACTGATCCAACCGCCCAGATGGGGTTCCAGGTTGGCAAGACCGCAATGGCGGCAGGTCAGGAATACATGGAGCAAAATGTACGGCATGCACAATTCCTTAGGAGTATGGTCGTATAATGCTTTTGTATACTGACTTGATTTGTGCAGTTCAACCGCTATGTTTCGATCCCGGCGCTTAAACACTACTTCAACGTCTCCAACTCATACGTCCTGAGGAAAATCTCCCTCGTTCTGTTCCCTTGGTATCATAAGCCTTGGTCGCGACAACAAGCTCGGATGGCCGCCGCGGGACCCGATGGTCAATTGCAACAGCAACATTATGCCTCTGTTTTCCTGCCTCCGCGCGACGATCTCAATTCGCCTGATATGTATATACCGACCATGGCATTCGTTACATATATTCTGCTTTGCACTGTCATGGCTGGGTTGCGTGGGAGCTTCCACCCTGAACTATTAGGCTCCATAACCACCACGGCCTTGGCTGTTGTGGTGTTCGAGATCCTATGCTTGAAGGTTGCCATGTATATCCTCAGCATCAGCAACGACTCTCAATTGCTGGATTTAGTAGCCTACTCTGGTTACAAGTTTGTTGGAATTATCGTCACCTTGTTGGGAGCTGGTATCATCACTCCCGGACGAGGTACAGGTGGCTGGGTCGGCTGGGTTGTTTTCATCTATACGTTCCTTGCTAATGCATTCTTCTTGGTATGTTTCCATACCCTCAATTACGAAAGCCTTTTGCTAACTTTCTTCCAAAGCTCCGATCACTGAAATATGTCCTCCTTCCTGACTCAACCGGTGATGCGCCAATGCGTGCCGGGACCATGCATACCGTTGCCCGTTCCCAACGCAATCGCCGCACACAGTTCCTCTTCGTCTACTCGTACGTCGTCCAATTCATCTTCATGTGGGTTCTCTCAAGGGAAGGACCTCCTGCCTCGAAAGTGGCTGCATCCTAGACTTTGGTGGCACTTTGATTATATTCGTGATATACGATATACGGCATCGCGTTGTTTTCTTTATTAGACGTGAGTGCAGAAAAAAAAATGGTTCCCTGTCTGGGAATGTATGAAATATGCAGCGATTAGCTTGTAGAACTGCCTTAGTTATTTAATGTGATCATGATATAAACTTAGCCTTTCCCAGTTTCCCTAGTTCCAATGCCGTTTTTCTTTTAAGATTCATTATTATAGCTACTGCTTGGGGCACTGATACCGTGGTTCTACGTAGTTTTGAGGAGATAGAAGCTAACTGCCATGCCCTTGAACTTTTGGATAGATGTAATACTGAGAATATAAATCGTATTTGCTATTGACTCAAGTAAATCCACGTTTGATAAACATTTATAACATTGCTAATCAATAATACCTGTAGCGGGAACACGTTAGATTCGTTCACAACAAAACATGAATTCAAATTGCATGATCAAGGTCCTCAGAGATCTTGGTGATTAGGAAATATCAGCCGCCAAAGGCGTCATTTACTATCTAGGCAAAAGGTTGTAATCATCGGAGACGACAGCAAAGTCGATGTCACGTACCTATTGGATGTCCTACAAGAGTGTCGTGTAGTCTCGCATCGGAGTTTGTCTCATCATTTTGTGGTCGTAATCACGATACACTATGCATCGACGTTAGTCAAGACGAACCAGCACAAACTTGGTAATATCAAAGCAGTGAAGTAAAAATGGAGATCAGAATATGTAAGAAAAATTGAATATCATGCGCCAGGCCTGTATTGAAACTCCGGCGAGAGCTTCACAGGTCCTGGGTCAATCGCAAATTACCGCATCATATAGCCCGTGTAGAGGAATGGGTAAGAAGAATAGTAATGATATACATACCATTGAATTGCATAGCCCATTGCACCTGATCAAATTCCAAAATGCAATGGGCGGTTGAAAATTCTCCATGTCGAGACTTGACAGACGAAAGAAAAAGTTGTTTGTTTGGCAGAAGAAAAAGATATGTACGCTTGCTTCGGCGCGGAGAAAGTCTGCCCGGTGCTAACCCAAAGCGGCAGGACACCAGCCCTAACGAGTTTGGGCGCACCACACAACAGCGGCGGCCACCCATTGGTCAGTCCTAAGCGAGACCTGATTGTGGGCTGCCTCTCTCCCATCAGCCGAAATTCGCGATCGTTCTGAGTGTCTCCGAAAGACTTCAAGCAACGTTCTTTTCGACAACAATCATCACCGCCGCACAAACGGAGTTGTCGACCGTGAGTCTCGCTACCCACATCCACGCACATACATATTTTCTCTCTCGACGAATATTGAGACTGTTACCATTATCGCCAAAAAAACCAAGTCGCTAACTTGCATATTTCTCAGACAGTCTTCGCCATGGCCGCCAACATCGATATTAAGACCACGTCATGGAAGCTCGTGGAGGTCGGCCGTGTGGTCCTCATCCGCTCAGGACCATACACTGGCAAGCTGGCCACCATTGTTGAGATCATCGACCACAAGCGTGTATGTTTCGATACCGATAACTCGACGGCGAGAGTGATGAGAGTTTGGAATTATGGTGGCTAATGATTGATACAACAGGTGCTTGTCGACGGTCCCTCCACCCAAGAAGAGAAGATTGTCCCTCGCCACGCCCTCGCTCTGTCCCACGCTACCCTCACTCCCTTCGTCATTCCTAAGCTTCCTCGCGCCGCCGGCACTGGCCCCGTCCGCAAGCTGTGGGAGAAGGAGGAAATCGACAGCAAGTTCGCTTCCAGTGGCTGGGCTAAGAAGAACGCCCAGGTTCAGCGACGAAAGAACTTGACCGACTTTGAGCGCTTCAAGGTCCTGAGATTGAAGAAGCAGGTATGGATTTCCCACTCTATTGAGGCCTGCAGGAACACAAGGAAACGACTGGGGTTTTACGAGACAGCTAGCTGACCTGATTACAGACCCGTTACGAAGTTCAGAAGGCCCACGCCAAGATCCGGGCCTCTGCTTAAGTGTTGCATGGAATATAAACGGGAGATGTTTTCTTAGGTGGTTTCCAAAATGGCTGGAGTTCATGTGATCATGCGCTGTGTTGCATTATAATTTTTTACAGCGACAGTCCATATTATTGAAGGAAAAAACAACAAAACTTCTGATATCCGGACGAGAGTCCTACCTGTGTCATGAGATATTTCTTTCCCTCGGTGTACCACTACACGGCAGGAAAAGGACATGCCGCTTTCCTTCTGAAATTACAGAGTAACGAAATGAAAAGTAATATCAGGATGAAACAACAATTCCTTACAGCGTTTAAAACATACATTTAATTGTTAAAAGTAAACGTCGTAGACGTACATGCTCTGTACTCCGTAGATACATAGTAAATAATGGCAAGGCGGGAGGCTGACCTGAGGGTTGAAACTTGAAGGTTCGGCTAGCCAACTTAACCCTTTTCGGCAAGATGCGCATCGGCCCTCATGGGGAATTCACACAGCTTCACTCCAAACACCACCAAAGAACAACCAAAATTACACACCGCGACAACCAGCCTCCAGCAACGCCCAGGTACGTCAGAGATCGGTTCTGTGCTTTCCAATTCTGCACCCCAAACAATTTCTATCCCACACGTCTCTTGCATTTTGGCGAAACTTGCAAAAAGTCCCACTACATTTGCAGCCCGCACTGCTTTTGGGTCCTCAGATCTGGATCGATATCGACTTATTCGACTAGCGCAAGGAGTACTGACTTTTTTCTAAATTGTTAGGAGTTTGATACTTGCACTTCATCATGGCAAACCCCAGAGTCGAAGAACTTCCCGAGGACGACGTCCCCAAGACCGGTGTTGAGGATGCTGACAGCTCCGACTCTGAGGCTGGCGAGGAGCCCACCATCCCCGGCGGTGCTGCCGTCACCATTCACTCGCGCAACGAGAAGAAGGCCCGCAAGGCTATTGGCAAGCTTGGCCTGAAGCACGTCCCTGGCATTACCCGTGTCACTCTCCGCCGACCCAAGAACGTAAGTTCATATCGCTGTGATCGGATCAACAGACACCCGAGCTTCGACACAGACCAAACAGATGCAGGGTTCAAGTGTGCTAACTAACACCTGATAGATCCTTTTCGTCATCAACCAGCCCGATGTCTACCGCTCTCCTTCCTCAAACACCTGGATGTACGTATACACATGGATCGACATTTTGTTTTGAAAGAAGGATATTTACAATTATATAGCATCTTCGGTGAAGCCAAGATCGAAGACTTGAACGCCCAGTCCCAGGTCAACGCCGCCCAGCAGCTCGCCGCCGCCGAACAAGCCGCCAACGCTGACCCACACGCCGGCCACGACCACTCCCACGAGGGCAAGGGCAAGGCCCCTGAGACCGAGGACAAGAAGGAGGAAGAGGAAGACGATGGCGAGGAAGTTGACGACTCTGGCCTGGAGGCTAAGGACATTGAGCTCGTCATGGCTCAAGCCAACGTTTCCCGGAAGAAGGCTGTCAAGGCTCTGAAAGAGAACGATAACGACATCGTCAACTCCATCATGGCGCTCAGCATATAATGTTAGCGTAGTGAACGTTTGTTTTTGTTAAGATAAAAATCCCAAAAGACGGAAATAAGCCTGTCGATTTAGTGGGCTTATGATTTTTCATTATGGAGAGAGCTAGATGAGATGTATGCTTTGGCATTATTTCATCATATTGTAAATCAAGCACCATGGAGTAGCTTTTTCTCTCCAATATTTCTCATTGTAGACTTCATATTTAAGCCAGCAATAGCATTAAATAAGAAAATGATGCTCTTTGTATTGGGATTGTATTGGCTAGTCCCGGCTTTCGGCGGCCGGGTCACGTGATGTTCGGCAAAGAACAACAACCTCCTCAACGTTCCGGCGTCAAGTTTGCACGCCCAAAGGCTCCTTTCTCCGCTCATTAAACCACCACTCATATCCACAATGGCCGCCCCAGTAAGTTGACCGCACAGCTCAATTGCATCGATCGTCATCAATTGCGAATTTCGACCGCGCGTGAAAACTAACTCCAAACCAACAGCGTAGCGCCGCTCTCAAAATCGACTGGACCAAGGTCACCAGCTCGCTGGGCCTTCGCGGCCAGACCGCTGCGTCGCTGCAGGCTTTCAAGAAGCGTAACGACGATGCCCGCCGCAAGGTCACTGTTCTCTCCGAGCAGCCCCAGACCGTCGACTTCGCGTACTACCGCAAGACCCTGAAGAACCAGGCCGTCATCGACGAGATCGAGAACCACTTCAAGACCTTCAAGCCCGCTTCCTACGACGTCAGCCGCCAGCTCAAGGCCATCGACGCCTTTGAGGCCCAGGCCGTCAAGAACGCCGAGGAGACCAAGGGCCGCGTCGAGGCTGAGTTGGTCAACTTGCAGAAGACTCTGCAGAACATTGAGACTGCCCGCCCATTCGACGAGCTCACAGTTGTACGTTCCTGCTTTTACCTTGAGATATATGTGTATATGTATATATATATATTGGTTTACAATCCGACATGCTGTGGTGCATTTACTGACATATCACAGGACGAGGTTGCTACCGCCCAGCCCGAGATCGACGAGAAGACCGCCTCCCTCGTGTCCAAGGGCAAGTGGCTGCCCGCTGGATACAAGGAGCGCTTCGGCGACCTTTCCATTGTCTAATTGGCAGGTCGTTGTCGTTTATGTTCAATCTAGCATTTCAAGTGCATTATCAAGTGGCTTCTATCATGCCTGGTCAGGCGAGCGGAGGATGGGGCATGATATACCAGTCAATCCTGTATAGAAACAACCAAATGTTCCATTAGATGCTTAGCCTTACTGTGTCAATAATATTGGCATTCGTCCTCTCCGAGCTGTTAATCTGCAGCTGCAATGTATTTCCCTTTGTTCTCTTAATGGTTTGAAGTATACAACATCCCTCCCGGACTCGGGTGCCTTTAGTATGGCAAACTACAGGAACAGATTGGTCAACGGGTATCAGCGTGGTCCTTCCACTGACATGTCACAACTCCAGAACAGTACTCCGTATTCGACATGAGTAGAAGCCAAGTCGGATCTACATCTATCATTCATATTTATTACAGGGAACAATTACTGAGACAAAACATCTCGAGGAGCATGCACTCGCTTACTGGCGATTGACTGCTTACCAAATGCAGACACTTCCATAGGCGAGACCACAGCTGCACAGCACCCCGACCACAGAATGCAGACCAAGACCGGAGTTCCATAAAGAGAAACGAACATCAAACTATTAATAGTGTCAGCATACTGATTGAGTACGACTAACGGAAGTATGCATGCACCGATTTGACATGTCATCAGTCAAAACTTGGAAGTTGAGAGTGTGCAGGAGGCTGTCTGTCATTGGGCTCCGACTTACTTGCTACCTGATCAGGGATGCGTCTTGGCCTCGTTCTTTGCATTGATACAATGGCATTATGGATCGTGTCGACTTTCGTTCTTTGTTTATAAACGACAGCCCTGGGGCTGATAAAATGCTGCACACCGCATAGGCCAAAGCTACACGAGTCATGTCGCACGCCAAATGACTCGTGGAATACCTACTCGCCTCACGGTTAAATCTACGCCGGCAGCACGACTGGCCGGGGAAACGCGTCTCAGTCTTCCTGGCACCATCGTCTTCTTCTGACGTGTGCCTCGAGCTGCATCTGCCCGACGGATCGCCCAGCAGTGGCCCTTAGCGGCGGGGATGAGGTCGCATTCGCTGCATGAGCTTCCCAACTCGGATCTTTCTTTTGCCCTCGCCCGCCGACCCGTGGGTTTGGAAACCAATGCCTGGCGGTAGGCTGTCCGCTGCAGGACGCTTCATTCAAAACAGGACTGTGCATGTCCTTCCTTCCTGGGGCGCGAATACACACCGCAAGCTCACAGCCATACTACACGGTATGATAGCTCGCACACTGTGCGTACCTGACGCACTCGCTGGACAGAGGCTCACAGAAAGATATTCAATCCGGTATTGGGCATGTGCTGAGCGGCGATGGGGCTGCTAGCCTCGAGACTTAAGTAACGTAACCAACTAGTGTAGTTAATCGGTAAGCTCTAGTTTATAAGCTCCAGCACCCCTCCTCGCGTCCCTCCAGGCTCCAGCTCCAGCTCACGGACGCACATATTACTACATACATATATGTATATGCAGTCGCACATATTCATCTATCGCATCCCTAATTATAATTAGGGGAACAGATCGGATCGCCGGACCGGCCGAGTTTATCCGCTCGCTCGGGTCCGCCTCGTCTTCGCGATCGGCTCGATACGCCTAAAATTAAAATACCAGAATTACACAAGCGCTCGTTGCTTTTTCTTCTCTCTGCCCGGGCTCTGAGCTCCCTGGCACTGGCACTGGCAGTAGCAGCTTCTGAACCCCGCGACGACAGGGATCCTGGTCAACAGCCCGGGGCTTCTGCTAGGCTCCCCACCAGCCGGCGTCTCCATACACTATTACACGGCGACTGTCGTGCAGTAGTAGGTCAGTCCACCCATTTACATATCTTGCTCCAGTTATATTCGTAGCTGTAGAGCCAATGCAGATACCCGACTGCTGGTGGCCTGACATGAGCGCTAACTGTGGCCGCATCTAGACGCTGTGACAGGGAGGGGTGTATATCACTGCATTCATTCGCTACAGTTATCACGACTAGATAGATCTACACTCTTGTCACTCTGGTCGCCGTCCTGCCACCCACGCAGAAAAAGCAAGTTAAGAGCAAAACGAAAAAGAAAATAAAGAAAACATCCAGCCGAAAGGAACCAAGCTGCTAGACTTTGGCCGCAGCATGCTGTCAGCCTTTTGGCTTCTCCAAACCAACACTGGATCGCCCTGCCTACAGACACGGCATGCGTCGATAAAACAAAACACCCTGAGTGCAACCGGACTAGACTGCACTTGACGACGACTAGACTGGAGAACCACAGCATCCAGTCAGCGAGCAAGCGGCCGTGGATGGAGCGAGCCTCGTCGAGCTTGGGGCCATCCGAGGGGTCAACATCAATCCCATCGCGACCACGGCCCAGACAAACATGCAGACTCGAGTCACTGCCCACCGAGCTGCTCGAAAAGATCTTTTTCCACAGCCTGGAAATCAACCTGCCCCGAGCATCATGGCACATTGCCCGCATACTCTCCAAACCGATCATATACAAATGGTTGATCCGCGTGGCCTTCAGCAGCCCCAACACCAGCTCCAAATATGACTTCTTCACCCCGGACTTTCTCCCACCACCACTCAACTACTGGGCCATCTCGCCTGCTGAGCGTACCCATTTGCAGACGACTATTCTCCAGTGCCGATGGAGCACGCTACAGTTGATCCGGCAATGCCAACACGACTATGTGAAGCAGATCATTCGGCAGAAGTGCAAAGACATGGTCTTCTCCGTGGAGGACCAGCACAAACTCGACGGCATTGACCAGTGGCTCTCGCGGCCGATGGAGTTTGACTTGGCTGTGCATGGACGTCGGGGTAGTGGTGATTTGGTTGTGAAAGCAAAGAAAAGGGAGACCACAATTACACCCACTACCTCAGCAACATCTGCACCGGCGACAGCAGGAACAGCACCACTACCACCAACAGCAGCAGCACAAACTACAACAACCTTCTCAGACGTGCGCATCTCCTTCTGGCTCCATTTCGGCGCCGTCCAGATCCGCGAACCCAGCCCCGTCTCCTACGAAATCGACCAATTCCGGCTGCCCTGCCCGCCATCCCCCGACGAGCGCCCACGCATGCCCAACAAACTCCTTCGCGCACCCTGGACCGCCGAAAAACTAGAATTCCTCCTCCTCCTGTCCCAAGAAGCCTGGATCGACGAAGACACGCACAGCAGCGACCGCTCGCACCACGTGCTGCGCCAACTCATCCGCGACCGCGACTACCTCACCTTTGAGAAACTGCTGTACATGAACGTGATCACCAAGAACTACAGCTATCCGCAGAAATGGCCTGTCAAGACGCGCCATTTCCGTGCCGCGGTCAAATATGCCCGTGGCCGGAATGATCCGTTTGTGAGACTGCTGTATCATCAGCGGTGGCATGTGCTGGGCGAAAGGGAGAGGGATGTCAAGGCCTTGGTGCTGAATAATTTGGATGTTTCGGCGAGGAGGTTGGATTTTGGGTAGATTGTGTCTTTAAAATACACCTTATACATATAAACATAAACTTTATCATAGCAACTATATCATTGTGAATTACGATTATTTCAAAATAATTCTGAATTGTTCAAACGGGATATGTACAAGGATGCTATTGTATGCTATTGTATTCATGCTTTATAATCATTATCGTACCTCATTACAACACGTACAGCTTAATCTGACCACGTCTTCGACACGTCAAACGACATTTCCCGTATCCAGCTTTGCGTTGATTCATCACGACTGCTACCGATGCAGACTTCATCGAGGAACCGTCTTCCCATGTCATGGGTCTGTGAGTTTATGGCGCCGTAGTAGAATAATGCCTTTTCTCTTGGGGTTTTGCGCGCTTCGTCTACATAGCGTGGCAATTCGATCATGAAGTCTAGTAGCCAGCGGCCAAATGCTGCTGTATCTTCTATGTTTTTCGCGCTCGTTCTTGGTCTAGTGTGATCGTGGAAAAAATCAAGATCGTCGTCGTCACTCTCACCAATGGACGGCGAAGAGGGAGGTGTCGTGGTGGACAGCTCCATTGCCCATTGCGTTATCTCGGACGAATCAGACGGCATGCTCTCTGCATTACAGCGCAGAAGCAGCTTAAAGAAAGGCAACGCATCGAACATAGACATTTGCACGGCTTTGAGGAAATATTCGCCTGGGATTGCGTAATATTCTCCAACTCCCTGACTCGCATTCGTTGCAGCAGATCCTGTTTCAAGTCTTCGACGGTAGAAGAATTCGTCAGCCTTCAGTAGAGAAGTAAGAGCGCGCGCGTTTTGGGTGTCGAGTGCCGTTTGTATTCCTGTTTGTAAGGCGCTGCGAGAGAACGAGACGTCGTGGCCGGTGCCGTCGAAGCCGTACTCGAGACGGAATAATTCGAGAAGGTCAATATCTTCATCTGCGAATGAGAGTGTTTTGTCATGTGTACTGCGGCGTCCACGCAGCAAGTAATCGGGAATGACTCGCAGACTGAGCACGCGATGGACGTCTCGAACACTCGCTTCGGCGCAATTGATGCTCACCGATACCAGCGGCGTTATAGACATGTAGTATGTTTTCCCATTCGGTGCAGTTCCCCTAAACAACACGCTCGAAGCAGGAGGCGCATCCTCCACAGCGCTGCTGCCACGAACCTGCAATAATTTATCCAGAGACGCTTGCTGTATGGGATCCGAAATGGAGATATTTGCACCGACCCAATGTCTTTGAATCGTCATCTGCATTAGCGTTGGAAGCTGGTTCTGAATGCATTCTTTAGTGCACCATCTGCATCGCAAAATTGTACCCTGCAAGTACGCTCGCTCGGTTTCGTCAAGCTGCATAGTGTCGTAGTCAGCAGGCTTCAAGGCCTCGGCGATTCTCTCTCGTGCACTTGCATTCTTGATCACATCCGTCACTCCATTTGAGGATGTATCAGAAGCATTGGAAAAAAAGGCGAGTCGGATCAAGGTACGATAGATTCGTTGACTCGACACCGCGGCGGCTAAGTAGGGCGATGCTCGGCAAAAATTCGTCTCGAGTGCATAGAGGAAGATTCTCTCCAGCAGCTCGACGGGTAGCTTTTCGAGCGGAGAAGATGCATTCCCGCGTCGTGCTTGAGTTGTTTCTAGCAACAGAGCAGAAGAGCCCTCTATGTTTTCGTCGTGATGTTTGCGCTTCGATAAGCGCGCGGCTTTGCGGGCTGCCAGGTCAGCGAAGGACAGCAGCGGACGCCCTGGACGGCGTGTCTTGGTGGGCGCTCCATCGCGGGATTTCGATCTCTTTTTCCTCCTCGATCTTGCGGTGCTCGACGTGTCTGGACGAGACCGACGCGACAACGAGCGACGGGTCATGTCAGCATCGTGCCTGAGTTGCGGATCAACAGAACAAACAGACTTCGCAGATGGAGAAAGAAAGTCGGCCCTGGCTGGTGCTCGCTCTCATTGGCTGGTGAAGCGCCCTGCACGTGCCGCAGATGATGTCACATGCCGGCGGGGAGCTACAAGCCCTAAGCCCTCATTTGCCGCCCAAAGCAGTAACAGCCGCTTCGTGACGTCAAGACGGGCCAGACCCAAGGGATTCGCGCTGCCGTGGCGCTCATTCTTCCATCCTTGTTTGCTCTGTGGTGCTATATTGCTGCTATATTGCTCTTCTAATTCGAAATGACATCAGCTATCATTCTCTGTTTCGCGTGGCAGCAGACAGTGCATACAACTACATACATATGACGACGTTCCCTCTGTCTCACCCACCAATCAATCCCGTGGAAGCGCGACAACAAAACTTGATATTTGTTCAACCGACCAATACGAAATCTTGAAAATACAGTTCGTAGTTTGATTTAAGATTTTCTGTGTCACTCATCATCGATCGTCCTCAGCCAGCCTGCTTTGATCGATCGACCCCTTACTTCAACCGCTGCTTTGTCTGTTGTCATAAGTACATATTCATTGCATACATCATCTGTCGCACTCGGCACTTCAACATATATATCTGCCAGTGTTGCTGCTCAGAATCAACACCATGCTTCCATCCTCCATTCAAACAACTGCTTCCTCTTCAACATCGAGCATCTACACCGCTCCTATTAAAAGCATCAACGATAACTACATTTCTGACTCGGAAGACGAAGACGAAGACGATTAAATCGACACGACCTTCACTATGGGTGCTGTCGTCTCTTGCGTACGTCACCTTGTACCTGGCTTGTGACAACCCAAGAAAGGACTTCCATACTGACATGCTGGATACTAGGTCGAAGCCATCTTCGGCGCCATCGGCTCCTGCCTTATGGCCATCGTCAACGGCATTGGCGCTATCCTTCAAGCTATCATCTCCGGTGTTGTGACCGTCTTCGACGTGATAATCTCATGCGTGACCTGCGGATCTGCTGGTGGGAGAAGAAGGCACCGGACAAGATCGAGGGCTGTTATTTGATCTTGACCATTGATCTCAAGTGTTGATGCGACCTAAGACACTACGTTTTCGACGCTCGTCTTTCGATGGAGTTCATGCTTGGTTAATTTGATTATTGGCCTGGAAGTCAACAGCGTTGGCTTTTTGTTCACGACTATGTTTCGATTATGAGGTGCTATGATATGATTCACGTTGGTGTTTATTCCCTGCTCGCGTAGCTTACATGTCACGCCGTTACGCTTCCTATTTTCGATTGTTTTATTATCATACCCTTTTCGCATTGTGCTTTTTGAAAAACGAAGCCCCCTGTTCAGTTATTAGGTATTATACACGAGCATTACCTAATTGTATATTTACAATAATAAAACAAGTCTCGGCTGTCTTACAAAACTTCTCACGAATTACTTAGTATTCTGAAAATTCCCTTTATCCTCCCCATAAGACTCATCGCGTACCCTGTCTCCACAACCCCCATGCACAACTCCCATGCACCAGCCCCGTTATTTTTAGGGCCCTCTCCCTTGTAAATCGGATAATCCACCCGGGGAGGGATTTGCGTGCCGACAATCCTGGGAAATCGATCTACACATATAGCCTTTAGATTGCTGACTGCCCTTAAGCCTTCTTCACCGGCAAACCGACCATACCCGGATCCCTTGACGCCGCCGAATGGCAGCTGAACAGCGTAGAAAGCGCCAAAATCATTGACAGCGACCATCCCCGCCTTGATACCAGAAACACAGGCCTCCACTTCACGAGCACTGTGTCCGAATACACTAGCTCCTAAGGCGTATGGGGTGGAATTGGCGATGCTGATGGCATCCGGAACAGATGATGCGCGCATCACAACCATGACAGGCGCAAAGAGTTCTTCCTGGGCTATACGCATTGAAGGCGTTACATCAATCAATAGCGTTGGCGTAAAGTAGTGGCCGTGGGAATGCTTGGGGTGTTGATAAGTCTTTCCTCCGTGGATCAGTCGAGCACCTTGCTCCACAGCCTCTGCAATTAGAGACTCCAGTCTGGCAAAATTGCCAGGCGAGATCATTGCTCCGACGTCTGGTGTAAAAGGTGTAGAAGTGGGGTCCTTCTGGTCTGCTTTCGTGTCCAAAAGAATAGAGCCCAGTGTTAACGCTTTAATACGTGGCGTGACAATGTCGACGAGCTTGTCGTATGTGCCTGGAAGGGCAATTACGCGCTCAACGCCAATGCAGTTTTGACCCGCTGATTGGAATACACCACGCATGAGGATAGATGCAATTGACTCGAGGTTGCGGACCGTTGTCGAGTCATCTAGCACGACGAAAGGATCCTTTCCGCCGAGTTCGACAGTGACCGGTATCAGGGCCTTGGCTGCTGACGCGCACACCTTATGAGCGACAGGTCTGGAACCAATAAAGGTCAACTGGGAGATATCGGGGTGCGAGGTCAATGAATCGGCGACTTGCGGCAAGCAAACGACAATCTGAACTAGATCTGGCGAATGACCACAGCTGATCAAGGCTCCTCGGATGATGTCAACGAAAAACGTAGAGCACCATGCCGTTTGCTCCGAAGGCTTCACAACAATAGCATTTCCGGCGAACAGGGCGCTAATGACGGGCGAAATCAGATTGTGGAAAGGATAGTTCCAGGAAACACAGGCAGAGGCCACTCCAAGCGGTTCATAGCGAAGGCTGTTTTTCTTGTACATCATGAGGAAATTCGTCGGTCGGCGTTCCGTTGTGAGGGCTTTTTCGCCATGGTCGATAGTCCATTTGAGTTTCTCCGCCGTCACTAAAATTTCCCCAAACGAGGCGTCGACCTTCGTCTTTCCCGAATCCAAACAGCAGGCAGTGACAATGTCGTTTTGGTGGTCGAGAACGTATCTACCAAAAAATGAAAATTAGAATGGCAAATCCCATGCGCAAATATTAAGAGGATATCCAATCGCTCACTTGAGTAATGTCTTCAGAAGCTTCCTCCGCTGCGCAAACGTTGTTTGTGCCCATTCGGCTTGGGCGCGCTTCGCATCTTGAACGGCATTGTCGACTGACTCGCGCGTGTCAAGAGGTCTATCGGTACTCAGTATACGTCCATCGGCGGGACAATAGCTCACGATTCGCTCGGTATTCCATTTCTACTCATGAATGTTTATTAGAACTTTGGCCATGTCAACAGTCAGGGGTGAGTTAGACTTACTCCTTTGATCTGGCCTTCAAGTAATTTCCTATCATCTCCCTGTAGATCATCCCAATTCACCCCATTCCATTCCGGTTTCAGTTGTCCAGGTAGTGGAACGTTGAACGTAACTGGTGCTTCCGCGAGACTCGATAGGTAGAGGTATCCCACGTACAGCGCGACCACGGACACAATCGCTGCAATTGAGCCTAATTTTAGTGATTCACAGTTCACATCGACTTCGGCCAGGAGCCGCTGGAGGCGGAGAATATAAGGTTCCAGCAAACCCTCCATTGTCCAACAACGAAGCAGGATGAAGTGAGTGCGGTGCGGCTCGGCGGGAGTGCTCCTTTTTTTCCCAGGGCGAGCTTTACGATTTCTGCCGTTTTTACTTTCTTAGTGCTGCAGCGCCGATTGGTAGAGACCGCTTAGTGGCTTGGCTAGCTTGGCGGTCAAGAAGGCGGTAGGGAAGAGACGTAAACAAGATGTCTCCATACACAAAACATCTTCGTGTCTCTTTATTACGGATGAAAGAATAATTCCTGGGTTTATGCTTATGACGTGTGCCGTGCCTTCCCATAGTTATTGGGAATTCAGCTTACAAAACCGACGTCGACTTAAGCTTTTAGAGTTACCAGGCGGCGCGCCCGAAACCTAGCTATTTATATATTTCCTGTGACCTCACGCTCGATGTCTTAAAATAGACCTTGCTATCAATTAAAAAGGCTTGAATAGTTTGGATGTCTACAGGTGAGTTTGCGATTCTAACATATCTGAAAATTGAGTTTAACTTTAGAAGAATTTATGTCTATCAATAAAGTGAGACTAACAGATTGAAGTTCTCCAGGGCTTCGTAAATTAGCCCTAACTACCTCCTAGGTACCTAAGCCTACGAAAAACGCTAAGCTGATCGCCGTGCCACGTCTTTCAATCCATGGATGGAACTGAGCATTCTGCCAATTCAGGCACAATACATCAGAACAAAGTGACCCAAATGTTCACAGGTGGTGATACAGCTTATGGAAAGTAGACTCCGAATTTGATAGTAACCTTTGTGGATTGCCCACTTCGAGAATATTGCCAGAGCCCATAACAACAACTTTGTCATACTTCTCAATTGTGTGCAGTCGGTGTGTAACAAAGATCACTGTTTGCGAGTTAAATTCCTCCTCGATCAATCGCATCATCAATTTCTCGGTTTCAAAATCGACGCTAGAAAGGCGCCAAAGGAGGGCCAATTAGTGAAAATCGCGCTTTAAGTTTGCAAAAAGAGAGTTTCGTACCTGCTCGTTGCTTCGTCAAGTAGTAACACCCTCCGATGCCGTAATAGCATGGCACGTGCGAGGCATACAAACTGCTTTTGTCCCTGGGAAAGCATTGCGCTATCAAGCTTGGCATCCAGACCCCCTTTCTGTGAGAATATCGCCCAAAGCTGTACCTTGGTGAGACTCTCAATTATGGCATCATCTGTATGCTTTGCCTCTGGGTCTATATTGAATCGTACTGATCCTGGGAGGAGTAGGGGATGTTGCGGCAAAACAATCAAACGCTGGCGCAAGTCCTCCTTGTTCATGTATTGGAGGTCGAGACCGTCGATCTCAATTGAGCCGCATGTGGTGTCGATTAATTGCAACATGCAAAGGAGAAGAGAGCTTTTGCCGCTGATTAAAAATACTTGTAAGAACTGTATGAGCAAGAGTGTAATTTGATGAAACATACCTTCCACTACGACCACATATTGCAACTCTTTCGGAGCCGGAAATGTCGAGAGAAATATTCTCAAGGGCGGGCAAAGATGATTGCCTAGTAATGCATTAGATTGAACCATACTTTCCTGCCAATGTTGGAGCACTTACCTATACTTGGCGGCCAGTCTTTGGATCTTGATTTGACCAACAGATGGCCACCTCGAGGGAAGTTGTGTAATGTCTGAGGTTGTTTCTTCCGTTTCAGTCTCCTGTGCATAAGCTTTGATACGCGAGATGGCCGCTAGAGACGTTTCCATTTGCGTCCATGACGTAACGAGGTTCATCAGAACTTGATTGAATGTCATCAAATTTGAAAGTGCAACGCCAATAGAGGCTGCATCAGCAGTCTCTTGAGTTTTCACAGCAATGATAACTAGCAGCACAGCTAAAAAGGCCATCACCAAGTCTAGCACAACGGATAGCCAGCACTGCACGCAAAGTAGTGTGTAATATGCAGCTTGGGAATGGCTTAGAACCTCGTAATTTCGTTTTCGAAATGTGTCCATCCATCCAAACGCTCGAATACTCAAGAGCCCTTCAACAGATTCTAGGAAATGTGTGTAGAGAGGTGATTTGGCCTCGATGTCTAGAAGCCGAACCTGCCGGGACGTGCGAACATAGTATCTCTGAATACAGAAAACTGCTACAAGAACAAATGGTACTACAATCGCCATGTAGTTTGCAGCTATTGCAATTAGAACCAATTTTGCAATTGCAGAAAAGGTGCCTAGAAGAGAGTTATTAGTTCAACCTTATATACGTCGAAACAAGAGAGCAATAGTTGGATTACCAGAGGCAGTGTTAAAAGCACCCGTAGGGAAGTCCATATCAATTATCTGTATATCTTGGCTAAACCTATTCATTGTAAGTAAAACTTTCGTTAGCAACTAACTGGCCTTTGTTAGGCCTAGCAGAACTTCTCACCTATTGCTGATCTCGCCAATTCCAGTTGTCGAAAACATTGCAATCGGTGCACTTTGAAAGATTAGCAATCCAAAATCTTCGGGCGAAAAATTTCTTTTCTTACTGCGTAGTCGTGTCAAGGACGGTTGTGTGCAGAAATGACCCTGAACGAGAAATCATTCGCACAATAAGCTGCCTGGTGATGTTGGTCAGTAATACGCAATAGAAAAGGTTTAGTTAACCTACCATGCTGCAATAAACAGAGAGATCAAAGCAAAACCAGATAGTGCAGCATATACGCCCAGGTAGGAGCCATCAGTCAACGAGGTGAAATGCCATTGGGACCACCATTTGAGCCACCATGCTTGTTGCTGTGCGTTAGTTCATACGAAAGTATAGATATCTGAATGGGTAATACACACACTGAAAATTGTTGGAGCCTTGACAGGCCCCTAGAAATAGTAAAAAGAGTGCGACATTTTTGTAGCCTGCACCCTTGGCATAATAACGATAGACATCTCGATCCCGTATGTGGGTGTTTTTGAGATCCTGGGAGGTAATGGAGTTTTGCTCCACAGAATCACTACCAACAGTATCCAGACCTCTATCAAAATCCCCTTCCGGGCTAGTTATACCCTCAAAGTCTGGAAGAATACCGTCATCGTATCTGCGGGTAGTTGCCGAAAGGATAGGGTCGGTATCTGGAACCATAGTACCCTGCTCAGTAATCTCAAAGGCCTGATCGGACCAAGGAAGCAGATTCGCTTTTTTTTGTCAATTAATGCAAAACAAAGTATGTACTCGGTATCATTACCTTGATGTGTGGTGAGAACAGTCGTGATATGCAACCGACGTAGCAAGCCATTATGAGCAAACAAACTACTTGCAATTTGGTGCTGTGTTCGCTCGTCCATCCCGCTGAAAATGTCATCTAGCAAGAGTACCTTGTTTCTGGTATATACCGCACGTGCCAGGGCCTTTCTCGAGTCAACAAACCGTCATTTTCGCAAGATATCAGCAAGCTCACCACTCGTTGCCGCTGTCCTCCGCTGAGATTCATACCATTTGTGCCAACTATGGTATCCCTTCCATGTGAAAACGACTGAAGATCCCTTGTCAATGCACAGGCTTGTACAACTGTCACAAACCAGTCCTCATCTAACTCAGACGCCCCAATTATAGTTTGCAGCACAGATTGATTGGGGAGCCATGGCTCCTGGCTACAATAGGCAATCGATGACTTCAATTGCGTTCTGCCTGTAGATAGAGGCATCTCTCCGAGAATCGCTTTTAACAATGTAGACTTACCACAACCGATGCGCCCAGTGATCATGATGACGGAACCGTCTTCAATTTGGAGATTAATTTCGCGCAAAATAGGAGCTTCGTTTGGATTGTAGCCAAATTTACCATTCTGAATAATTATGGCATTGTGATCGTTGTCTCCGACTTGGGTAGGATAAGGCTCTCGCATTTCCATATCCGTGCTCTGAGAGGCTCCTCGTGAGTTGGAGTTAATGCTGGAATCATTCGAATTCGAAATACAAGCTAATCTCTCATTCGCATGGCGAGGTAACTGTATAAAGTCTTCAATTCTTTTGAAAAGACTTCTCGTTGCCAAAAGCTTAGGGGTGCTTTGAATTGCGCTAGACATAGAGCTGGTCAATAAGCCGATGATGGTCAAAGACGAGAAAGCTTGTGCCACCCCTGGTTGGCCATGTTGGCCATTAGAACGAGCTGCAATGACGTAAAAAGCGAATGTCATGAATGGAGTCAGAATAGAGGTGGCAGTTGCTTTGATGGAATAGGTGTGTGTCAGTTCCAGCACGGTCAACGAAAATTAATATATTGCCTTCCAAGGTTACTTACAAATTGTTACAGTCCAGGTTATGAGAAGCCGGCACTTTTGTGCAACGGAGATCTCTGCCCTCCTCAAATTTTGAATCATGGACGAGAAAACACCCGTGAGTCCCGACAGCTTCACTTCTTCCATGTGGGAAATCATGCTATTTGTGCTTTCCAAACGAGTTCCGGTAGCTTGCATCCAAGACTTTTGCGTACGAGCCATTGGACCCGACAGAGCATAACTTCCAGCCCACGACGCTGATAGAATATCTTGGTTAGAATTCATATACAAATGAAAAGCCTTAATTAATATATATAGGAGGGTCCTTACCAAGAACAATGATCAACGGCACGATGCAGGCAATTTTCAGCTGCCGCTCCAAGAGATAAATAGCTAGGCAGAGTTCTACAGAACTGGCCCAGATTTCGTGCATATTTTTCAAAGTGAAGCATATCTGCTCCACGTCGGTGGACATGAGGGTCATGGCATTCTTTTGGTCGTTATTCAAACTCTCTCGGTCAAGCATGGTGTCGTATATGGTGGAAATCAGGTACCCCCGAACTTTTGTAGTCAATCGGTAAACTTGGTACCAATACAGACTATTAGACGCCTTGAAAAGTAAATAAGAAGATGGCTAACACATGTCTTAATATGACGCTTACCGCAATACCAAGGAAGACGAGCAAATAAGCGCCAATTAGTCCATTCCCAACATCCACTGTGGTGTTTGTCACGGGCTTGTTCAAGTAATTGATGAGAGTTGTTTGAAGAAAAGGCTGAGTGAATGTAAAGCCAATCAGGCAAAGACGAGGAGGGATAGCAAGCAACAGAGGCTTTGATGCTGCCTTGAATGTGAGTTTCATTATGGGTAAATTTCTATATGCTGTCTCTGAGGAGTCTGTAATAAGATGATCAGTGTCTCAGGATACGACGAATACAGAGATTCAACATACCTTCTTCGGAAACTGGACTCGTTTGTGACGATGAAGATTTTTCCCATAACTGCGTGCTAATAAGAGAAAGATCGTTCGCAGAAACTGTTGTTTTGAACCCCTTAAGAAACAACGGATTGAGCCACCAGAAAAATATTCTGGAATAGATACCACTAGTATTTTCTGCGCTATATCCAACAAGATTATGGTGTAGATGCCGATGCTTCTCCATAGATTCAAGTACTAGTAATGCCGCTTTCAGTGAAGTGCTCAGCGTAAAAATAATGCTCAATGTCAAGTCCGAGCCAATTAGCCATAAGGTACGTGCCCGTACCACGTCCAAGATCATCGAAAATAGCAGGTACACATTCAAAATGAGAGATGGGCGCACCGAATGAGAATGTTCGAGTGCAGAAAGGAAGCTGATGGTGAATGCATCCAAAACTCCAAATGAAGCTGACAAGATCGATATGGTGGATTTAGGAGACGATGGCAGGGCCCAAACAGCGAGCACCGCAATCTGGAATGAGCACAACACGGCAAGTGCACACCGTTTGACAATCGCGAGTGATGGCCATATTACCTTTCTGTGTTTCTTATAAAGATACACAATACGAGGTGGCGCCAAAAGGGAAAGAATGACTGAAGGTAACAGTGAAAGTATAGAATCTTCGAAAAATAAAGTGAAGTCGAATGGACGTACTGACGTGCTAACCTGTGGACCAAAAGAATTATCTGCAGACATTTTCTTAAACACGTGAGTATAACTGATTCTCTAAAATGAAATAGTGATGTTCATTGCATGGTCTGTCCTCGAATATTCTCTCTTGTCTCTGGGTCATAAGTTTTTGTGGAAATTGTTTAAGACCTTAAGTAGACATATCCCAATACTAGCTAATACGTGGTTTTAATTGCCTATCACCCTATCCCAGTAATGCAACCCGCTGTTCAACATGATTGGATGATAAAGCAGCGCCATGCAAGCTAAAATCTAGTATCTACTACCTGTGCCACAAACATGCAACTTCTTGTGGAGCCATTCAAGGATATATACCTACCTAGGTAATAGACTAAGATAGAACAAAGAAAAATGCATGCCCATGAAATATAACGGAGTTGCCTAAACCCGAGATAGGGTAAAATGGATTCCCGTAGATATTTGACTATACGGCAATGAATTTAGTCACTAACCTATTTCCAGCTACTTATAAATTCTAGTCATCACTATAGTTTGAGGCGTACCGTGCAGAGAGGCACGGCCACAACTAAATAGATAATGCCACAAACAAAAAATGGCAACCCAATCCACATTCCCCCCATATCCAATCCCCAATTCAACAAAATTGATAGAAGGGGGGCACTCGCAACACCACCAACCATTTTCATGATGGTTATGGCCGCATATAGTCGAGCAACCTGGTGCCGTTCGACCACCGATGTAAGAAGACTCTGCATTGAGCCGGAAAACCCGTACCCCATTGCATATGAGAGGATAGCTGTGAGTTGTTTCAGCAAGCTAGTATAAGAACGAAAAATATGTTGGCACTTACAAATAATGGCAAGCGCAGGGATGACAGACAAGCCGATTCCCGTGGCGCCTAGGAGAAGTAGAAGTATGCTGCCACGCGAAACATACAAATCCTTCGTTTTTGCATCCAAACCGAAATAGTTACTTAGGGCCGATGAAATAGTTGGAAGAATGAATAAAAGAAGGACGAATTGGAAAATTGCCAGCAATGACACAAGCGAGCTCGCCTATGGGTAAAGTGTTAAAATCAAATATCTAAACCATATTGGGGGACAAACCTTGCTGATCGACCAGCTATATCTGTTCGATGCGTATTGTATAAGAAGGTCCAGAGCCCGGGTTCCCAGAGAATGGGCTATAAATGTAAAGAGCAAGGTAGTGATTGTAGGGGATGTGAAAATGAACTGAGAATCTTTCAGTAATCTGGATATCCTCGCGGACCATGTTGGTTCAGCTGATTCTGATAAACTTTCCTCCAATGCAAGTGGCACAGGGGAATTTGTCTCGGGCATTAGGACCAAGATGATTAAGGCGTCAATTACCATGATGGCAAGACCAATAAACATCGGAAGCCAAACACTGTACTCCATGAGAAATGAACCGATTGGTAGCGCAACAAACTGAGGAACCAATGTCGCGGCCATTAGTCGGAAGAACACAGTAGACCTTGAACCAGAATATTTTAGTAAAATACGAAATTCAAACTTAGAGAAAATTAGGTCTACCTTTGACTTTCGTTCAACACATCGGCGAGCATTGCCATTATCATGGAGCTAGTAACGACAGCCCCACCACCAATAACATAGAAGGCCGAGCAAAGCCAAGCGAGTTTGTAGTTGAATGTTTGTGGGAAATAGCCTTTGATGAGATCAGCAGATGCTCGTATTAATTCTGTAGCAGCAGAACGGCGTAGACGAACAAACAATCATCAACCAGCAATAACCAAGGATACTACCAAGAAAACCGAGTCCAACGACAGGCTTCTTGCCAATATTGTCGGCCATAGTACCGTAGGGAATTGCGAGTAGGAGACCTGTAGATTGTGAGTAGAAATGTACCATAGAAGTGCAGAATTAGGGTTCTCAGACTTGGCAAGCAGTCAAATACAGCAGACCACCCTTTCAACATTGCTAATTCGCTTTGTATAGCATTGGTCTTACACATATGTTCGGGAATATCGTCATGGCGTTGGTAATAATGTTGGCAAATCACGGACTCAAGAAGACGTGTAAGAGGCGCCATGGATAAGAAAGCTCCCATATCGACGGCCAGGACAGCGACAAAACAAATCACAATGACAGTAGTAGCATGGTGATCGAATGGCTTTGAATTACCGCTCTCATCTTCGATATCCTCATCCGGGATACGAGCAATCAAAGGCTCGGTTTCACTTGTCATTATGTTCACTTGCTGGGAAGAACATCAATTTGCCTTGGTCTTTATTATTTTGGGGTGGCTTGATCTCGCTGTATTTGACTTACACGGGTTTGATAGTTGACTGTTTCCAGCAGTTGCATATGTCAAACAAGCGGTATGCTCTTTGTTGTCTAACCATGGCAGCCTTGCACAATTGTTACGTTGCAGCCTGTTCATAAAATTAGACCCGCTTGCCGAGGGGCCGAGAATACGTTGAAAAATACGTGTTACGATTCTGATTCCTTAGTCTAAATGCACGTAGATATTATCAACTGCAAGGATGCGGAGTAGATGCTCTGGATTCACCACTCGTTGCTTCTCTACCTAGATAACAACGGGCGAGACGGGGGGTGCCTGTCTTAATCTAGTTCGTGCGGCCGCCGCTATAGGGTACGGCATGAGAGCGGCCAGAGTGTGGCAGCTGCGGCCACGTAGGTGGCATTCAAGGGTTGAGCGATGGTTACCCTGAGTCTTATGGTTACCTATAATTGGTATCTAGATCTCGGTTAAAGCTGCCCATGTTTGGAAAGTGGTAAGTGCTAAGCGATTTTACTGGACAGCCTTTTCTACCTTGCAAATCGTCTTATGCGCTTGTGTAAACAAATAAAGCAAAAGAAGGGACTAAGTTAATATAATTGGTATGTAACTGAGTTGCCATATAACCTAGTTGGCTACTCCCATCTGAGAATGCGTTCTATATTAATTTTAACCCTTAATTTTCAGCCTGAAAAAAATAAGAATTCTATACAAGAAATTTAAGTCCTAATATTATTATAGCATTGAGGCCTTCTATGCCTAAAAATCTATATTTACTTCATTGAAAGTAGCAGCATACACACAGTTGAGAGGCTGGAAGCTCAGGCTCAGCCAGAGTAGTAATCGGTTAAGATACTTTAACCTAGCTCTGTATAAGTACCTAGACTTCCTCTATAGTAATTATCTACTTATAAGATATCTATTCTCTAACTTATTTAGACTTTTGCTTCTGCTTCTTATATATAGCCTAAAAATTCCGAACTTCTTTGTATTACAATGCTAATATAGAAAAGTACAGGTGCACGCACGTCAACGAGAATACTCAGCATGGAGGGAGGAAGCACTAGCTAGGGAGCGCTAGGTCTCATAATTATACCTAGGCTTGTTCACATGATCTTTGACCTTACGCTCATACAAAACCATCGTGCAGCTGACTGATTCTGCTTTGATGATGAATCAGATACGCCCATCTAGGTTAAAATCACTTTTCGTTCTTCATAATCAAAGCCGCGCTACAACACCATTCACCGACAGCAAGTCAAGCTCTGGGTAGGCTAAGTAGCCATGGAAATAAAACAGAGGCGAGACGGATGATTAGACGAGAAGCCACAGCTACTAATTATGCCGTCAAGAACAACAGCCGAGATATGTACGATCCATACCGGGGAAATATCCTCAGCACTTGATGGGGAATTTCCAATATAGTCAGTATCTAGGATCTAAAGTGAAAAAAAGTGTAGGGTAGACTCGGCTTAGTCGAATTTCAAGGCTTTTCGATCTTTCGTGTGCTCTCCAATACACTGGTTGAGAGGTAGAGGGAACAAAAAGAAAAACGGGATGCACAGGAGTGATGCGATCTATTAGTGTTGGTCAAGACTTAACTTATTTTCCAGCTACACTACAACAACGGCCGGGCACGCGTAAATTGTTAGATGGCAAAAAAAAGAAAATCAAGAAAAGACCCAGCTAGGTGCATTGCTGCGTTGCAAGAACTTAGTCTGCATGACCTGAGAACACTGGCCTTACATTCTTCCTTGTAAACGGGGCACGTTACAGTAGTTTGCATATTCAGAGCAACAACTCAAACTGTCTTCTCTGTCGTCTGAAACAGTGCAAATATGGTACTATAATAAATATAGAATAGTCTAGGAATAATATTAATCAGGGCGTAATATTGTATTTTTGATACAAATTTTTATTTACAATCCATGTATGGCGATAGAATATTAGACTCTGTTTTAGCACATGCCTGGTAAACCAACCAATCTTCCAGGTTGGTACTAGTCTGATCACGAAGTAAAACCAATAAACTTTGAGATATTACTGTTGTATATTATTCGCAGAATGGCTAGTGCTCTGTAGTACAGGCCGTGGAGGAACATATCCTCATCTGCTACTGGAAAGTTTGTATCCGTAAATTACAGGTATTGCCATTTTGGCCTAGCACAACGAAACTTGATTCTAACCTCCTTCCTTTCGTCCATCAAAAAAATTCAGAGAACGGTATGAATTGACCTAATACGGTGTATTTCCTGAGACAAAAACAACTAATATTGCCGCATATCTAGTGTTCGTTAGCTACGTTCAAAAACATCGAAATCTGAACTTACCCCACAGTTCCCATCATCACTTCAGCTTTCTTTGCCCCTGCTATCGTCAAAATAACAGCTGCGAAGAGTGTGAATAGACCAATTAGTCCAAAACGTATAGAGAAGCGTTGCTCAACATTTAATGATATCATCGCCACTGTGGTGAGGATAACAATGGAGACAACGAAAATTCCAGTAACAATGACGTCTATTTGAGGCCCAGCATAAAACATAATAGCTTTAGATTTATCGTCATTACAGAAGACAAAATCTTTCTGATATGGTCAGCATGATATTATATAAGTACTTCATGTATAATAAACCAACCGTAAACAATAGACCTATAAGCGATCGGCGCACTGCATTCGATAACCAGCTATCAGCTGGGGTATTTAACTGCACCAAATCTGTGGAATCCAATTTCCGCTTTTGCAATTCTCCTCGCGGCTCCCGGCACTTTGTATAATTTTTCGACGAGTCTATGATGGATTCATCATAGCAAATCCAGCTTCGTAGATCTTCTATGTGTGAAGGATCCGGTATACCGAGCCTCAGAACTTGTTCATATTTCAAGAGAGCGGAGTCTGCAGAAAAGGATATCAGCAAAAGAAAATGCGTAAATAAACTCATTGTAAAAGTCATACAGTATATATCTACTTGGTTTTCAATCTCTTTTATCAGGCCATAGCGATCACTATCCTCAGAAAAGTTCGCCCACGATTTTAGACTAGTGACGTCTGATGTCTTGAGTTGATCGTCAATCTGTTGAAGTTTGATTTCCAGGTCACAGAGTTTAGCCTGAAGATATAATATGTTTCGTGCTCCTAAGGCTCGAAACTTCCTGAATATTATGTAGTCTTTGTCTTTGGTCATGAAAGCAGCTAGCTTAGGATAACCCGTAGGCACGCGATCAAACTCAGATGGTTCATTGCTGGTATAGGACGGAAGAGCCATATGAACCTCAATAGTCTATGAAGAATTTGGAATTTTAATATTAACTTGGTCTGCTGCCTTTTGTACCTTGTCTATCTATTTATTGAAAAGTTAGCATATGGGCTGTGCGCGTATAGTGCAGTCTCGTTGTCTCATTAGGCAGCAACAGCACATCAGCTGCTGCCCAAGGCTGTGTCAGCACTGCCACAATGATATTTTCATCAACTCAAAAACAAGTCAAATATGGTTTGAACAGAGATTCTCAAAGTTACCGATAACGTTTATAGTTTTCCGTTGCACATAGAACCTTCAACTTTCGGACTCGATTGGATAGATTATGGCACCACGTTCGATCGAATTAATTTCACGTTTTGATTCCGACGCCTCTAGCACAAGTGGCTTGGTGCTTAAAATTATTGTCTGGATATTAACGGGAGGCAAGGGCGATTAATCGGTGGGTATAGATGTATAATATTTCATCGAACCAAAACAAAGCTTACCATTCCCAGACCTGCTACAGTTCACGCCAGGGTATAATCATATTTCTTGGAAACAACACATGAACTATATGAATTCATTTGTGCCGGCGCTATTGGAAGGAAACAACGGATTGGATTCATATATAGGATCCAAAGAATTTGGGAAGATGTGAAATTTCTCATACCTACTCCGTCTACTCAACCACTTGATGGCAACTTTTCTTGGATTAGCTCATAAGATCATCTAATCCAGAACATATACTTCAGCCAACGGTCTAGGATAACTATCTGTCTTCCAGTAATGCTTAATTTCGTATTGCTAACAAATCTGTTGCCCTACGAACGGATGTCGTTTAGAGGTCTTGATTTCAACATAAAGATGGGCAATCTTGCTGTATAAATGGGAAAAGGAAACGAACGTACTTAACTCCATGGTAACCCCAGTCATCACTGTACCTGCACGCGTAGTATCTCAGGGTCCAGCCAGTGGGGCTCTACAGGGATATAACTAAGCCTCGTGTCCTCCTCGGGGCAACAGCAATAGTAAATGGAGATAAATGTGCGCGAACCGATCAGAAACAAGTTAATCAACGTATTATTCCTTGACACAGCTAGTAGCAACTAAAATGAATCTATATCTGTGACAAGGCCGTCTATTAGGGGCTATTTACATGTCGAGGCCGTCTACATTTAGGCGCCATTTATGTCTTGGATCCGATTAAGTTTAGGGGCCTTCTATATTTAGAGGGATCTCATATTTAGGAGCCATCCATATTTGGAGGCTTGTTATTGGCCTGGATCAATCCACGGAACTAGGACCCTGGCCAAATCTAGTTCGTGCGGCATGTGAACGGCCACGTAGGCGGCAACTTGCAAGGGCTGAACGATCATAGCCTTGTCACAGTAACCCATCCACTCTTCTCCGCCCTCATCTCCGTAGATTTCTGTTTTCCGTCCATCAATCATATTTCATTCCATTCCACATTCCAACAATGCCTATCAATTCTACTACATCTGGCGATGGCCTTGGTATAATGCTCTTCTCCAATCCTTCGGACGCAGCAGTTGAGTATGCTTTCTCAAGAAAGAACAAAACAAAACATACTGAATTTAGCTAAATCAACCAACCAGCATTGTCCTCGTTCACGGCCTCACAGGTAATCGAGAGAGAACTTGGACGCACTCAAATGGCGCTCTGTGGCCTAGAGATTTTCTTGCGCCAGACTTTCCAGCTGCGCGCGTTATGACCTTTGGATACGACGCTGATGTTGTGAAAGTATGGGGACCGGCATCGTCAAATCAAATCGCAGATAATGCGAAGTCGCTAGCATATGCGCTCTTGCACCTGAGACAGCAGCAGCGGCAGATTTCTCGTCCCGTCATATTTATCACACACAGTTTGGGTGGCATCGTTTGCGAGAGTGCGCTCCTTCTGTGTGACCAGAGGGAAGACCTACAATCTATTCTCGCGTCCACCGTTGGTGTAATCTTCATGGGAACACCACATCATGGGGCATCGGTGGCGCGATGGGGACACAATCTTGCACAGTATTTAGGCATCTTTAAAAACGCCAATTCGGACCTGCTGGGCAGCTTAAAGTTAGGGAATTCACAACTTGGGCATATCGCAGAGGACTTTCAGCATCTACTGATGAGGGAGGATGTTCGAGTGAAGGTATTTTGTTTCTATGAAACACTGCCTGTTCCGTCTGTAGGAGTAGTAGTTGAGCGATTCTCAGCGGTCCTGAGTGCCTATGACAGTCTTCCCCTTGATGCAAATCATCAAGACATGGCCAAATTCAATAATAAACAGAATGCGGGATACAGAAAAATCCATGGTGTCCTCACAAGATGGTTCCAGGATTTTGGTCACAACGAGTTACAACCTGATGAGACAATCGAACCGACTCCCATGGCACACGGTTCAAGAGGAGACTATATTTTCAACGGTCAAATTACAGGTCATAATGTGGTGAATGGTCTGCATCTGCAGGGAGGAGAGATCAATTTGACATTTAGCTAGCTGAGAAATTTTCTGTCCAGAAGGTGTCCCAACAACTCTCTGTTCTTGCCAAGGTGCTTAGCTCAAATTCCGAGAATCAAGTTTTATATTGTCTCGTACCTAAATTCGTCACACACATTATCTACCTTGATTTCCTGGTCCCCGACTGTCTTTAAGCCAAGTCTGGTAGCCTGCTAAATTTTGTCTTTTTCCCTTTGACGCTTCACGAGCTTGCAGAACGTTTTATGTGAGGGCCATGCAATCTTTTGACACTCAACGGAGCAATATCTATCGACTGTCAGATCAAACCAAGATGCAGAATTATTAGTACAGCCAACACTTACCTAGCAATCTTACATGAAGTGCACATCTTTAGATTATCCTTTGCCGAGCACTGAGCACACTCCTTCTGGGATGTGAGCTGTATCGGAAAATTTTCCTTGAGTTTTTTTGATCCCATTTCAAAAGCTATTCGGTCACACTCGCCAAAAAGCTCGCAGACTGGGATGGCAATGTCAACCACAGTTGGTTCAAAAGCAGAACCAGGACCAGCAGCACCGATGCCTTGGCGAAGAAGTGCAATAACTCGATGGACCATATCAGAAGCAGGAAGGTTACACACAGCACACCCCCACTCCCTGGCATTGAACTTTTCTAGATGATACCTATCTATCAGCAACTGCAGAAACCTTTGCTCAGCTTCCTGATCCGTGAGACTTTCCGTCAGAAGCACCGCGGGGGCTGTCTCAGGTATTGCATAGCTGAGGGAGTCTTCAGAATTTGGGTTTCCGCACGTCAATAGATATGTGATAGGCAGGGTTTCTTCGGGCTCAGTCTTCGTTTCGTTAGACTTTACATTGTCCAGCTTTTTGAGAAGTTCATAATGGGCGTTTGCCTTGGATGAAATGGGATGATTACTATCCAGCGTTTTCTGACACAGTTCGTAGACATCCATTATCAGCGGCCGGGCCTTCTCGATATTGAATAATTCATATATGTATAAAGACGCTAATCCGAGGGACGCATGAAGCACTGATGTATGTCCGTGCCTGAGTTTGCTTCCGTACTTTTCAATAGCTTCTCTATATGTGTTTTCTGAGTGCGTTATTTGCTTCTCATCTCGATACACCTGCGCAAGATTCAAAAGGCAGTTCACAATGGGTTCGATTTGTTCTGACAGATCCTGTTGCAGATGACCCAAGACTTGTTTAAAAAGTGTTTTGGCCTCGGTTAGCTTTTGGTTTTGGCCATATGCAACAGCCAGCGTAATGGCCGTGTTCCTCAAATGAGCATGGTCCCAGTCTAAAGTATGCAGTAGTCCCTCAAAGGCATTCCTAGCGCAATCCTCGGCCTCTTCGAACTTTTGCCTATCTCCAAGAACAACGGAGAGATTGGAAAGAGAAAAGAGTGTTCTCGGATTTGCTTCTCCATAGAATTGTTTGCTTTTCTGCAATATATCACGACTCAAAGACTCAGCGAGTTCGTACTGCTGGTCATCACATAAAACATCGACAAGACCACCTTGTATTTTGAGGATTGTTGTGTTGGTTCCCCCAAAAACCGACTTCGCGGTCTCTATAGCATCACGGAGTGCTTTTTCACTCTCTTTCAGCTTGCCCTCATATTTATATATTCTGCCAAGATCATTCAGACATAAAACAGTCTGTCTTGTATCTTGACCGAATAATTTTTTGATCAATCGCAACGCCAAGTTGATGTAATTTTTAGCCTCATCAAAGCTGCCTCTTTTCCTTGCATTGCCGGCCATCATCCTGATGCAGTCGCAGATTAGATATTTATCCTCTTCCTTTTGCTCAACTTCATCCAGAAGCAGAGGCCTATCGTCGGTATTTGCGTTGTCAGTTTGTGCTCCTTCTGTAACTTGACTATAGTGGCGACTAGTGGTAGTAGATGATGCGTCTTGACCAAAAGAATTGTCGACACTATCTTGAATCCCTAATCTCTTATTCAGTTGCTCTAGGATTGTAGTGAGAACGCTATCTGCCCGGTGGTATTCATGTCTCTGACTAAATATCCCAGCCAAATTTAAGCAAGATCTCAAATAATCCAAGTTGTCGGGATCAATGGCAATATCTAGGAAATACTCCTCGGCCAGATCTAACTTTTTCATGCTGAGATAGATGGCGCCCAGACTAAGTTTTGTCTGGATCTTGAGATAACGGAGGGCTTTTTCCACCGACGGAGACTCGCCATTAAATGATTCGTATATATCCAGGGCCATGTGACAGATATCCTCCGCGTCGCTAGTTCGCTCAACATTCAAGAACACATCGCCCAGGAGATAAAGGGTTGGAAATAGGAAATTTTCTTTGTATGGAAATTGCTCGAGTAAGAATATACACCGATCAGCATGAGGAACCAATCTTCTTTGAATAGACTGGTTGGCTGATTTTGTCTTCAAATGAGCATGGCCTATGAGCGAAATGCTTTCCGAAAGCGTATGAGCCCAATATTTAACCTCAATACGATCGCGCATCCAGTCCTGGACCACGGGATGTATGGAGTAGCTTCCGCTTTCTGTGCTGACTTCATTATTATCATTAAGCCGGATAAATGAGAAGTTTGCCAGGATCTCGATTAGATCTTGGAAGTATTCTTTATCCGCGGCGCACTTTGTGATCAGATCGTTGTCTTCCAAGTTTTTGTTCCAGAATAGTTCATAGAATATATCCGAATGGTAGAGAAAGGAGCAATACTCGAGAAAAGTAACGGCCAACGCGTCTTCTTCATTGACTGCCCGCAGGGACATCTCCCAGGTTGCCGCCATGGACTTATTGTAACTGCTTAGACGTGGAATGTGCTGTAGAATCTTTTTTCTTGCGCCCATCTCTTTCTCATATTGTTCTAGATATTGAAGGGGGGTGACTTGCTTCTGTGCCATATAGCAGCCAGCGTAGTTAAGAGTCAACGGAAGACCGTCAAGTCGAGCAGCCAGTTTCTCAAGACCTATGATATATTAGTCTTTTTTCTCTTTCTCTCTCTTTTCAGACAGAAGCTAATACCTTCATTATCTCTTGTATGACGTCCTACTGTAGACTGAAGGACCTGGATGCTGTCATCAAGAGCTAACCTGTCAAGATGAAGGGTTCTTCCGAGCTGACCCAGATGACTCAATCTTGTTGTGATGATAATATTGCCATAATTCAATTCATCAAGACACTCAGTAATTATGTCGCACGGAGGGTTATTTTCACACGATTCTTTGGTTTTTGAAGAATCATCAACATTATCAAGGATTAACAACCATCCAGCGTTTCTCGGGTGATTAAGCCATGCATAAATAGCCTTGAGAGCTTGCTCCCTCAATTCTTCGTTATTTATAGTAAGCTTCTTCGTCCCTTTTCGTTGGGCTCTCTCCATGATCGATAGAAATCCGGCCTGTAAAGTCTCTTTCGTTTCGGCACTGATCCAAAACACAGCGGTGAAAGCATCCGCATGAAGTTTGGCGAACTGGAGCGCGAGCTGTGTTTTGCCTATGCCACCAAGGCCATTAATGATGGTAATATTTTGTTGCAGGTTGCAATTATAGCCTGAGCTTAGGCCTGGGAGATGATATTCCTCTAGCAAGGCTAGATGATCTTGCCGTCCAACAAAGCTTCCAATGCGAGGCGATCCTTTTAGAGAAAAGGGGATCTTGAAGTCGCTGTCTTTTATCGATACACCATGTCAGCTGGAAATTCTAGTTACTTGATGACTGTAGTATTACGAACCCGACTTATCTGGAATGTTCAGGTCAACGTATGAATCAAGTTGGGCTGATTGTAGAATATGGCCAATTTCGGGGACACTGTTGAAATCTGAAGACTCGTCTGAGAATGTCGAGACACCACTAATCAATAGCTGCTACGTTAATTAAAGCAATTATAATGGCAAATACCTAATTTGAGGCCATTCGACCTGTCAAGATAGAAGTTGACCGAGTTCGCTTGAACCCCCGAGATAACATTATGGCCGCTGATGGATCCTTGGAAGGTGATCGGGCGAGACATTAGACGACCTTGCGATAAATTACGATATAATTTTTGGAGATTTCTTCCGCGATAATAAAAATGAATAGATAGGTGGGCATATGAGAAATTAGAGGTGGGTTGAGTTGACAGGAAGATGATGAGAGTGAAAAGGCTCCGAGGTTACCAGGTCCGGAAGCGAGCTATTATGGTAGCTCCGTCGGGGGTAAATGAGTATGTGCCCCGCATACTAATACCTGCATGCTTTAACGGTATTGGGAAGAGTCATACAGTACCTTGGGTACACGGCTGTGTAAGGCAGAATCTGTACATAATACAGACCTGTTAGAAGATCTGTAGGGTAACAACGTTGACAGCGAATCACCTCGTACCCTCTATCGCGTAAAGTTGGCCATTTCTGCATTTTTGAGGGCACGGGGGCGAGTGAGGCCAGCGTGGTGGGTGAGGGAGGAACAGGGTGAGGAGAGGGAGTGGTGGTGGTGAGGCATAAAGCAGCGGGCCGCGCATGCTAATCCGGAAAGCGAGCACCCACGATTATACAATGACTACCTAGGTAGTCTGTGATAATGCTGTCTCATATTCATCGTTCTATCTAGTTAGCGCTGCACTAATGCAGGGCTATCTGCGTGCTAATGTAGGCCTAGACTGCGGCGACCAAAAGCTCGTATTGCTTCGAGAAATCTAGCCTATTTTTGCCGAGGGTAGGAAGGTGGATTTTTGCCCTTGATATTCGTGACGAACGAATAATTTGACACTAAGTGGTTTTTAGATATCCGAAAACTAATCTAATGCAAAATGATTCAAATGCGTCTGGATTCTTTGTGCCACTTCTAGAATGAACCCTTCTTTAAAAGCCGGTGCGATAACAGATATGCCAAACGGCAGACCCTGGATATGACCGGCGGGAATAGCAATTGCGGCGAGGTCAAGAACATTGACCGCACTTGCGAAGACACCCAATTTTAGATTAGGTCCAATTGGATCTTGCTCGACCTCCTCAATGGTGGGGTGATTAGGAGCTGTGGGTACAATGAGAATATCACACTTATCAAAGGCAGTCTCGACGAGCTTTAACAGTCGTTGAGCCTGATATATGTCACGAAAGGTATCTGCTGCTGACATTTCTTTTGCGGAGTTTATGACCTTCGCTGTCACTGGAAGCAGAGTTATTTCGCTTCCCTTGCCATCCAACAACTCTCGCAATGACGCACTTCTCTCTGCAACAAAGGCGCTCTTGTACACAAGATCAGAGGCAGAAAAATACGATGACCAATCGAAATTGACTTCTTCGCTGTAGGCCATGTTTCGAACTAAAGAAACGACTTTTTCGAAGTGTTGATGATACGAAGGGGACAGCAGATTTTCCAAGATATGAGCAGGAGGGAATGAGACAGAATAAACGGACTCTTCATGCAGCAACGATCTGTTAGTCAGGGAGCTTAGGTATGGCGAGGTTTTTGAGTATGGGTCTTCAGCATCATATCCTTTAGCTGCAAGCCACGCACGTTTTGCATCGGAGATTGTGCTTGCAAAGAAAGACACACAGTCAAGTGTTCTACATGCGGCAATCACTCCTTTCGTAGACACAGTTCCTTTCGTTGGTTTGAGGCCAACTATGTTGTTAAACGCTGCGGGAATACGGCCCGATCCGGCTGTGTCCGTCCCTAGGGAAAAGGAGACTTGGCCCAACGCGACAGCCAGGGCAGAGCCAGAACTTGAACCTCCCGAAACACGTGTCGAATCATCAACACAATGAACTGCACCATAGGGAGACCTGGTCCCCACAAGTCCTGTTGCAAATTGGTCAAGGTTCGTCTTGCCAATCACAATAGCGCCAGCAGCTTCAAGCCTTTCTACAACACGGGCCGATACCTCTGGAACGTATTGAAATGATGGACATGCGGCAGTTGTGGGTAGCCCGGAAACATCAATGTTATCTTTAACAGCAAATGGCATGCCGAACAAAGGTAGATTACGATCGCTCAGTTTTTCGAGATTTTCCGCCCTCTGCAGAAGATCGACCACTGGTTTCAGGCTTATCCAAACAGATGGGTGTTTCAACTTGTCCGCATCTATCTTTTCGAGAACATGTTTGACAACTGTAGTTGGGGAAAGACCGCAAGCGTATGCGCTCTTAAGAGCCTCGAAAGTGACCGAGCCATTCCAGTCCGGAACGCTATTCTTCGGATAAGCTGGTAGGCTAGACAGAGTATCAAGAAGGAGACGTGACTCGCCGACGAATCCAAATAGGCCCTCTGAAAAATGGATCATGTCAAGCGAGGTGGACTTGAAGGTAGGCACAAATCCGTCTGTGCAATCCCTTAAGATGCACGCTTCAAATCCTCGATCATTTGCTTCACGAACTGTTGTTGTCACACAGCATTCCACAGTGACTCCGACAACGATCAAATGTGTGATACCTCGGTCAACCAAGTGTTCGTGTAGTGGGGTAGAGAAGAAACTCCCTTTGCCAGGCTTGTCAACCACAAACTCCCCAGAAATCGGCTGAAGCTCATCGATAATATCATGGCCGTATTCTCCTCTTGTCAGAAGCCTTCCCATTGGACCAACATCCCCAATAACCATTGAATGACGAGTGCCTGGAGCTCGTGCTTGCCTGAGAAGTTTTGGTGTTGGCAAATCACGTAGGTCTGATCGATGGCCTTCGCGGGTGTGAATAACATGTAGTCCACGTTCGCGGAATGTACGCAGAACAGCAAGAGTCGGCTTTATGGTAGCTTGCACCTTTTCTACCCCGGCATCTCCTGCTTGAATGTACCCAAAGCCGTCTTTCAGCAGAAAGTCGCGTTGCATATCAATTATAACGAGGGCTGTCTTTTCCAGGTTAAATTGAAAGGCGTATGGCTGAGCTTCGAAGGACACCAGGCCATTGTCATGGCCCCCGTTCGCTATCCTCTTGATTGACTGGGCAGCGACCATCGTGTTGGATTTTGCGGGAAGAGAGATGAAATCAGCCCAGTTGTCAATGAATAGCAAAAATAATATAATTGATCATGGCGATCAATGGGAGAAGGGAGGCCTCGCCGACCTTTTCAGTCCCATGGTGTGCTAGTGGCTGATGCCGAGCGTGATAGCAGCAGCCAGAGTGTGTTGCCGTTGTGTGGTTCTTGCCCGCGGGGGGGCCGCCGTCTCCGTATTCTTATCGGGCCCCGCCCTAATCGCCGGTTATCTGCGTATCTTATCACTAGTCACTCACTGGCCTCCTCCTTATCTCGCTATCAACACCAACACCAACAACAACTCCGCCTCCATCGCAGATATCGATGCTCGCATGTATGACCACCCGGTATTGGCTTGATCCCTGCATAATCCACTTTCAAATCATACAGGATGAGAGCATGTGATGTTTGTCGCAAGAAAAAACAGAGATGCATGACTCTCCCCGGCTCGTCGAGTTGTCTGACATGTCAAGCTGCCGGCTTCACTTCCTGCACGTTTCTCCAACCACCCCCGCCAAAACGGCGTGCTACTGCGGGGATTACCAAGGATGTGACCCCGAGGAAATCCCGCGGTCGCCGCCCCTCTGAGGGACTCTCATCACAGTCATCGCCCGGTTCGGCTCCAAACCAAGACCTGGACTACCCGGAGGAATCCATACTAACAAAAACTCTCGGGCTTGAGAAGAGTCGTTTCTCGGAGCTCATTGGAACCGGCGGAGAGTATGACAGTCAGTTGTTGGGAAAGGCCAATGGTGGGCCTGGGCCAACCACGATGCGCAAAGTGCATGATAATGTATTTTTTCAAATGACACCTGACGCCGAAGTCTCTCTGAGCCTTCGTCGAGAGGATATTTGGAATGAAGTCAGCGTCGAAGATGTGGAAGCTCTTGTGCATCCGCATGGCCCAACGTTAATTCGCTTATACTTTCGCATTGTACATCCATCTTTTCCCATCCTTCACAAAAATGTCTTTGTGGAAAAATACAACCGGACTTATCACGAGATCACTCCTCATCTGCTAGCTGCCGTCTATGCCTTGGCTGTTTGCTGGTGGTCCTATGACCCGGATCTTTTACTGCAGGAGAAGATCAATGAAGCTGCCCTAGTGAAGATTGCACATCAAGCTGTGCAGGACGCCATCCATCGACCTCGTCTGAACACAATCCAAGCAGGCCTTTTGCTTTTACAACGCCATAGAAATCCCCTTTTTACAGACAACTCTTGGATGTGGTCATTTACTGCGTCGCTAATTGGGCTCGGTCAGCAGCTTGGGCTGCATTTAGATTGTTCGCGTTGGGATATTCCAGAATGGGAGAAAGGTTTACGGAAACGACTTGGTTGGGCTTTATTTATCCAAGACACATTCTCGGCCCTGATCCTCGGGCGTCCCTGTCTTATTTCTGAAACCTCAGATTGGATTGTGAAGCCCCTTCAAAGTACAGATTTCTCGGAAGGTGCTGGAGATGAAGAGGGAGGCGAGCAAATTGGAAGTGTAAGCATTGAGAATGGGAAATTGCTCTTTATCGAGCTAGTAAAATTGAGCCGCATTACATCTCGTATGCTGCGTGAGCTCTACTCGGTGCGCTCTCTGGTAGAAGTGTTGGATCCTCAGCAAGTTCTTGCTACTGCAAAACCACTAGGAACTGACCTAGCCAATTTGCTGAAAAATCTGCCGGAAGATTTAAACTTGGAAAATATACAACCTGGAAAGCTCTGTGTCAATGGGTTCCTTCATCTCGCACTGCAGGCCACCACTGCAGTACTTCACCGACGCTTGCTTTGGTCCATCCAGCAGTCCAAAGTAGAAATGGATCAGCAATTTGTTGAATTTATTCGCAAAATGCTTCGGACACGAGCTCATAGTCTAGTGCAATTTATTTCTCATCTCCGCCCGGAGCACATGGAAGCATTTTGGTTCTTCGCAGCTGGTGGGTGTGGGACAATACTCGGTGGATTCTTAGGCCTTCTTCGCATGACAAGTGTGACCGCAGAAGAATCACAAGAACTTCAAAATTTAATGAAAGAGTTCGAATGGCAACTTCGGATGAAAGCAAAAATGAGCGACTGGGTGTCTTACACGCTCACTAGGCTTCGAGCACTCGGATGGGATGACTGGAAAAATTCCAAGATCTCATTTACAGCGTCTGCTCAAACTGATACTTCCTACTTTCGGGATGTTGATATATTTGAGACATATAATGAGTCACCAGACGAAAGAGATAGAAATTCCATCTCATCCCCCTTCGCCGATCAACTACTGTCTTCCACTCTCGTTGATCTCGATAGCATTATGTCGTGGAAATCTCCAAACTTAAACGATCCAGGCTTTGAATTTATTCCTCCTTAACAGGCCTCTCAAGTGCAGAGTATAATGCTTGGGTATATATACACATAGCTCAATTCTGAGACGTCATCTGGAAATAATAATAGAAGGCGATTATCTGTGAAACAAATTATATTTTCTTCACTTCATTTTATGAAATCTTCAAACCTTGCTTTCTGCGTCAAGCATCTGTCATACCTCAATCGGCGCTGCCAGTTGACTTTCGATATTGATCCGTTGTCGTTCGTATTCATCTTTATCAAGTCTACTGACCGCAAGTCTTTTCCAAACATACAGGCCAGCAGAAATTGGGTCGTACTTAGGACCGTCTGAAAGACATGTTTCCAAAGGCTTAATGATGGTATCATAGCTCGGTCCAATAAAGACGGGCATCGAGTAACGTTCTCGGCCCGTGATATTGAGAACCCGATGAATCGTACTTCGAAAGGTGTCGTTGGACCACCTTGCTAGCATATCTCCAATATTGACGACAAAGGTTCCTTTTATCGGAGGGGCTAAAATCCATTCGCCCTTCGGATTCAACACCTGTAAAGCAGGCACATCCCCACCTTGGCATAAAATTGTGAAGCATTCGATATCCGTGTGTGCGCCTATTTCGAATGGAGGATCAGGACCCTTGGCTGGCTGTGGTGGATAATGCAAGATTTTCCCCATGGAGCCGGGATGTTGCATCATGTCATCAAAGTATGTCCCCGGCAGTTTCAACACCAAAGCAAAGAGGCGAATCAATTTTCTCGCTAAAACCAGCACCTGGCTGTAGTAGGCACTAATATCTCGTCGCATTTCCGGCTTTGCGTCGGGCCAAAGGTTTTGCCCGCTGGTAAGGAAACTTTCAGCTTCGTTATTATGCTGCTGTGTTGTCGTGTGGCTTGGATTAGGTTCAATGGAGCGATCGATATCCGGTGCGTAACGCCAGCTGAAGGCTTCGTTCAGGTCTGGCTTTCTTGTTTCGTCCGTATAGACATTTTGAAAGCCCTCATAACCACACAGTCCAGCTCCGTTCTTGAAATGGGTTTGATTTTTCGACCCAATATCCAGACCGAAAAATTCCTCCGCCGTGGACAGTACCTGTTCAATGACAGACTGCGGGATGCCGTGATTGGAAATGTAGAAGAAACCAACACGCGTACAGGCGTCTCGTAAATTCTCAACCACATCGGCCTCTGGCCGCGTAAGATCGATTACGGGGATTTCGACGAAGCTATCGGATTCCTTGACTTCGTCGGACACAATATCATAGCTTCTCCCAGCAAAACTCATAAAGGCCATTGTGCTTACTGCCGCGGGTTAAACAACCAGTTCGAAGAAAAGATTGAACAGAAAGTATTTTTATCTGCACAAACTTTCTTAAACATTTCGATGATCAAAAGCCTCCCATGGCCGATGATAGCTGATAAGAGTCAATAAGCAGAGATAGGTCCGATAAGGCCGGCCAGCCCGCGGGCTGATGGTGGACGTTATCTACATCTCATACCGTGTTATCATTTATGAACGGTGTTATCTTAGCTTGAGATTGGATTGGATTTTGACAATCTATTGCCCTTCTGAGCATTGATTCTGCAGCTGTATCTGCTATCAACCCAACCTTAAAAGTTCGTGGCTATGATTGCTTTTTCACCCAGTGTCTCATTGTTATCATAAATATATCCGCCCACGGCCTCGATTTCCAAATGTGTGATACCAACTCCTCTTGTAGCCAGTTGCTACAAGGACAGCGGTGAAATTCCATCCATACTGGGAACCTATACATATACGACATCTATTGGAGTCCACGTGGTTACCCAAAATGCCTCGGAAATCTACTTCAGATATCAAAAGCGATATTCGTGCTAGGGCTACTACCCTCAGGGCATGGGAATTACCAAAACAACCGTCGACTTTTGCACCAGAGGGTACATGGACCAATATTGATAACGACGTTACGCCGATTGAACGACGAATTTGGGGGCATTGGGCATTGCTTGGCTATTGGATGAGCGATATCCTCTCAGCGCAATCATGGGAGGGTGCATCAACCATAATATCAGGTGGCCTGACATATAGAGAAGCAATATTGTGTCTCATCATGGGCACATTCATAATTGCAATTCCAATTTCTCTCAATGGTTCAATCGGAGCAAAACTCCGCGTTCCATACCCCGTGGCTGCGCGATCCAGCTTCGGTTATACCTTGTCGAGAGCCCCGGTCGTTATTCGCATGGTGACTGCCCTGTTCTGGCACGCTATCCAGAGCTATGCCGGAGGCACTGCAGTCACTCAGGTCATCCGAGCCATCTGGCCATCATATTTAAATATCCCAAATCACCTGCCGACGAGTGCAGGGGTTACCAGCCAAGAGCTTTTGTCTTATTTCATCTTCTGGATAGTACAATTGCCCTTTCTTCTGACTCCACCGCACAAGCTTCGTTGGTTCTTTGTGTTCAAGGGCATCTTTGTCACTTCAGCAGCTGTGGGTACAGTTATCGGTATGTGTCGCTTGGCTGGAGGCAGCGGTGACATCTGGAACCAGAAGGCGCAGTACACCGGACCAACCAGGTCATGGCTGATAATATCATATATGACTTCGATGTCTGGAGGATGGGCAACTATGGCGACCAACATCCCAGATTATACGCGATATCTCAGAAAGCCAAAAGGGATCTGGCTGCAAGCCCTCCTAGTCCCTGCGATTTGTACCTTCATTGGACTCCTTGGTATCATCACAACAAGTGCCAGCAAGGTGGTCTATGGTGAGTATATCTGGGATCCTCTAGAGCTTGCAAGCCATTGGAACGGCCCAGGCGGTCGAGCAGCTGCATTTTTCGTGGGTTTGGCGTGGACTGTTGCCCAAATCGGAGTTAACGTGTCTGCTAATGTTATTTCGTTTGCGAACGATCTCACCTCTCTTTGCCCGCGCTACATAAATATTCGACGTGGAGCAGTGGTTGCTACTCTTATTGGTGGCTGGGTCATGGTACCGTGGAAGATTGTCTATTCAGCAGAAAGCCTTATCAACTTCATGAGCGCTCTGTCTATTTTCTTGTCGCCGATTACTGCGATTTTGATCGCCGACTTTTGGGTCATCAAGAATCAAGCGATTGATGTTCCGGCGCTCTACCGTCCACACTCAAGATATCACTACGACGGCGGTTGCAACTGGCGCGCAGGCCTGGCTTTCTTGATTTCGTTGGGACCCAATCTCCCTGGCCTGATAAATGCGGTAACCCCAACTATCAACGTTGGCGGCGCCGAGAAGATATATGATTTTAATTACCTATGGGGATTCTTCAGTGCGTTCACTGTTTATATTATCTGCAGTTACATATTTCCGGCAAACGAAACGCTCATTCCGGAAACCATTCATGGTGATGGTAATGTCTATGTGGGCGAGCGTGTGTCGGATGAAGAAATAGCTGCTGAACATCAAGCTTTGTCGGAAAAGCAATAATCGATTGAAGTGGATAAAATGTGGCTGGAGGAATTGAGCTTGGTGGTAATCTGCTTGAGCATATGCTTTTACTTTTCAATTCCGTAGCTTGAATTGATATTCAAATACGTCTACAGTGTGAATGAAAAATATTTAAATAGATGCATATCTAATGGCCGTTTCAAATATTAGCCCTAGCCCTAAGTTACAGGGGTATCCGCCGGAGGTAGGCAATGGGATATGCTGGTTTTGTATTTCAAAAATTACTATTTTATTTTGCTCGCTTTTAATTATATAAGGAGTAACTATCGTAGATGCTGTGTCCAAGAACTGCCCCGCAGACTAAACCGCCAGGTGTGCAGCAAGCTGTGCCGCAACACTACATACAGTATTTATGCAGTCTCGTGGATAAAATTGGCTGAATGTATTTTTCATTATTCATGAGTCATGATAATTTATCTGCCTTGGCCAAATGTACACAGAAACTCGCCCCCCAAATAACAGCCGTCGAATATTTCTCCTAAAACATGATCCTTTTTCACCTAACACTGAGACATAGCTCGCGGTTGGAATTATTTTCGTCCATTCTCGAAAAACTAGAAATATGACGACGCTGCCAGGACCTCGCCGTACGGTTCTTGCTAAACGGATCGGTCTTGATGCCGGCAAAGACGAGGATTTTCCAGCATGGTATCAAGAAATATTAATAAAAGGGGAAATGATCGAACCCTTCAACACAGCTGACTGCTTTATTTTAAGGGTATACTTCTTTTCTTTTATCTTATTTTCAAGATAGTATTTGCTCTTTTCTTACACAACCCTGACTTGGTTTTGACAGCCCACTTCGTATTTTGTCTGGGAAAGAATTCAGAGCTGGCTTGACACTAAGTTCAGAACCATGGGTGTGAAGAACTGTTCCTTTCCACCATTTGTCTCCGAAGAAAATTTCAAGGAAGAAAACGTTCATATCAAACAATTCGCTGGAAATGTTTCCAGCGCCGCAAATTCGTAAGCCAAAACTCAAACGGTCACTGATAATATTGACTCATCCGTAAATCTGGTGTGAGTAGGGCTTCAGAAAGAAAGATAGCCCCCCGTCCTCCTTTAGTGATCACCATGTATCCATACTACTCCAAATGGATTCAAAATCACGGAGACATACCTTTGAAGTTGAATCAGTGGAATACATCTGCCAATTGGGAAAATGACTTGGGAGATGGCACCAAACAGCAGAGCCAACAACCTTTCCTCGGAACCCGAGAATCTCCTCACCAGGAAGGCTTCGGTGTATATCTCACTGACAAGAATTCCCGTGAAGAAGCCTGTCATATACTGAATCATTATGCGCATGTTTATGAGCATCTCCTCGCCGTGCCCGTTATAAAAGGAGAGAAGACGCACGGTCAGATATTAGCCGGGGCTCAGTATACGAATACTCTAGAAGCGTTTATACCTGGTCTTGATTGTTTCATTCAGGGTGCTGCTTCGCACGGGCTGGGTCAGGAGTTTAGTAAGACTGTCGGTATTGCTGTTAAAAATCCCAACTTCTCTGCAGCCATCAATACCGAAGAAGAGGCGAATAAGCCCCATATTAATCCATGGCAAACCTCTTGGAACATCTCTGCTGGATCAATTGGTATCATGGCCTTGACTCACAGTGACAATCGTGGCCTCGTACTCCCTCCTCGCGTGGCAGATATCCAGGCCATCATTATTCCTGTGCGATTTTCGATGTCAACTCGTGAAGAACGTCCAAAAGACTATTCTGCAATTGGAGATATACTCACCACTCTTCGTACTGCAAACATTAGGGTAGAATCGGATCTACGTGAAGAGTATGCTCCCGGTTGGAAGTTCCAGCAATGGGAACTCCGTGGCGTGCCCCTACGCATTGAAATTGGACCACAGGAACTTCATGGCCGATATGTTACTATTGCCAGTCGGTGTGATATTCTCTACGGGAGTAGAAAAGCCGGAGATGACAAAAGGTTTACCATTGGTGTTGATGAAATCACCACTGCTATCCCGGAGCTTTTGGAAAACGTTCAGAAAAGTCTCTACACACGTGCTGAAGCTAGGTTTCATTCTCGGCGGCAATTAGTCACGCAATGGGATGAATTCATATCAGCTCTGTTGCTCGAAAAATATGCCTGTGTCGTCCCTCATTGTCTATCAGGTGAATGTGAGAATCGGATTGTTGAAGAGCTACGTGCTGCACATGGAATAAGTTCGAGAGAAAACGAGGGCAGCGAGGAAATGAATATTTTATATAAAATAATTTGCGTTCCCTTCGATCAGCCTGGTGGTATCGTCGAAGGGGAAAGCAGGTGTATAAGTTCGTTTTGCAGCAGCAGTGCCTTGGAATGGTGTATATTTGGGCGTGAGTGAACATTCTCCTGCTAAATATATGTTACCTTTATGTTTTTTATACGCTAATCCTTACATGGCCTACGTCTAGGAGCCTATTCCTCATGATTATACCTACGCATATATTTGATCTTGTTATAGGGTTAGGTCAGGGTTTTCTCCTGATTCTGGTTTTGTATATGTATATTTCACGAATCGCTCTCAGTAATATGACAGCATGTTATGATGGATTAGCTAGGTAGGTGTGCTACTTCTTCGTCGCTTTCATATGTAATGGCCGCCAAGGTTACGAAATTTACGGAGGTTTTGAATACCTAAATGTTGCACCTGCATTTCTTTGTTAACATAAACTCCTGATAGCAGATATATCTCAATTATCTGTAAAGCAGCTATCAAACAGGAGACTAAAGTGCTTGATCTCGCTATTCATCTTGAAGGGTGCCCAAAACAAAATTTGAGAATACCATGTAGATGTAAAGTCACAATTTTGCTTTGTCTGTATCGGCGACATGCCGCGACTGCAAATACATCAGAAGGTTTAAGTATGGAGACAGTCTGCGAGTGCTTCGTTCAATTCAAAGCCAAGGGCAGGGCTGCTTGTACTATTTTTACCCTCTCCCGATTAGGAAAACAGTGTGGTTGCCCCACAGCAACAGATTAGGGTCCAACAAATCCAAATACCCTTACTGTCGAGCCGGAATTCAGGAGACTGGAAAATTAAAAGAAATGAGATGTGTACCGTTAGGCAACACTATTAAATTTAACTCGCCATATGCGTTTGCTGGAATTGTCTCGGTCGAATAATTGTGCCGAGCTAATCATTGCAACGACTTTGTACGGGTTCAGCATCTTGTAAAATATATTATAGAGTAAACTCCCATTCACTCGTTTCGATAACTTAATACTCTGGTTGGGATATCACATACTTCGAACATAATGGCCGTGTCAAACGACAAAGCGACATTCGATGTGGAAGATGCCGATTCGGCTAACCATTCTACCTTGAACACCCTCAATGCAAATGCTCCCCCAGAAAAGCCTGTTCAGGAGATGTCCGATGACGAGTATCCGAAAGGAATTAAATTTGCAATCCTTGCAGGGGCATCTATGGTTTCTGTTTTTCTCATTGCATTGGACCAGGTGAAGCGCCCCCCCTCCGAAGGTGACATAGAAGATTCTCTTACAAAATGGTCTAGACAATTGTAGGCACAGCGATACCCAAAATCACAGACGAGTTCCACAGCCTCAGTGACGAGTCTTGGTATCCCGCGGCCTATTTCATGACATACGGCGCTTCTCAAACTTCTGCCGGAAAGATTTACAAATACTTCAACCTCAAGTGGACCTTTATAATATCGATGATCATCTTCGAGATTGGCAGCCTTATCTGCGGAGTTGCACCTAATTCCAATGCGTTAATTGCAGGACGGGCCATCGCTGGATTGGGGGGCGCTGGCTTGTCCGTAGGAGGAACTAGTATTATATCTTTCACTGTCCCACCTGAAAAGCGCCCTATGATGATGGGAATCATTGGAATGACATATGCTATTGCTGCTGTCCTTGGCCCAATCGTTGGTGGTGCCTTCACAGAGAGCGTCACTTGGCGATGGTGTTTCTATATCAATCTACCGATCGGAGGTACCGCTGCTGGAGCTATCTTCTTCTTTTTCCATCTTCCCTCCGTTGCAGCTCCTCCTAAGACATCTTTGATGAGAAAGTTATTGCATATAGACCCAGTTGGTGTTGCTTTGGCCATGGGAGGGATTACTTGCTTCATCCTCGCCCTTCAGTATGGAGGAAATAGCCATCCCTGGAGCAGCAGCATAGTGATTGGTCTTCTTGTCGGCTTTGGACTCCTTACAATCGCGCTGGTGGTATGGGAGATCTGGCTAGGAGATTATTCCATGATGCTGCCAAGGCTCTACAAGCAGCGCTCACTCTCATCCACTGCTCCCTTCCAGTTCTTCTTTATGGGGAGCTACCTTGTAGTTCTGTACTACCTCCCGATCTACTTTCAGAGCATTCGCGGCGCAAGCCCTATCAGGTCCGGCGTTGACAACCTCCCTCTCGTACTTGCAGCTGCCGTGTTTGCCATTGCTGGGGGAGCTGTTGTAATGATAACGGGCCGTGCGCAACAGGTCATTTTCGTTGGCTCCATGATTGCTACCGTTGCCATCGGCTTAATCTACACTTTCGATCTCAATACCTCGACCGGAAAGTGGGTTGGCTATCAATTTCTCACTGGAGCCTCCATGGCTTTTTGCATTATGACTGGCTTGAGCATAGCCCAGGCCAATGTCAGTCCTGAAGATCTTTCAGCTGTTATAGCAAATGTTTTGTGTACGTTCTCACCCATATGTATATATATATATATATATATATATGCAGCGAAGTCAACTGACAAGATATTATACAGTTTTCCAAACAATCGGAGGTGCATTCAGCAATTCGGCAGGACAATCGGCCTTCATCAACAGACTGCTTGCAACTCTGCCCACGACGGCTCCAGAAGTGAGTCCTGAGCTGGTTCTTTCGACAGGGGCCTCCGACCTGGCTAGCGTGTTCCCGCCAGACGTGCTTCCCGGCGTTCTTGAGGCGTACATGGTTGGTATCAAGGCCGCGTTCGCAGTGGCAATTGCGTTTTCTGGCACTGCCTTCTTGTGCTCCTTGGCTATTCCCATGAAAAGACTTACTCATGAGGCGGGCAATGCTCCGATGGCTATGGGCTAGTTACCGGAATAATAGGCTGGCTGAGGCTCGGTGGAGATGGCATGACTCTTGAGTTATTTCCCTGATTTTGATTTTCCGGTAGTAGGTACTAGGTAGATGATCTGAGTGATACCATGGATGGAACTATCTGGGTGATTCTGGGTTCATTAAAATAAAATAAGATATAAAAAAAATACATCTCAAAAAGAGTGGTAAAAACGTTTTCCGCTGAGACGGGATCGAACCGTCGACTTCCAGATGACACTCTATGGCGAATGAACCAATTACAGTCTGGCGCTCTTCCAACTGAACTATCAGCGGATTGTTAAAATGTGGGGAATTGACTGAACAAATAACGGTCCCTACCTATTGCCAAAACTTATCGTCGTTATCGCCGCCTCTTGGGCTCGTTTACTCTTTCATGATGCATACCCATTGGACTCACAGTTCAATATGATGAATATAAGCAAACCATGACCTACATAACTTAATTCTAAGATCACCGAAGCAACGCAGATGCAAAACTCGTACAACTCGTACCATAAAACCGGCTTTACTGCCGTTTGGTTAGATCCAATTTATTTCCTGATTAGGAAAACAATGTGGTCGCACAAACGGCGCTAGCTAGGGTGGGTCTGGGCTAGGTGCATCTTTAGTCCGTATCATGGCTGCATCTTTCCTATTGCCATGGATTTATATAGTTGCCCCGTAGTCCGTAGGATATAACTGTCTCAATTGTTTCACCTCTGTCTGACCAGATTGATTTCCCAGAAGAGATGCCTCAGCAACTCGCCTTTGTCCTGACCGACGGATCCGCGAGAATCCGCCCCTCGGAGCGGCAGCTCATTCGACATCACTGCATGAGAGAGAAAAACAAGCAGCCAGGTTCGCGTCGCTCCAAACGTGACGCTTTCCGTGCAGCAGCAGCAGTAGGAGAAGGATCTGAATGTTCGCGCAAGCCGCGCGGCCGAAAAAGCATCACAGATCGAAATGCGCTACACTCCGAGGGAAAGCAAGCTTATTCCCTGCGGCTGTCTCCGCCCCCGTCGGACTGGGCGCTTTTGCGGTTTCCGGAAGAACTAGATGTTTTCTCTCAAGAGTTGATGCATCAATGTACGCGAGAAGTTGTCCTTGACGGAGCTGAACTATGTTTAATTTTGCTCTTTAGACTACGTCCGGAATCCCATCAGAGACCCGCTGTGTCCATTCAAACTCTTCGGTATCCCGATTGATTTTGACCGGCCACAGTCAGCATGGTGTTTTCAATTTCTCGTGTCTGACAGACTGTATTTTTGCGCTATATTGTTATTGGCCTCTGCTTCCAACGATTTGATATCCCGACGACCACTGTCAAACACCACACGCCGCCATCTTCAGCGCACTTTGCGCATTTTGAATGATCGAGTCTCCGATGCCGCTGCGGATGCGCAGGTACATGAAGTAGTATTGTATGTCGTCGGCATTCTAGCCTCGGTTTCCATTATATTCGGGGACTACAACGCTGCCAAAATTCATGCAGCTGGAATATCAGAGATCATACGCCTTCGTGGAGGCTTCCGTTCCATTAGCCATCGGCCCGTGATACAAATCTCGCTGGATCGGTATGAATCTAGTTGAATTGGCGACGTATAGTAATTTTGGTATTTACTGATCGAGTGTAGTCTGAACTTTTCAAGTATGCTCATCACCAAACTCTGGACACCGATCTATGATGGCTCCGTCGGGAACGGGCCACCCGTCTTCCCCGCCGTAGTCACAACTCTCCATCAATCCCAAGGCATGCTGTGCGTTGACGGGCTTGTCGATTCAGCGCTGACGGCTGTATTCCACAATCTACAGTACACTACGATACTCTTCAACAGACATTATTATAACGATACCCCAATCGATGGGGTCTTCCTCCATGAATGCCTACGCTTTGTGCATTCCAGTCTAATAGACCTCGAGGGCCAGCTCCAAAACAAGCTATCCGAATGCCTTCGTCTGGGGATGATGGTCTTATTCGCAACAACATTTCGACTCCCGGGTTTTTACGAGCACCCTTGCTGCAAAAGTCTTGCCAACGAGCTCCGGCTTTCATACGCTGCGGCCAAGGTTTCAATTCCAGAGTTGCAGGAGACTATTGATATGTGGTTGATGTTTGTTTGCCTTATTTCAACTGATGATATAGATGAACTATCTGGATGGGCAAGTTGGAATGCAGTGGTGATACGGGGATTGTCTTGGGATGAGACACGACGGCAGCTGAAGCAAGTCATGTGGATTGATGCCATCCATGATGAGCTTGGGAAAAGGGCATTTGAGGCGTTGACAACACGGTTCCAGCCAGCTAACGCGTCTGAATATGATGGGGTAGTAATGTAACATATAGGATATATATATACCGGTTTATATAGCCGAACCAAATTCAGTATTAAACCGAAACGTGATACAATAATATAATGCCGATTTCCATGAAAACGAATATAAGCTTTGGTCAGCTCCCTTGACGTGTACATTATTGTTTATCCGATGGTTCTGCACCTTTCCGCATCAACCATTCCTTCAAAGCGGCTTCACACACTGTGGCCCGCTTATGAACCCACCAACACTGACTCGGTTCAAGAAGTATCCGAACAGCGCGATAAAAGTGACAGAGCAAAAGAAGCGCATGCGGATCACCATTCTGTATCATTGAGTTCAAGGGACCATGACACATGACCGGAAACGACAATATATATTTCACCAATTCCGGAAACAGGGGTGACCCGGCACTGGAAGACTCGGGTGGTTGTGCCTCTGGAAGAAACGATTGGATCAGGCAAAGTTGCCTGATGATGGGTGTATAACCATCCTCTATTGGATCATGCCCGCCTGCTATCTTGGGGGAAGTATGCTGCCATCTTTCTAAAACAGCCACATCTGAACCTCGAGTGTATGGAAGGGAAAGGCTGAGCAATCCAGCGTCGAAAGGCCGGTTATATGAGAAGGTGTTTTCATATGCAGTAAGTGTCCCGTCACTGATTTGTGCAGCTTCGACAAGCATGTCTTTGCAATCGACCCGAATAAACGGCATGAACACGGACGGCTGATCAAGAAGAGATGGAATGCATTTTAGGAAGACTTTCTTCAAACTTGAGGAGAAGTTAAAGACGACGTCCCCTGACGGACCACCACCTCCTTTGGGTAGGACGTAGTCCTCAGTATTAGTCCACAGTTGATACTGCAGTAGTAGGGAAGTTGCGATGAAAGCGTCGATGTGGGTTGATGTGAATTCTTTGGATGCCAGCTCATGGCGGAATTTCGACAAAGCGCGGGACAAATGAGTAGTAGCAGCTGTCGAAGATGCAGTGCCCTCCGGCTGCAAGACGACAAGATGCTGCGCTGCAAGACATAAAATAGCGTCTGCCAAGAAGTCAAATTTGAAAGAGAGCTGTAGTGCATGCTCCCACACGCTTGGTGAGAACTGGAGCGTGTGGATTGTGAATGTCTGAAAATGGTGGAATAGCTTTAAATGGAGAAGGTTCGGGCTATTACTCATTGACCCTGGCCTGGGAGGAGAGACCTGGGGCGGCACTGAAGTAGTTGGTCGTAGTTCCTTGCTGCCTCGTACGAGACGCTGGCAGTGTTGCCCTCGTCGGATACAACTAGCACAGGGAGCGTTATCATCGCACTGGCTCCACATGTGAGTCTACAAACGCCATGACTTTGGATATAAGAGAGAAGGAATCAACCTTGACTCGCCGTTTCTTGCAATTCTCACATCCCGTCCTGGATTTCCGATGGGCTCGCCGCTGTCTGGACATGTCATGGACCAGGGCCTTGGGGACCTCGGAAAGATGCTGGTTCGAGTTCAGCACAAAGGTATGGGTCAGGTCCTCGAACGAGGGGCCAGACTGGAATTTATCCGATCCCATGGTCGGTCCTGTTGGCCGCGTACTGCTTTATCATCGGCACAGACGGGCAGCCCTGCAATCACGAATAGTTCAGATCACTAAAGGAGAGGGCGAAAAGCAGTCGTCGTCAAAACTTAACCCCGGATGTTCGGGAAGCCGCACTAGGCCGCTTACGGGTGTGTGCTCCACAGCAGTTTTCAAGGTTCAACTTCCTGCCTGCATCTTTTCTTTTATGACAACTAGAATGGCAGGACTCCTTCACGGCCATCAAGAGACTTATGCGGCTTGGATAGCAACTCTCCTTTCGGTCTAGTGACTGTGTGCTAGCCTGTTAGAAAAGATCATTGATTCTGCGGTCACATGATATAATTAGTCTAAGACGGAATGGGGGCACCGCAACCCCTCGAATCCGGATGTGAACACCAAGAACAACAACACATCACCACATCCCTCCGTATTGACTTGCACCGATAAATTGATATTATTCCATTATAACTGCCTACAATCCAACAGCGCACTCACATTCCGACCATCACCACGGCCGTATGCGAGTCACCCAACCATCGCAATGAAGAGCTACGACGGCTGCTGGACGTGCCGGCTAAGGAAGAAGAGGTGCGATGAGATACGGCCAGTGTGCAGGAACTGCTCGACGCTACAGATTACCTGTCACTTCGGCGAGGAGAAGCCGGCATGGATGGACAACGGATTTGGGCAGAAGGAGAAAGCTGAAGAGGTGAAGCGCGAGGTCAAGAGTGCTGCCGCACGCCGTCGTGGGACCCTGCCGATGGATATTCTTGCCGACAAGGACGCTGGACTGGCTACGGGCGGACTCAAGCGACAGAGTTCGTCGGCAAAGTGTTCGCCCTTTCGCGCCGAGCCGACTCTAGACTCTAGTCCTGGTTGGACTTCTGCACATACGCGACCTAGCACAACATCGAGCAATTCTCATACAGGTTCCTGGAATGGGCTGGATCTGTTGTCTCTAAATAACTCATCTGATGGGAAACACGGGGACTCAGAGCTCGACCGCCGCTTCATGATGTTCTACTTTGACCACTTCTTCCCGTTTCTATTCCCCTTTTACCAGCCCCCGTTGCTTGAGGGTGGCCGTACCTGGGTCATGGAGCTTGTTGCAGGCGACCAGGCCATGTGGCATACCACACTTTGCCTTAGCACATACTTTGTATCAGTCGCCCTGGATGGCAGTGTTTCAGGGCCCAACGTATGCAAGTCGCTTGCTTGGGAAAAGCTTCTGAGGCAGATGGGTGTAACATTTATGATGCTCCAGCGAAACCTCCAGGAAGTTGCTTCAAGCAATACACAGGACCTGATAGTCAAGACGTCCCGAATTATGGGAAGCATTATCCAGCTACAACGGTTCGAGATCTCGGTCGGGAACTTCGAGAACTGTCGCAAGCACCTGGGTGCGGCCATTACGCTGTTCAGACAGATATTCCGGACTGCAGAGGATGTCTGCGAGCTGCCCACTTTCTACGGTGTCCTGAGTCATATGGGACGGCCACTCTGGGCTATAACGTCTCAACAAAGCGGAGCCTGGAACTCCGATCAAGCAGCTTTCCGATTTTACTCTGCGCTTCTGATCGCGGACGACATTATCGCCAGCACATGCATGGAGGAACCGCCTAGGTTACACGAGTATCATGTTCGACTTCTCACGAATGGCGGCAACTCCGACGAGAGGCCTCCTCTGAAGCTCGAGGAGTTTATTGGCTGCGAGAACTGTGTTATGATGCAAATCGGTGAGATAGCTGCGCTCGACGCATGGAAGAAGTCAATTAAAAGAGCAGGGAAGCTCGACATGATGGAGCTGGTGGCGCGCGCGTCACCAATCAAGCAGGCACTGCTCAGTAACCTCGCGCGCCTCGACACCACAGTAAACACGCCCAAGACCAACTGGCTCGGCCTGTTTACCCTTTACAATGATCAGCTGCCGCCTATGCCGGGCGGCTGCACCGCATTTGTCACCCGTGTGTGGGCGCATGCAGCATTGCTCTACCTCTCAGTTGTGGTCTCTGGGTGGCAGCCCGGGAGCGCCGCGATCCGAGAGAACGTGGTACGAACACTAGCGCTGCTGGAGCAGATGCCGGCGCCCGAGCTGCTGCGGACCATGGTGTGGCCCTTCTGCATCGTCGGCTGCCTGGCCGAGCCCGGGGAGGAATGGCGCTTTCGCGCTATGGCCGACGCGCTGGTCCCGCATCGACTTTTTGGAGCCGCGCGGAAGGCACTGGAGATTATGGAGAACGTGTGGAAGTGCAGAGGCGAGCTGTCCATCGACACAGACTTTGCGGCGTGCGTCTGCAGCTTGGGGTATATGTCCCTATTGGTCTGAATGCTCGGACGCCCGCGCGGGCTGTGATCCCGCGCGCGAACAGCACTCGGCCACGTGATTCTAAGTTGAAGTAATGCTTTAGCAACGGTGTAGGTGCTCGGAAGCTAACGTTACTGTTTGTCATGCTGAGGAGCATTTGCGAATGCCTATCGCTGCATATAAATAAAAATGGGAATGTGCTGAATCTCACATACACAACAACAGCGAGCACTTTGTTCATACTTCCACCCGCCTACAGCAACTACAGCACCATGTATTCTAAGCCCGTCGCCCTCGTCCTCGCTTCTAGCACCTAAGTCAGTGCCGCAGTCGCCAGATTATTTGCCAGCACAGGTATTATGTGGCCATCGCTCCTCGCAAGGCCACAGAAGGCAAGATCGCAGAGAGCAATTTGTCTGTCAATGTGGAGTTCCAAATCGCGCTCAGCGTCGTGGTCTACAATGATGTAGCCTGTACGCTGCCTGCGATGGAAGGCTTGTTTTCTATCCAGGTGGAAGGCCTTGCCGCCAACCTCAACACCAACACTCAGTCTGTGTTTGTCTACGCGGCTGCCCTGGAACCTATCAAGGGAGGCACTCACCAATGACGCCAAGAAGGTGTTTATCTACACGGGCAACAAGCAGAATACTGGGATCGGCCCGATGCTTTTCTCGGTGACCTTGGGATTGGCAAGTCGGCCTCTGTCTATCTTATCAGTGCGGCAGACACTCAGTACTCTCAGCCTGGCTACCGGTGAGTTCGGCTTTGACCTGAAGAGGAGATTGATGACGCCTAATGCCCCTAAAAGCTTCTACGCTGGTGAGCGCAATGTCGATGGCAGCCAGAAGGGTATACAGCTTGAAAGCGGTGCGCATGTCGATTTCTTCGCCAAGCTCCCGAACTGAGACGGAGGAGTGACAGGGTTACGTCAAGTTCTAGATGGACTAGTGCGCCATACAGCAATTGATGCAGAATATGAAAACTTGTTCTGTCCATGATGAACCAGCGTGAACATCAAAGGAAGTCCATCTGAAACCCGATGTGTCCCGTCTTGCTACAAGTCATCATATATATAATTGGCTCGGGCAAGTACTCAGCATGCCTATTGCAACTAGCCTGCTAAGAACTTGATGCTTAATGGTCCACTTACATGCCTCTGGAAAGAGCATTCTGACTACTACTTGGACACAACCTATGATCTAAACGAACATCGTGACTCTGCTCCGCCGTCAATTTCAGCATGGCTTGTTTCCATGCTGTCAAATAATTTCAAGGTGCTCGAGGGACTGACACGGCACTTTGCACGATCACATGAAACTGTCTCGAATTCTGTTACGGACTTTGCCTAGTGAGAATATAGTTAGGGGGGCCATGTAACTTTCCAGTGTTATCTCCCCCTTCCAGGACTAATACGTACAGTGATAAATTACTCGTATTACCCGTTCCCTTTCTCCTATCACATCATCGAGGAAATTAATACCGCAGGATGGTACGTACCAACACTACCGTTATCAGAGATTGAACGAAGTGCGCTAGCCATGACATATGCTCTGCTGCCGATGATCATGAGGGATATTCGTGCGCAGCAAGGTGACTACTCATTGTGCTTAAGCACCTGTCAACTATGTATGTGAAAATTGTTGAAAGCCTGAACAATCCAGCATTATTCGGTATTGCCGCTTTAGGCCGCCTCCGACGTTTATCGGTATCAGAAATGTTGGAGGATTTATCAATAGCTTTGTATAACTATAAAGCATTTTATAAGGCTTTATAATTTATATATAAGATCTATTTTATATAATTTTATAGAATATGTTAGAA